>VZTX01001346.1:0-152852 GCA_013400915.1 Pardalotus punctatus | reverse complement strand
CAAGGCAAACAATCAACAACAACAGTAGCAATAACAAGCAAAAACCAGAAAACGCGGTGGCAGATGTCCCTGGGCTGCCAAGTGCTCTCTGGTTTGGTGCAGCTCCGGTCACAGCCGGCAGGGGCGCTGTCGGGCAGGGCGGTGCGATGACCCCGCACAGCTGCAGGGGGCGCTGTGGTGCGGTCAGGTCGGTGTCATGGGGGTAACGGCGGCCGGGCCGGGCAGCGGGACGGGCCGGGCAGCGGGACGGGCCGGGCAGCGGGACCGGCCGGGCAGCGGGACCGGCACAATGAGCTCAGAGCAGGGCGCGGGAGCGGCAGGACGGGCTCACCCGGGCTTGCCGGCAGAAGGTGGCAGAAACTCCGCGGCCGTGGCAGTGCGCTCCGGCAGGCGGAGCCCCCTCCGCAGCAGCTGCAAGTGCAGCTGGCGCCCCTTTCCCGAAGGAAAACTCACCCACCAAGGAAGAGAAGGCAGTGCAGAGCCCAGCTTTCCTGCAGTCACAGTGAAAAGGAGACAGGAGTTCCCCACTGCTCCCTCTCCGAATTTTGGGGAACAAGTGAAGTTACCGATGGCCAGAGCTCTCCTTCCCTCGCCCCACCTGGCCACATCTTTTGTCTCTTACAAAGGAGTAGATGGTCCTTAAGCATCTGGTTGTTGATTACCTAGCAACAGAATGGGGAAAAAAATACCACCCCAATCACCCTGCAACACATGTGATGACACATGGTGACATGTGACGGACATGTGACTGACATGTGATGGACATGCGACTGACATGTGATTGACATGTGATGAACATGTGAGTGACATGTGATGAACATGTGACTGACATGTGATGAACATGTGATGACATGTGATGGACATGTGACTGACATGTGATGGACATGCGACTGACATGTGATTGACATGATGACACATGAGCACATGTGATGGCATGTGCTGACACATGATAACGTGTGATGACATGTGATACCAGTGATAGCATAGGAGGGTGTGGCTTAAGCCAATGATAACGTGCGATGACATGTGATACCAGTGATAGCATAGGAGGGTGTGGCTTAAGCCAATGATAACGTGCGATGACATGTGATACCAGTGATAGCATAGCAGGGTGTGGCTTAAGCCAGTGTCTCCTCCCTCACTGACCCACGCAGCTGCCCCTGTTCCCTCTGTCCCATGGGATGGGAGAAGAGGAAAGAAGAGTCAAAGGAAGAAAACTTGTGGATTGAGATAAGAGAAATGTGCCTGATCCTGAGGAGCAGAGAGAGCCTTGGTGCTGTGCCAGCACGGCTCAGCAGGAGCTGAAATGGCAGCATGGTCAGCCTTGCTTTGGTCCCAAACCTAAACTACAGCACGATCCGAGCTGAGAGCGGAATCAACCCCGTCCCAGGCAGCCCAGCACAGCCAGCCATGCTGCAGATAATAAACCACATTTCCTGATCCTCAGGAAATCTCCTCTTGGGTTTTCTCTGTCTTTCCACCTCTTGCTTTCAGTAGTGGCAGGGGAGCACTTTGCAAGCTGGAGTGAACCACTCTTTTCAAGTGTTTTTCTCTCCGTTCAGAACCTTGGGAAGGACGAGTTGGTGCTGGCAGTTGTCTGGGCTGGCTGAGGGTTTGTGGGCCTTGCTCCTGCCACCCTCTGCTCTCACAGCCTTTTATAGCAACAGCCATGGATGCCCTAAATACGGCAGCCTGGGCAGGCAAGAGGAGGCATTTGGCTACCTGAGTGCATTTACTTACAGTTCAGCTACTCCCCATCTCCTCTAGCACAGGAATGAGAGTGGCAGGAAGCATTTGGCAGATTGAATTTGGCCCAGAGTCTCCAGTGCTTTCAGCATCTTCCTGTGCATAATGTGCATTTCTTTTATGTGAACTTTTGGAACGCCTGTCTGTAATTATTCCAGCCTTTTATCAGTGCCTCCGAACAATACCAATGGCATTCACCACGTGAGCCTCACATAAGAAATACCATTCCAGGCACATGGTGTGATCCTGTGCAGGGCCAGGAGCAGGAATTCAATGATCCTTACGAGTCCTTTCCAGCTCTGAGATTCTGTGATTCTGTTAATCTACTTGTGTTTATTGACATTGGTTTCTCAAATGCTGGGTAATTCCTGGGAGGGAACTTGGTTTTTTTGTGCCACATATTCCATGTCTCATAGTAGAGTAAAGATATATTATTCCATGGACTTTTTGCAACTGCATTCATTTCTGATGGAGATTTGATAGGCTATAAAAATATGGCAGTTATTCTGGAGCTTAATGTAAACTGACAGTGCTCTGTTACAGAAGAAGTCTTGAAAATTTGTAGAAAGCAATCATGTGTGTTAAAATATAAAATACTTACAACTCTGAAGCATAAATAATTTAGACCAAAATGTAAAGATATTAAGATGCCAAATTGTGCAGAAAATCACTCTGAGACTTTGGAAAAGAAGTCGTTTCTTCCTATTGAGCCCACACCTTTGCGGCAGGAGCCTGGACATCGAACAGGTTGAGTGCTCCAATCTCCATCGCCTTGCCTGAGAATTGTGGCTGTGCACCATTTCTGAGTGGTGTTAACACCCACAGTAATAAATGATCTGCAGGTTGACTTCGTGGGATCCTGGAATGGTTTGGTTTGGAACGAACCTTAAATCCCATCCAGTGCCACCCTGCCATGGCAGGGACACCTTCCCCTATCCCAGGCTGCTCCCAGCCCTGTCCAGCCTGGCCTTGGGCACTGCCAGGGATCCAGGGGCAGCCCCAGCTTCACCTGTGCCAGGGCCTGCCCACCCTCACAAGGGACAATTCCTTCCCAAGATCCCATCTATCCCTGCCCTCTGTCTGTTTAAGTTGTGTTTTCATATAGAAGCACCAATTCTTTTTGTAGCTTTACAAAGCAAAGGACCTTCCCCAGACATTTGCATGAGTTGCTTCAGTGAAGTGGGTGATAGTGAAAGGAAACTGCTGAATTCTTCTTGGGACAAGGGAAGCAAGAGAGTTTGGGAGGGCACAGTGGGTAGTAGGAGTGAACTAAAGGTCCCCAGAGGGCACACTATGGAAATTTTTGTTTGCCGTAGAGTCAGTTGGCAAATCAGTTTTAATTTCTGGTTCCCTAATTGTTCTGAGGGAAAGAAGATGATGTCAGCTGGAAAAGCATCTGTTAACACTCGATACTCAGTGCAGGGGAAGGGGACAAATCAGATGTCAAAAAGGCTAATCAGGGACAGAGCTCTTCTAAGCAGCCACGGAGCCTTCCTTCAGAGCCTGATGTGCTTGGGACTGTGTCGGCAGGCATTCCCTTTCCTCTCTGTGTCAGGATTGCAGCATTCCCCTTCAGATTTTGTGTTGTTGCACTTACTTTCCATTTTAATAGAGGGGTTTTAAGGCTCCCAAGGGAGATTTTTCATGAAACTTCAGTTCATTGTAGATTTGATCACAAAACGTTTTTGAATAGTTTCTCTTAAGCTCAGTGTTTCTAACATAGATATTCCCTTTTGGAAACCTCACTTCCTCTGACGCAGTAAGTCAAGAGGAACTACTTAATCAGTCTATTTCATCATAACTATTTCCTTCTTGTCATCAAGATGTTTCCTTTTTGAATGCTATGATTTACTTTTATAACTATGACATCCAGAAATCCATGTGCAAAACCACTAGAAGATGGACTTGCTTCAAAAAGCATATTTATTTACACCATAAACACGTTAATTCAGTCAAATAAAGAGATTCTTTCTTATTAAAAATAAAAATCTCTGTATGAAACAGGTTGTAAAGGGACTGGTAAAGAAATCTAACCTTTTCAGGTCCAGCAGGGTTGTGCGCTGGAGCTCTGCTGACGCAGGTCTCTGGTACAGACCTTGCGATCTGATGGCACCACACCTGCCTTCACAGGTGCCATGTTTTGAGAAATTTCCAGTTTAAATGTAATTCCCTTTAAAAGAATTATTAAAAGCATCTAAAGTTTTATTTTCAGCAAATCCTGCCAATGCTATGTCGCATTTACCTTATAAAAAATGTTAGCCCTCTTCTGTAGTTTCTGATAGTGTAGGGAAAGATTTTAATTTCCAGTTCCTGTCTGCTATCTCCAGGCCACAGTGTGAATTCCAGGAATTGGAAAGTACATTTTACTGTGTATCATTAATATAAAGTTTCTCTGGACATTCAACATCGAGAAATTGGCTTGATCCTAAATCAGCTGAACTTCTGCAATCTAGAGTTGGTGACAGGAAATTTAAATGCATGTCTTGAGATGAGACTCAACCCCCATAATTACATAGGAAGTGTCCTGTGTTGTCTTTTTTGCAGTTCTTTTCAGAAAGCTGCTGTGAAACACATTGCTATGATTCCTTTTGAAATGTGAGAAAAATGAGTCTGCATTTAAATATTCCATCCTCTGTAACATCAGTGTAGCTTCTATATGAGCACGATCTTCAAACAGAGCGTAGTCTGTCCTTGATTTCAGCAGGGTCACTTTCACTTGCATTGTGGGCCTTGATTTGAAATGAAATCTGAAATGTGTTGGCCCTCTGGGGCCCATGCCTGGCCTCAAGGACGGGTTTGCCTTTAGAAATTTGTCCATATTCATCCTGCTTTGGTGAGAAACAAAGAAAGAAGTGTTGCTAGATTGACTTGATAAATTTTGGAATAAGAATGAAGAAAGATTTTGTTTGATACATCGATAGTTTATTCAATTTGCTACAGAACTGAAAGTTTTCTAGGAGCATCTGTGTAATTTAGTTTTATTAAGTGTTGCATTGCCTAGCAAAGGCAGCCAGAAGTGTCATGTAGTCCAGATGTCTTCATCCATCTACTTTTGATCTTTTAGGAACAGCATTTTTGATGCCCCCATCCTCACTCTAACACATAGCACATACTCTGTACCTATGAAAATCAATCAGTAGTGGAGCTGTGTCATTTGCTGTCAGAAAACAGAATTTTCTTGGCATGAGACCCACAATTCAGGGCAAGTCAGTAATGAGAGAAGTGCGGACATGTAGCAAGGCTACCAGATTTAAAAATAAATATATCGCAGGATGATGGAATTTGTACACAAAGAAATTCACTCAATGCCCTGAGTGGGTAACCTGTAGCAAAATATGCAAGCGCTGTGATTTTGAGGTGATTTCCAGATATAAATGTTTCCAATTATAGATGTGTGGGGTTTTTTTCTGATAATGGCTCATTTTCTTGACATTTTCCCATGTGCTTCCTGTCTCAGTGTTTAAATCAAACAGCTCCTCAGCCCTGTAAATTCCTGGTCTCTTGGAGTGCTCAGCACACAGGAGGAAAGCAGAGGTGGCTGTGACACAAAGCAAAGCAGTGGCACTGCACTGCTGGGGTTTCTGTCGTGAGGCTGGAAATGTCCCCCAGCTGAAGAGTTCCATCCAGTGCTGCCACGCTTCTCACCTGTCCTTCTGTCATTTACTTCTCACCTTCCTCACCTCAGGGCACTGCGTGTTCCTCCAGTCTATTTATGATGGCAATGGTTGTGATTTATCACTTCCAGCTCTGTACTTCACACCTGGCAGCTCATTTTCCGTTCCAGCACAACTCCCTGGAGGGCTCAGACTGCAGGCAAAGATCCCCAGGGGTGGAGAAGGGGCATCCCTGCCTCTGTGTTGTGTGGTTTGGTAGGGCAGGTTATGCTTTCTCTTCTTCTGGGAGGTTTGGCTGCTGCTCCACAGGCTGGCAGGAAACCTGGAAGGACCAGGGATCTTAGTTAGCTACAAGCTTCTCCTCTATTCCCAAGCTGTCAAGAATTCCATTTCTTCAAGCAACAACAAAAAAATCCCCTGAAGAACAGAATGATTAGGGAAAACTTCCACTGGTTTTGGTGCTTCTGTCCTCGAAAAACCTGGAGCTTCCTGCAGGCAAATCCTATTTGACTGCATTTGGTTCTGTTGGAGTGAGCTCTCCTAGGTTGTGTAAAGAGACAATGAAGGACCATGCCAAGAGTAAATGCTAATATTTCTGCATTGCTTAGGAAAAGATAGTGCTGCTCTTTCTAAAGGTGCCACACAGAGCACAATTTGCAGACAAATTAAGTTTGTTGGTTGGATGAATCAAGTTCTAGTGGAAAATTAAGAAGTGAAAATGTATTTTCTACAAATTGCTGGGAAGAGTTGTTCAATTTACCAAAATGGAAGGAGTGGACAGAGGGCACAGGTGGGGAAAAGCTTTCCAGGGTCATAGATTCTGCTCTGCTGATTCAGGATCTCCCTTAACCTCATTAACAGTTTGAACTAGTGCTAATGATTGTTTTGAACCCTGAGTGAGGCAATGGGAAATCATTTACCAGAAAATGTTAAATGCTGAAATGGTCCCACAGAATAATATTGTATTAGAACATTGATCAGCAGAATTGATCTCAGTGTAACTCTTCCCTCTCAACATGGCAGAATGCAATGATTATTTCTACTCAAAGCAATGACAGAAAATACATAAAATCAGTTGCAGGTCTTGAAAGATCAACAATTATCAATATTCAGCAGATCCCTGATGAGTTCTCTCTGGGCTCCAATTCACTTTCTGTGAAGGCAATGAGAAGGACTGAGCCTTAAAACTGGTAGGGGATTTGGGACAGTGACTTACCTTAGAGGGTCAGGATTTCACCTGCAGGAGGAATTTCTGTCTTTGCCCCAAGGTCAGGCCCAGGCTCTGGAGTGTCCTGATTCCTCTGGAGCCCTGGGGCTGACAGAAGTCCCTGTGTGGCTGTCTCTGACCTTGGCCTGAGGCTTGTCCCTCAGTGTGAGTTAGTCAGGAGCTGTTGGGATCTGGCATTGCGCAGAGGCTTTGTCTTTCTCACGGGATTTGCCGCCTTCGTACACAGAACTCCGTCGTGCCTCTGTGCCCATTCCATTTGCCAGAGCTGAGCCGTGACTTTATCTCCAGACTAAGGGATTAGTGCTGCTCTTACCCAGCCCTCTAACCTGTCCACTTTGCAGGGAAGATGCACTTGAGGGCTCAGGGTCCCTCAGTGCCTTCCCACCATCCCTTTTTGTGCTTTCAACTCCTGCACTTGTTATTAACACAGCCAAAGGTACAACACAGTTCAGCTTCCTGACCCCAGTCCTGCTCCCTGCCATTTGCTGCTCCAAGGAGGCTGCTCTGCAGCTCTTGCTCAGACATCATTAAATGGTGAGTACTATCTCCCATTGCCTCTCTCCACCAGAGCAAATGAAACCAATGGGGCATCAAAATGCCACGAAGAGTGTTAAATGTGTCATGTCCCCTGACCTCTCCTTTTGCAGGCTCTCACCTTCTCCTCTGTCACTGTCACTGCCACTATTTTAGGGTCACTGATGCCATGCCATTCCTTTCTCAGGGATGTGCTGCTCCAGCTCAGCTCAGAACCAGCCAGACTGGGATTCCAAGCTGTGCTCCACCAGCCTTGCATTTCTCAGGGCACAGAACAAGTGACAGTCTCTTCCCTACCCTGACCTTCCCCTGGCACAGCTTCCTTCCCTATCCGCTCCCTAGAGTAAGGCCTAAAGCAACAGACCTCAACACGGACTAAAGGAGTTTCATCAGTGCCAGCTCCTCCAGTGATGATAAACCCTGAGCATTCCTTCTGTGAGAGCTCTGGGAGTCTGGAACACTGAGGTCTGCCTGGAATTATTCCCTAAACTAGTCCATGCCACAAGCCTGGAACACTCAAGAATGTGGAAAGCTTGTGTTCACCTCATTAGTGATCAGAGGCCCAGGTTGTCATTTACCTGCTAATAGAAAGGTTAAAAAGCTAGCATAGAGTTTATGCTTATTAACAGATCTTCATCTCCCAGCAAATGGATATAGGGATTTACTGATCTTTTGCCAGTGATGACACTGACATATGTCAGAGTCTGCTCTTGGGAAAAGACAAAATCTTCAAAATGTATCCCCACAGTTCTTTTACTTCAGAAATTCACAAGTCATGTCTGGCATGGCCTAATCCCTGGGCTTTGGCTGGGCGTCAAGGCTGAGGATAACAGAACCCGGAACAGATCAATACCTCACTGAGGCAATGGGCAGAGATCCCCATGTCCCAGACAAGAAAGACCATTGATCCTGTTCTGATTGCATTGATGCAGTCTCTAATTCCAAATCTGCAAAAGAAGTGGTGGAATTGCACCTACAGGAAAAGGAGCTGATCCTGTGACCTGTTGCTGTTATCTGCTCTGCATCAGTCTCATCTTTCCTTTGCTCACATTGATCTCCTTGGGTTTGTATTTTGCACTGGTACTTTCATGGAAAGATGAAAAAAAGGGTTGTCATGCACTGAAACAATAAATTCCTCAAAGCCTGAGCAGGCTTTGAGATCTCTTAATCTTTGAAAGTTGCTAAACCTTGCATGAAAGTGCTTTCCAAGGTGGTAAATTAATGGATGTATCCTGAGTGATGACCAGAGAAATAGACATTAAGCAATGCAAAGAGCCATTATCCCACTTCATTGAAACAATTATCCAGGAAACCATCAAATCAGCTTGATTCCTGATGGGAAGTCAATGATTTAGAGAGGAAATCATCCATTCCACAAATAAGCAATAATCTAAGAATGAGGAAAACCTACCTGGATGCATTAATTGTAGTCATCTTTCTTCTGCTATCAAACCTCCCTTTCCCAAGCACAGTGAAAGAATCCAGCCAAAAGCTGACTACAGGCTTATCAAATGAAGCTGATATTGTAGACTCAGCACAACCTGGACCCAGGCCGGTACATTAAGATGGAAAACCCAGAGAGGCCCTGAGTGAACAGATTCCTAATGGATAAGGAGCAAGAATCTTTTTCATCTTTTTTCATCTTCTTTGACCTCGCTGCATTATCTGAAACCACTGGCCATAAGATAACAGCCATTTCACCTGACAAAATCATTCTTTACCCTAAAAGTGGCACGAGGGAATGGAGGAATGTGCTAAAATGGCCCAAATTGTTTCAGGCACACATATTAAATATCAAAGGAAAACATCACTTTTTCCATTAAATTTCTGTTTTGTTTAGTCCAACAGCTATCAAGCATGGGGCAAACTGATTAAATAACCTGAAGTTAAAATACCAGCAACATAAAAGAAAAATTGCAGGTTTACCCTTGGTTCACAGAAAATAAATTAAATTGGTCAGAGTTTGGGCAAGATCAGTGTATAGTGAAGAAAAACTGGCAGAGGTAGGACAGAGAAAATAAGATATTTTGAGGCAATGACCTTGTGCCACATGTGCAGTCCAAATAAACCATTCTGCGTGGTTCCAGGCGAGCGCCCGAATTTCTCATTGTGTCTCATAGCAGCATCCATATCTCCATTTAGCAATGTTTTCCATTATCATAATGTATCTACAGTTATTTATGCTTTCTGTCACCTCCTGGCTGCTCTATGATCCTGGGCAGGAATCCCACAGAGCCCAGGGAGCTCCAGCGTGTACGGAATGCTCTGCACGGCTCTCCAGCAGCACACACAGCCGTGAGTGAGCACACCTCATTTCTGCTTTCTGCTCTGGGTTCTTCATACTTTGTAAGCATCCTGGTCTTTGTTTTGGAGATATTTTGTTTGTCTGGCACGGCAGAGTGGGAGAATGGCAGATGGAAGTTGTTGGGTCGGTGGCTGTGAACTCCTCCACATTCCAAGGACCACTGCAAATGCTACCACACTCCAGTGCAAGCCCAAATGAGCTTGTTTGTGATCTGTCTTCTGTGAAATAAATGTACAGGTTATATTTTTGGACAAGGTAGCAGAACTTTTCCAAGCTAAATCGCTCCTCTTATTCCCCTAGGATGAAACTCTTCCCTAAATGCACTTTGACCTCTGGGAAAGAGGCTGATTGGGGCAGCTCAGTGGGTGCCAGCAGTCAGGGGGTGGATGCCGTGGTGATGAGCAGGGTGTCATAGTGTGTGTAACAACAAAATTAAACCCTACTGTGTGGTTTGGGTCTGTACAGAGGAATGCAGCACCAAGGAACACAGAGCAACTCTCCATCCCTGCTTTTGTGTGGGATAAACTCCCTGTGGTGCCCCTCAGCTGAAGGAACTCTGCAGTGGAAGTGTTCTCCTGTCTGCTCTGCTGAGCTCTTCTCCTCATTGCAATATTCTGGCCACTTCATGCCTTTGTGGAGAGGAGACACAGACAAACCATTTATCATATCTGAATTCAAATTCTGGGCAACAATTAAAGAATAAGCACTAGTGTTGGAGAAATCCGTTCCTCTAACAGCCATTCCTCAGTGCAGCCATTTCAGGTGTGAAAAGAGTTTAATCTTTAGGTCTATTTCCCTGAGGACTGACCTTATATGTTAAAAAAAGCCCAGTCTATAATTATAAAGTAAGTGATAAGCATCAAATGGATTGTTACAGAACCCTTTTGTTGCCTTTATTGCATGATAAGGAGCAGTTGCTGTGTAACCTTGAATGTGGGCAAATAACTCATGCTAAACACATTGCGACAAAGATGGCATTTTGGCAGGGCTTTGATGTAGGTCATTTTATTACCAGGCTGAATCAAACTACAAACTGATGTCAAACTCATGCCAAGAATGCTAATAATCCGCTGATCAATGAGGTGCTGGATTGCTCAAGTGAAGTGGTCGAGGGAAAATGCAGACATAAAGAGTCTGGAATTCCAAAGGTTGAAGTGCTGGGGCTATTATACTGGGAGGAATTATGTTCCTTGCATTGGTACAAGTTTTCTTTACTCCAGGGGCCTTTAGCTGAGTGTTGAACAGGACAGTGTCAGAAAGTATATACTTATCTTTATTTTTCTTGACCTTTATGTGCAAGTAATTTTTATAGTTCCATTAACTAGTAAGATCATTTGCAAACCACTGTACAAAGTGTATTATGAAGAATGCCTTGGGGACCATTGTATCCTATTATGTTGAATGTTAATAGAATGAAAAATTAATTTAAACTCTAAAGACTTGAGCAAGGCAAGACTTTCCTTTTATAGGACAAATTCTAAATTTTATTTGCTGTGGTAAAACTTTAAAGTTGTACCCTAATATGACCTTTATAAGCCTGATTTGAATCAGTCAGTGCAGGAGTCTGATTGTTTGCCACTTTAAATAAAATTGCTTCTGTCAAAGCTTCTCTGTTTAAAAAGGGGGGGTTTTCTGTGACCCCCACATTTGGGATTAGTCACTAGTGAGCTCTGAGCTCACAGCTACTTGTTTAGCAATTAATCAACCAGAGATGAGAGAGCCCACAGTTTGAAGAAGCATCTAAACCTTACTTGAATCTGTAATTGCTCATTAAACATTGTCATCTTCAGCAATGTGGGACTTCAGAACACCTGAAAACAAGGATAGAGTTTTTATAATATATTTTTCATTATTTTTCATGTCGCTGAGTGCTTTAGAATGAGGAATTTTCTCTTGAGTCTTGCTGCTAAGTCTCACATTGCGCTCCTCCCGTGGGACTGCAGCTAGACAAGCGATTAGGGAAACTTTACTGCTTAATTATTTACTATTGTTTCATATTTATGTTAACATGGTTAAGGTGTGATAAATTCATATGGAAATCAACTAAATTTAGACCAGTAATGTGCAGGGGTTTTGTTATTCGAAAGAGTAAAGAACTAGTCCCCCATCAACCTTCTTGCTCACAACGTTTGCCTTGCGCTGCGAACATGGGCCAGTTAAAAGGTAGAAAATGCTGCCCATTTTACGTGTTAGAGTGATTTATTATTGTAAATGTCCATACAGACAACAGTAAAATCTCAGGTTTGATTTCAACTTCTCTTAAAAAACTAGGATGTCACACCCAGGAGGAATGTTCTCTCGGCTAAAGCTGTGCAGGGCACAATTCCCAAGGTATCCTATCCCACCATATCCTCTGTCTTTTAGCACAATGTTGTCTGAATAACAGCCTGTAGGTTTGTGGCTGTTCTATATGTGGATTTCTCCTTGTTCTGAATAACCAGCCATTTTCAAATAATTGCATGGAGGTGTGTATATTTTTATTGGAAAATCCTGTTTATCTAATATCCTGTCCTGAATTTCATCTTACAGCTGGAGAGTAGGATGCCTCACTGTCTCCAGAAAGCCTAACTCGAGTAAAATAAATGCACAAAAGATTAGGACAATTAGTGACTAGAGATTAGCTATGAATATTTCATGCCCACTGCAATACTGTCTAAACACAAGATATGAAATAAGAATAAATTGCATTTTTGACATGCAGCAAACGTAGAAAGGAAATGATTAATTTAGAAAGATCTTGCAGTCATTTTAAAGAGGCAGCGTTCTAATCACTGGTCACATGGGATCTGCTGGATAAAGAGCAGGAAGGTTTGTCCCGTAGGATTATTCTAAGTTCACCTGCATTTTGAAGTTGGATTTCAATATTTTGTGAACAGCTCAGTGGGTTTGGTCTGCAATGACCCAACCACAGAACAGGCAACAAAATGATTCCACGAGCTTTGATGGCAGCCTGAGTGTGGGTCCAAGGTGTGGTCCAGTCCGGGAGTCCAGCTGGAATGTCAGGTGTAGCAGGAATCATTCAAAGCTACAGGGGAGTGGTGGAGAGCTTTTGGCACAGGAGGTACCTGGGAACTGAAAGGGTGTTTCACCTGCAGGTCAGGGCAACTCCCAGAAGCTTTGCTGGCTGATTTCAGAGGAATTGGGTGGCTCAGCCTCGTTTTCTGTAAAGCAACACAAAGCTGCTTCCCAAATCAGCTTTGCTGGCCCTGGTTTAGACAGGAAGGAATTATCTTTGTCTTTTGTAGTCCAGCTTCACCAGTTCTTGGTTAAGTAAACTCAATACCCACATTTCCCATCTGATATAAAAGCACAGTATGTACAAATATAGGTTATATATGACCTCAATCATGGATATGATATCTATATATTATATATAAGTACAGACAGTTTAACCATGACCTCATTGCCTCTGCACGGTATTTATTAATAACTCATGCATGTTGGTCTAGATGGAAATGATGTGTCCCAACTTAACCATGCAGTTTGAATCTCGGACACTCTGAGGTTTTGGCAATGGCCTAAGTGGTAAAATGGAAACAAGGCAGTAAGCAGTAAAGCTCAGCCTTTAAAGCAGTTATTAAGTGCTCTCCCAGTTTTTAGTATGTGACGGGCATACACTGGAAACTGTCAGATGCTGTAACAGCACAGGAGAAGAGAATCCTAAAAACTGTGAGCTGTTCCTCAGCAAACCATTGTGTCTTGGTTTGAACTTGAGGATATTGAACTTCCAATATTCCATGAGACAGAGAACTGTAGTTATGGAAAACTGGATGACCTTGAGAAGACACAACTGCACTTAGAGCCACTGCATCATGGGGTAAAATTATTTATTTTCCTAGAGCTGTTTTTTTCACAAATCTATTTTGGATCCGAATACACTTTCAAGACTGAGCTCCATTTTATCTTATGAGCAGTTGCAATTTGAGTGCGATATAAGAAGCTGCTATTCTGTAATAGAATAACAATAAATGTCAGTTTGGTAAAAACTTTATTATGAAGCAAAAATGCTAACCAAAGGAGTTTCTGGTGTTCAAGTTTTTCATTACAAAGGGCTGAAGGGACAAATTAATCTATCGTTGTCAAGAGACCTGTATTTTATTTTGGTCACTTAGCAATAATTAAATCTTGCAAGTAATTATTTTTTGTGTGTGTTTACTTTGTTTAATATTTTTAAACAAAATATTGCTCTCTAAGGCACTGTTCAGGGTATGTTTAGCAGCCACTTACTATGTTTACAATGCTGTGTGTTGTTTTCTCTTAACAGCACTGTGCACAGAGGAGTGTGTGCACGGAAGATGTGTCTCTCCTGACACGTGTCACTGTGAACCAGGCTGGGGAGGGACTGACTGCTCAAGTGGTGAGTAAAGATACCAAAATATGATAAAAATATGCACTGCTATTAAAAACCAGGCCTTATGAAGCAGTAGCCTTGGGACTTGGATGCTTTAAATAGAAAAATGAAGGTTGTCCGCTGGTTATTTTGTAAGAATTCGTATTATTGTGGGGGTTGGAACAAAATGACCTTTAAGGTCCCTTCCAACCCAAACCGTTCTGTGGTTCCATGAATATGTGAGAATACCCTTTCCTAGGATAATGACATTGGACTTTTTTGGTTGTGTTTTGCAAAGAAATGTGAAATGCAGTGGAGGATGCTTTTTATGCTTCTGGTCCTGTTATTTAGGATACCAGTACAGATAATAGAGTTCTATCAAGAATTTTTTCTCTCTGAAATCTTTAATACTGCACATTCTTCAGGAAATACTCTGTGGAGTGTAGGAGCTGTTTGGAAAGCACTCTCTCCAGATAGAATTCTTGTCCTGTTCAAGCCAGTGGGAGTTTTGCCATTGACTTTTCAGGCATCCCAGATTCTCTCTTCTGACTTACAATCCATTCCTTAAATCCATACGGCTAAAGTTAGGGAAACGGGAATTGGGCATTCTGCACCTTTTGCTAGGGAATTAATCCACACTTGAGGCTTTCAATTCTTTCAGCTGGCAAAGCCGTGTTTGTTAAACTCTCTTAATTGGGAACAGTGAGTTTAAGTGGTTGGTTCTTGCTGGAATGGAACAGGCAGCACAAACATCCGAGTGTGATGTAACACAGGGCTCAGACATTATTGACATAACAGGAATAAGCTTGTTAAATGAAGTCAATTTGTACACCAGGCAAGGAAATAAAGCTGCATGGGGAGCGATGCTGAGAAGTGAAACTGAAGGGACAATTCATTTTGGGTTGGCTTCCTCCCTTTCTCCCAAATTGATTGGGATTTTAAGAAATAAGCATCGTTACCACGCAAGAAGGTGACAGAGAAGGGATCTGTAGAGGGAGGTGTTAGAAGGGAGTGGCAAGTAAATGTGCCTGAGGGTGATGGGAATGGCAGGGAAATGGACCTGAGGGTGGACAAAAGCAGAGGCTGAAGACAGCAGGACAGATCCTGGACACGTTCCTGGGTTTTGTCAGCAGCTCTGCTGAGTGTCCCCTCAGTTCCAGCAGAAAAGGGAACAGGGAGGGAGGACTTTAATCCAGAGGGGATGTGAATGCTCCAGTCTTGGGAGTGCTCAGGCCAGGTTGGACAGGACTCTGAGCAGCCTGGTGTGGGGTGGCATCCCTGGCCGTGGGAGGGGTTGGGATGAGATGATCTGTAAGGTCCCTTCCACCCCAAACCATTCTGGGAATGGATGAGTCCGAGGGTGGGAACGAAGACCATTCTATAGGGTTTGAAGCTACATTTTGGGATTACCTGGAATGTAGACAAGGGAAAAGGTGGACAGCATAGCATATTGAATATCTATCTTTAACAATATTTTTAGAAAGAAAAATAATACCATCAATTGTGAGATACTGTATAGATTCTCAGGAACTCATTTTATCTTCGGATTATTCTTAGTACTAGATTTAGTTTAACCTAACAGTGAGTATTTGTACAGTGCACGTGCGCTTAGACAATTTAAAAATAATAAAAATAAAGAACACTGTGACAATATGGACATACAGATATAGATGATACATTTATACACATGTACACACAGAGTAACAACCACTTCATTCTGTGTAAAAACGGCCAGGAAAGGATCAGATGTCAAAGTACAGAATGGTCTTGTGGACTAAAACTACCCAGTGACTCTTATTAAATTGCCTTAATCTTGCAAGTGGAGATAAAAGAAAAAGAAGGTTTTTCCTATATTGAATATTTAGCTTTTTAAAGTAATTAGGAATATTAAAGCACTGACAATGATTGAGATAGAAACATTATTCATAACTTTTATTTCCGCACTGGGCAGGGTTCCAGTATATTTCATTTATGAGGTTTCAGCAGTGGAAAGAGAAGCGTTAGCCAATTCCTAAATTAAATATGCCCCGTTAACTTTTATAAATGATAGCCCAGGATTAGCTTCAAAATTTAAGCTTTCATTTTATTAATATGATTAGTGTGTTTGCTGGCCTGCAGTGCCCATTGTCTTTCATTCCACTTGTTATATGCTGGGTAACACGTGTTCCTGTCCCAAGGTCTGATCCCACAAGCACAGCCCAGTGGAATGCTCCTGGGAGGGAATGGCTCCATGGGAGTCAGCTTTTACACTCCTGAGAGCTGCTCACCTTGGTGCTGCACACCACAAACCTGGGTGACTGGCCTCTTTCTTGTTAGGAGACTTTGTTTAATTCCCAAGGTTTAAATGAACAGATCTCAGCTGAATGCAGCACATTGTAACTCCCAGTATTTCCAAGAAAGAGAGGAGCTGGAAGCTTTGCCTAACTGGGGTTAACCAGGTTTTTCTGATCCGTGATCTGTGTGCTAAGTCATGGCTCACTGTTATCCAGTCATAATGTGGAAAATGATTTTCCCTTCTACCAGGATAATGTGTCACCTGCACCTACTTTCTTCCTGTTCCTTCATGAATATGGGGTACCTAATGAAGGTCACGTCTTTGCAGTGACAAAGGCTGTTTGGGATGTTCCTGCAGGCCTGTGCTCGGGAGAAACCGAGGCTGGTGGCTCAATGGTGCCATCCCAAACCCGTGGGGCTCCAGAGCTTCCCAATATATTCCTCAGGACCAGGGATTTTATGCAGTCACAGGCATATTGCTTTTCATGTTGGCTGTTTGAAGCGCTTTCACTGGGAGCAGGATTGCCAGCCAAAACACTCCCTTTAAATTTAGAAAATCTCCCAGGAGCTGGAATGGTTTCCTGAATGATCTCTCCTGAAAGCACTGCTGAGAAGTGGAGCCTCCCTGACACGGGGGTCGTGTGTTGTCATTTACTTGGGGAAGATCTAAGCACACTCACTCTTTCTGAGATACTGTTTCAACACCCTGCAGACACGGCCATTATAACTTTCGAAAAGTTATTTCTGACTGCCACTTGATTTGATGGGTGAAATTCAACCATAAGCAGAGCTCCAGCACAAGGTCCAAATGTCACTTCAGAACCAGAAGTCAGACCCAAATGTTCTTCTCTTTTCGTGTGCCTATGCCTGGAGAAGGTCTGAATTCTGACACTGAGTCCCAATTTCCCATGGAGAGGCAAAGTTTTGGTGTAAAATGCAGTTCCCCAGCCTTACCATTCTTCCTTGGCTAAAATATTCTCAAATAAATGTCTTGAATAGTTACAGCTACAGCCTGTAGTTGTGCAAGCAATTTAATCATCTTGCTCAGACTTGGTCTCATGCTTTCCTAGAACCCAGCCTGTAAGACAACAGCTACAAAACTTGCTTTTCAGTGCAGCTTTCCAGTGACTGATCACGGTACACGTTGGAGTTCATCTGTTGTCAAGGTTAAAATAACTTCAGATGAATTGCTAAACAATTATAAAAAACCCCAGTGCCATATTCAGCTCTGCATGTCTCTGTACCTGTGTTTTACTGCATGCTGTTGTACATCTGTCCATGCCCACAGGCCTAGCCTTGATTTCATGCTATAAAGCTGCAATATATTAAGGCTTGATTACCATAACAATAAAAAGAGAAGTAATGAGGTATTAACTAAAGAAGCTCTTGAATAAAATGTTTTCAGCATTTTAATGATGCTAAAAATGAAAAGGAAAATCCTTTAAAAAACCACAGCATACATTTCCCTTCTCTTTTAACTTGTTTTATTAAATCATGCCTGTTTTGTCCATGCAATCTGGACTGTTGGTTTTTTAAATACAAAGCAAAAAAAGCTCTGTGTGAACTTACCTGCTCACCTCTCCAATTATTTCAAAGCAATTAGCTTCAAACAGTATGATATACTGGCTTGAAGTTCTGGTAGGGATATAATTGCCTGTTGGTGGTTACCTGGCCTCTTCTGGGCCTTGCTAACAGCCATCTGTATTTGCAGGCCCTTAGGCCCCCATCCAGCAAGGAATTAAATTTATCCTTACACAAGCAGGACTTTTAATCTGCTTTAAAGAAATGTTTAGGTGGTTGGTGAGTTAGTTTTGAAGAAACAACTAAAAAGACTTCAGTGAAATCGAAACAGAGCTGTCATTGAAATCATCAGGCCTGTGAGGAATAAGGTTGTCTTTCTTTCAAGATGTTAATGAGATCATTTTGTTGAGGACCATTTTGACTCTCATGAGCAATTTTTATAGTGGGGAAGGTCGCAGAAATCTTTCTGGTTAATAGTGGATTCTCAAAACAGGGGGCAACAGGTAGGAAAAAGAAAGTTTAGGGCAAGAGCCCTGAATTAAAAGCAAGAATATTCCAAAACTGTGTGTGCCAGGTTGAGAAATTTCCAAGTAAACAAACACAGAGGTTGTAGTGAAAAACTAAAGTGGTTTCCAAAGTGTTTGATTTGTTATTAGTTTTGAGAGAAAACACAGTACTTGCCCAAAGTGTAATTAAAGAGATGTTGGCATAATAATGCCAAACCATCTTTCTTGCTGTGTCACCTGGGGGAGAGAGATTATAGTGCTGCTGTCTGGCATAGCCTGATCCCGAACGTATACATATGGATAACATGGTTTTCCTTGGAAAGGATGTTTTGTGCAAGCTGTCATTAGGAACAAGAACCTATTTCATCTTTATCTCTTTGTCAAAAATAGCCAAGGTCATAACAACAAGCAGTTGTAACATCACAGCAAGATCACTTTTAAGGGTATAGCCCTGGAGCAGCTGGAGTGCCTCAGTCCTAAGACTCGTGATGAATGGGAACAGCAGATCCTGTGCTAAATCTGAACGGGGTTGTTTGACAAGCCATGGAAAGCAACAGCAGAACTCTCAGGAGAAAAGTGCAGTGTTTTAAAGGGAGGCTGTGGTGGTTTTCAGGCTTGATTTTGGCATTCATGTTCTCCAACTGCTTTGAACTATTTCTGAAGAGGAAATGAAGTTCAAAGGAAAGATCCCTGGTTCATGAATTCAGACTCAAACAAAATTCATGTGGGAGGCTGATCTGCCGAAATCATTAGTTGAGTTTTCATCCTTAGGTCTTTAGGATAGGATTGGCCGGGAAACGACCACAGTCCACCACGGAGGGGCCAAGGTGCAGGACCCCAGCTCTTCTGAGCTTTTAGGGGCTGCTGCTTTAACCCAGGGCCTGTCCCTGACAGCTCCTGTCCATGGCTCTTGTCTGGGTGTTTGTCAGTGGGGGTTTGTACCTCAGTGACTGTTGTACCCAAGTGCCAGATGAGGCACTCTGTGGGAGTCAGGTACAATGTTCCTGTTTCCACCACAGCCCCAGTGTTTCATTTGCCATTCCAGCCGTTGGGTTTAGAGGCAGATTCTGAAGAGTTGTTTGAAGAATTAAACTTCAGTTGTGATCCAGTCTTAATTATTGCTTTAGCTGAAACGGGATTTCATATCCATAGCATGTGGACTTCAAAGTTTTAACACACTTTTCATTTAAGCCAAGCTCAAATTACAGCTTAATTTTGATATGATTTGCAGACTCAGTGACAACTGCATCATGCAAAGAGATGCAAATGTGCAAAATCAAACTCCAGCGAGGCTCATACAAGGATCTTTCTGTAGCAATTACAGAGTGGAATTGATTTCTGTCTCTCAGTTCTAACAATTTGCTCTTCCTTAAACTTAAAAAACACCCATCTCCTTTCAATCACTGCTGAACTGGTGCAATCAGGTAAACAGCTTGTGTTTAATTTTTGCCTCTGCTGGATGTTGGGCCCACGCACTGGGGCTCGGGCCCCAGCTTTTGTGTGTTCCCAGGCTCTGTGGCAGCAGCTCTTCCCGGGCCCAGCCCACGCAGGACAGCCTGTGACAGGGAATGAGATGTAAACACAAGCTGCTGTGCGGTGCCATTGGTGGCACAGCAGCATGTCCCGCGTGTATTTTTACACAGATCATTTGGCTGCATTAAACTGGGCTAATCCATCACTTTTCATTCAGCAGGAATATTTTGTCTCTTGCTGAAGCTGTTGATATCTGCCCAGCCATTTGTGGCAGTTTCTCCTCACTTTGAGAGGGGTGTGTATCCTCTCAGTTTCCATGAGCTGACCACTTTGGAGGTGCTGCGAGCTTATGGAAAGGTACTGGAGTTGTGTTAGCCTGGGCTTGTCCCACAGTTACAGGGCTGAGCAAAGGGCAAGGGTTAATTCTGGAAAAGTAGATCCAAGATTTACTTTGGGAAGGAGCTGCTTTCTGTACTTCTGTGTGATTCATTGGTGATGAATAGATCAGCTGCCAGTTGTTCTAAGTCTTGTACTAAAGTGAGTGAAAAATAGAAATTCAGCACCCTGTGTCCTTTTACTTTTCACCTTCATCTTCTCTGTCAGAGTCTGGGAGAGTTCTTCCTTCCTAAATCAGCTGGTTGTGTCTAAAGCCAAGGTAGTGACAGATCATTTTCCCAGCACTCCCAGCCCTCCTCTGAGATTCCAGCTTTTGGATGATTTTGAAGAGTCAATTGAGCTGACCTGACTCTGTCTGTTCCAGTCCCTGGAGTTCTGTCTTCCAGCTCGTGCCTTGCTCTCAAGGCTTGATCCAGCCTTGTACTTCATGCATATGAATAGTCCTTTTAAAGTCAATAAGGAATAATCTTAACTTATTCAAGTTAGATAAATGCTTAAGCCATTACCTGAATGGGAACTCGTGAGATGAGGTGGAAATCAGGTTGGTGAGGATCTCTTTTAGGGACCAAGAGTTACTCAGTGTCATCCAGGATGAGCATGGGCACGAACATTGCTCAGGCCTCAGAGCTGACAAATGGGAGGTGAGAGGACAGGTAAGACCCAGTGACCATCTGGGCACAGCCACTGGTGAGCTCTCCTTGACCAGGATGGAAATTCTGTGTTCCGTGGAACCAAACCTCAATTCTTTATGCTGGCTGTCTCTGGAAAATCAGTCTGAATCCAACACTAAATTCCTGCTGAAAACAAAACAGGGAAGCTGTGAGCAAATCTTGTTTTGTAAAGCCTTACTGCCTGCCTGTCAGTAGGGCAGTATGTCAGGGCCTGGTGCTTCCGAAGGGGAGTGAGAACAGGCATTGAAGTTTTGGAGCAGAGAGCTGGGTGTGAGGCTTTGGGAGCAGGCAGTGCTACCCAGGGAAGTTCTGTCCCAGAGCAGCCAGCAGTGCTGTGAGGTGTTTGTAACAGAGAGACCGCAGAGCCCACCCAGAGCACAGCCCCTCTGAGCCTGGG
Organism: Pardalotus punctatus; assembly: GCA_013400915.1. Taxonomy (NCBI): domain Eukaryota; kingdom Metazoa; phylum Chordata; class Aves; order Passeriformes; family Pardalotidae; genus Pardalotus; species Pardalotus punctatus. The sequence goes on along the minus strand of VZTX01001346.1, from coordinate 131,857 downwards.
GCTCAGAACTGCGTGGCTGCTCTCTGATCTGGGGAATGGCTTGATGATTGACTAAAACTTGGAATTTTCAGGATAACTTTCAGTAAATGAAACCATGGTTACAAGCCCTGAATGGGCTAAACGCATTCCCGTGCAGGTTTGTGTGGTTATGCAAGAGGGAATTTGGCTCCCATACATCTTTCCTTGGCTGCTAAACTGGTGAGAGCAGAGCAGACTTCGCAGAGAGGCAGCGTATGTGTGACGAGTTGTTAGTTTTATTAATTTGACTGAGGTTTTTCTCACTTTAGACAGAGTAATAGCTATAAAAGAAAGAACCTACTAAAATATCCTCTTTAATGAACTGAATTGCTAATGCTGAATTTCATTGCTGGAGCATCTTACAATAATGTGGCTTTAAATGTGCACTACACAAATGAACAGACTTTAGATCAATTTAAAAGTACCATTGGTATAATTTTATGGCCTGGTCACTAAGAGCTGTCACTTGGAGAAAAGAGCAAAATTTCCTGCTGCAAAGCGTAAGCAAAAGTCTCAGCTGTGGACACCCACTCAAAAGTATTCCTGGGAGTTTTTGCTTGCTAAAAAACACACACACATACAAAAAGATATTAGTGGTCCTTGGGAAAGTTTCTAAACCACTTTTCCATGTGTTATACATAGCAAGGTGTTTAAAGGCATGCTTGGAGAGGGCAGAGCTCCACTCACTGTCCAACACTGAAGGCATTGGAAAATCCCTCAGGAGCTATTCCAGGTACTTGAACATGGAGGAGCCTCAGGCCTGTTCTGACTTTTTCTGGGTTATGAATAACTGTCCCCCAAAGACAAGTGCTACAACTGGGAAAGGCCCTACTGCCCTATCCACTGCTCTTAGGATTTTTCAAAAGCTGCTGTTCTTCCTAGTTAAAGTACTATTTCCTGGGCAGTCTTTAAGGATTGAAATAAAAAAGGGAAACCAAAGGTTTCATTCAAAAATTAGACTTGAAATTTACCTTGGGCCTCCAGCAGCTAAAATTTGCTAGAAAAGAGCAGATATTCATCACTCTGTGTTAGACACCACCCTGCCTGTGTGTGGATACCCGAGAGCTGAGGCACAGCCAGTAATTCATTCCGAGAGCACGGGGAGTGTGCCCAGGCATGGGAGGCAGGCACACAAACACACAGCTTTCCTTGCTACTGAGGGTTTCTTTGTTTAGGCTTACATTTCAGGGTCTACTTGCAAAGATACTAAAATATTTTATTTCAGGAAACAGCAGCTGGGTGTGTTTTAGCTGCTCTTTGGCTGCTGCGCTGAACAGTCCCCATGGTCCCTGTCCCCTCCCACTGACCTGGTGTTCAACGTGGGCAGTGTCTGCTCCAAGGGAAAGTGTTACATGCTGAGATTTGCCCTCAGGCTTCACCCTAATTTTGTGTGAACCTAGTTCAGCCTCCACAGAGTAGGGAGTCCTTATTTCTCCTTGATTTCCGTGGGAGTTGAGTATATTCATCGTCTGGATTGACTGGGCCCATGTTGGAGCCGAAAAGGGATGGCTGTGGTGGGCTGGGAAGAGCTCAGCCACCAGTTAATAGCTGTGCTAAAGAGGAGGGAGCTCTGATGTACAGCTGGCCTTGGTGTCTTGGGTGGGCTGCATTTAAAATACAGCCTGGAGGCAGCTTTGCTAACTTTAGAGATGTGTGATGCTCTGATCTGCAGGAGACTACGCAGAAGTGATGCAGCACGACAGTTTAAAGTGAGAGTGATAGCACCGAGCTCCTCCATTGCCTAATGGAGACATGGCAGCAGAATGGGTCATTCTGCTCTTTACTGGTTTTAAAGTTCTTTCCATGTCAATAAAATATTTGTGTAGGAATAAGAGACTTCTTATGGAGCAAAAGTTAGAGATATATCTGCCATTATACAGGTGGCACTCTTTGGATCTTTTCTTTAGCCTTACAATCACTTTCATTTCTAGTAGCTTCTCCATGCATGAGCAGGCCGTGGTGATCTTCATCACTCTGTGTAAAATGGGAAAGTTTCAGGGAGTTTCCTTTGTTTTACCCCGTGTTTATGTTCTTGTGAGTTTGATAGCAAGGTCCTGAAGTAAAATATTTTCAGAAGTTTCTCTGAGAAATCCTGTTCTCCTAAATTACGCTCATGAAAATCCCTCTTAGCCCCCTCAAATAATTCTCTGATACTTATCTGTAGTCCTTACAAAACCCTGAAAAAGTGTTTGCCATAGGAGCAGATACATTGTGTCCCCAATGAAATGAGTGTTTGTTGACAGCTTGTCTACCTTGGTGTTGTGGAGAGAAATAATGAGATAGCAGAGGACTTAGGAAGCGCAAATGTGGCTGTAAATCCAGAGCTGGCAGATCAGAGCCCTCGCAGGTGAGCGTTTTGTTCTTGCCGCTAATCGAGCTCGGGCAGGGAGTGGAGCAGGCCCGCAGCTCTCCAGAAGGAAAAGCACGGAAAATGAGGGAATGTGTCGTGACCTAAGGAAATAAATGAGCAGATGGTGTGCCAGCATCGTACCTGACACTCCAGAGGAGGTGGTTGGAGCGTAACCACCGACTGCAGACAGAGTTGTGAACAGAGCCCAAAGCCACGAAAAGCAGGGGGAAGGTGATGCGCATGGAGGCATGGAATAAAAAAGCAGGGCAAAATAAAGATTGAGACATGACAGAGAAGGAATTTGGGGAAAAGCTGGGAAAATAAGCAAGGTGAGACGAAAGGCAGAAGCAGGTGGGGATAGAAAAGGAGGTCAGTGTGCAGATAACTGACTTGAGTCAATACACAGCAGAATTTGGAGGTTTTACAAATGAACTCTGTGATGCATGTGAGGCACCCAGAATTCCAGCCTTGTGAGCAGACAGTTATTGGCTGATTCTACTGAGGAGAAATTACAGATTTTGTCAAAATAAGAAAGTGAAGTGGAAGGAGTGAGGATAGAATGGTGATGGGAGATGCCACAGGCAGGTTAATGAGGGTGAAGATTTTTCTGGTTCCAGCTGGAATAGAGTTATTTTTCTTCCTAGTAGCTGGTCCAGTGCTGTGCTTTCAATTTAGGATGAGAATAATGTTGATCACACGCTGATGTTTAGTTGCTGCTCAGAAGTGCTCACCCTAAGTCAAGGACTTTCCATTTTCCCCTGCTCTGCCAGGGATGAGCTGCACAAGAAATCAGGAGGGACCATGGCCAGGACAGCTGGCCTGAACTGGGCAAAGGGATATTCCAGAACATGGAATGTTGTGCTCAGTGAATAAACTGGGAGGCACCGATTGCTGCCTGGGGACAGGCTGGGCATTGGACCGTGGGTGGTAAGAAATTGTGTTGTGCAACAATTGTCTTTCCTTGGTTTTATTCCTCTCTTTTTTCTTCCTCTTCCTTTTCTTCTTCTTCTTTTTATGTCATTATTACTACTGTTCTTATCTCAGCCTGTGGGTTTTACTGCTTTCCTATTCTCCTCCCCATCCCACTGGTGAGCAGAATGAAGGAGCAGCTCTGTGGGACTTTGCTGTCGTCTGAGATTAAACCACAACAAGAATCTAAACCAGGTGATACCCAGATAGAAGAAGGATTTAGAGATTAAGTGTCAAGTTAAAGAGACATTTGTCTTTTTTTGGTGCCAGCAAAGAAACCTGTTGAGGTGTTTATGAAGGGATGTAAGTGTGTTCTACAGCACTATGGCTTCAATAAACACTGTGTAATGTTTAAACACAATGTATTGAAGTGGGATTCTGGAAGTTATAGTGCATTCAACTGCCAAAAATGCCTTTTCTTGGCCTGGAAGGATCATGCAAGCGAAGAAAGTGCAGTTTTCAATAGTCAGGGTTTATTTTGTTACTGATAAAAGCAGAGGTGAAATACCAGGGATTTTGCACATTAGGGAAAATTTATACAGTCAAAAGTTCTTGTGCTTCTGTACTCAGGAAAATACTTTATACCTTTAGTCTTGACCCTTCCTTACACCATTTGATTGCCTTAAATGTGTGGTGTATAACAAGCACATCTTCCAGTAATTTCCTTACCGCTCGAAAAGACCTGATTCAGTGCAGAGAAACTGCAGGATTTTATTTATTAAACATGCCTGTGTTAGCCCAGCAGAATATCTGAATGTTTGGGAGTGAAAATGAGAGTTCTAAAGACCTCAATCTTGTTCAAGAAAGCCTGGTGAAGGCCATTTGTCAGGGAGGCTGGGAAGAGACCCAAGTGTCACAGATATGGGTGTCACTGTCTTTGTAATGGCAAGAACTCATGAAATATGATCAGTGACCTAAAAGATGAGTAAAGTCAGAGAATAACAATGTACGATGAGTTTCTGGGTTGTGCAGTGAAATAAAAAGGGACCTACTGCTACACAGAGACTTTCCTTAAAGAGCTGCGGGGAAGAAAGGCGGAAAAGGGAAAGAAAGTGTGTGAGAAAGGTTCCCATCCACTGCTGCTTTGTAGCAGGATTTTAATGCACTTTCATGGCTTTGGGGTGTGTTGTGCAAGAAGGATTTTGGCCTCATTAAGAATAACAGTAAACGCCAGATGGAAGTGATGTGTGTATTGTTACTGAGAGTATTTTATATCAGGAAGAGCTTTATGGGCATCAACCAGAAAGAAGAGAGATAAAACACTCATCCTTTGATCTTGGAGGGTGGTCATTCAACATAAAAAGTCTCTGCTGTTCATTGTTTTCATTTTCAGTAGCTTCTCTGCCAATCACACAGTGCCTGCTCATGGGAAGGCCAGAGGCTGCCAGGCTGGATAACCCTGCCCAGGATGCTTAAAAACATGTGCATCCAATTCAGGGTAGAGGGTGAAATCCGGGGTGACATTAGCCAGCAAAATTCAAATTTGAACAGAAGCACCTAAAACATGAAACAGCAGACATTGGGGTGGTTTAGAGGTAAAGGTTTCTCACCCTTCCTACTGTCTGCTTAAATCTCACCTTTCTGAACCCCATGTACAGAGCTGCAGTGTTCTGATTAGGCAACGGTGTGATTAAATCATGAAAATTGATTAGAGGAGAGTTTTTAGCCAAGGCCCAAAGTCTGATGCCCTCTCTGACTTACCTACATTGCAGTGATAATTTCCTAAATAAAGATCAAAGCCTGGAAACAAACTGCAGAAGGAGGCAGGTTTGCAGAAGGACATGAGGATTCATATGGAAGATCAATTTTTCCATAGAGATTGCACACTTTGCTGCTGGGGTGGGAGGTAGGGACACATAGCTGGAAACTTGAGGAATTCTTGGGGATCCAGAAAAACTTTTGCTACCTTTGCTGCATCATCTACTTTAGCCTGTCTAGTAGTTCTTCCTAATTATATGGCATCCACTTCAGCTGGCATAGCAATAAGAAAATACATTCATTCCTGCAAATATTATCTCCTTCTTCTAGAATAAACTCCAACCACTGGAATTGTCGAGATTCCACTTTGGGAATACCAGTAGAGCATGGTAACTCTCCCTTGCAGATGTGGGGCTGTGGGACATACAAGCCCCATGACAGAGCCCAGGGAATTTGCTTTCAACATCAGGTGAAGGATTACTTTTGTCAGAGCTTATTCAGAAATTCTTTGGGAAGGGGGTGTTGTTATTGAGCCCATTAATGGGATAAGCCCAATAAGTTCTGGGTTTCTTGGGAACACCCCTCCATGGCATTGGTAAGAGTCTCACCATCTTTCAACCGCAGCTTCTGGCTCCAAGGCTCTTCAGAGTGCTCAGGTTCGCAGCTTAGAGCTCAGTCAAATACAAGAAGTGCCATTTAGGCGTTAAATACTCTTCTTCTGAAAGGGTGATTAAAGACTGGAATAGGCTGCTCAAAGAGATTATGGAGCCTGTCCTTGGAGATATTCAAAATTCAACTGGATAGTCTTTGACAACTTGGACTAGATGATCTCCAGGGGTCCTTTCTACCTCAGCTGTTCTACAATTCTATGATTCTATGAATTATTTCATTCCTGTAACTTTAGTGATCTCTGAATCAGAGCAGGAGGCTTAGTGAATTGTGGATGTGGTGGAAAACATAGAATATCTAAGCAGCAGGTCAGAGCATTCTGAAAGCCCCTGGGAATCTCCTGCGTCTGAGAGCAGAACTCTATTATGGTGAGCCTGTCCAAAGAATTATGTGGTTATTCTCACTCCAAAATCCTGAAATGCCATGGAAATTCTTATGACAGGATGCATTTTCATCAGTAAATTCAACAGTACTAGAATTCTTTGCTCATATTCAGGAATTCAGGCACTGTTCCAACGGTTTCTGTACTGCCACATCATTCTGGACATGTCCTTTCCCTCTGTGTTTCATTTTCTGGTTTATGGAATGGTGAACCTGACCACATTTGGGTGGTATACTGAAATTTCTGGAGGAAACCTGCTACAGAAGAAATAGATGTTTCTCCTCAGATTAGTGAGATCCATTGCTGTGTGTTGTGTGCTGAATGTATGTGTTCTATCTGACAGCAAGAAATGACATTAATTAATTACTCTGACATGCAGTCATGATGTTGCAGTCGGTATTTGAGATGCCCAGATGTTGGGCTGTTCTTCCAGGATGCAACATGTTGGAATGCATTAGGAGGTGCATTTTTGCTCTGTGGATGACTATGACAAATTGAGGCACAGCCAAGCCGTTAAGTTGCTTTCAGGCATCTTTCACGCTTCATCCCTTCCATGAGTGATAGATAGTATTAAACCTCTCCCTTTTTCTTTTTCTTTTTTTTTTTTGTGGGGAAAAACACATTGTGGATAATGGAAAGGAAATCATCAGCGCTAATATTTATCCCAACTTTGTTTTGTTTTTGCAAGATCAATGTTTTTTTAATTCGCTTTTCATTCTCTCTTGCTTCATTTACTTTGTTGTTGTAAAGGACACGTTGCATCTCGGGATCACATTTGGAGCGCAGTTTTATTAATACAGAGCTACACAAGTGGAATTGTTCTGGGTTCATAGAAATGACAACAGAAACTCAGCCATTGCCAGGTGTTTAAACTCAACATTTAACATTTCTGAGGGGTTTCTTCGCAGCAGGTACAACAGCTCTCATCTGAAATTCCTTCTAGGCTGATTAGAGGAGACTTAGGTAAACGCCACATGTGGCCTTTGGGGGTTGGATATCCAGGAAAGGTCTGTTAATCCTGAGCAGGTGTGAAAGGGAGAACGTGGACAGGAGGAACATCAGATATTGATGAATGAAATTGCAGGGAATTCTCTGGGTTGGGCTGGTATTGCCATAATAGGAGAGCAGGGAAACACAACCCAGATCCCTCTGTAAGCAAACATTATGCTCCCTTAAGTAAACTAAAATTTACATCTCGATTCTAGTTCTCAGGATCTTTGCAAATGCTATTTCATCTGCATTTTGGAAATCCCAGTAATGGAACTGTGGCCAGTGGGCTGCCAAACAAGAAGGCTGCTTCTCCTCTAAGTTACATGATTCTTCTAATATTCTGTTTCTAATGTTTTGTTTGCAGATCAAAACCCAAATTCTCCTATTTCTGTAAGACTTACACACATTAAAAACCAGCAGTAACAGTCCAGCATGTTAGAGTAAAACAGAAATGATGGAGCTGTGTGTCAGAGCAGGGTCCGGTCTTGATCTGTTCTGACTCTGTCAGTACCAGTTTCCATGATGCCTCCTGTGCTTCTTGCACAACACAGACTTTCCACATTTCTTGACTGAAATTGAATAGTTTCTTTAATAAAATAAGCAATGATCAGCACTGGTACATGGGTTATGCATCTTGTATAGGAAATTGAGGTGCTCGTAACATTCAAGAAAGGCAAGTTAAAATTCTAGTAAATTAGGTTAAAAATATTTTTCTTTGTGATTGAGAATTTCTTCTTATACTTCCACTACAGCAGGATTCAGGAGGGAATCAAGTTCTGAAGTTTTCTATTTGGGATAAGGCACATTTGTGACAAAATTCCTTTGTCAGTGGAGCCCATGCACTGAGCATTTACTGTGCTGCTCACCCCTCTGGGAGGAGAATGATGAGGTTCTTCTGCTACTTACATTTCAGTGGAGATCTCAGATCCAGCTCCTATCCATCCTAAAGGAGATTTCAGGAGTTAATTGATCTGGTGTGAGCTCTCTGCACAGAAACTGAACTTTTCTTTCCCTGTACACTGCATAAGAAACGTGTTCATCGCCATCCCCAGCTCCATGACTGATTAGCTTATATTTGCTTCTCTCAGTGTCTTCCTCTAGAGCCACATGTTTTCCTGGTTTCAATACAAAAATGGAAATTAAATGTCAAACTAGGCTCTGATATTTCAAAAGAGACAGACTTGAAAACCAGAAACATGACCAGAAGAAATGTTTAAAATTTTATCATGGCCCAGTCCTCAGATATCCAGCAGTGGATCCGATCTGAGCAGGAGCTGTGTGTAATTGCATTTTAAGGAAGTGAACAGACCAGCCTCAGTTGCAGGATTGTTTGGTTTACTGTAATTAGATAAATTAATCAGTACATTAACTTCAAATGCAGAGCTCAGTTCTGAAATGAGTTGCAGATATTTGCTATTTGCTTAGGATTCAAAGAACAAACCCTTCCACGACAGGTCAGTGCTACCAGAGCTCTGAGTGTGCAAAAGGTTTTAAACTCCATAAAAATAAAGTATAGCACTGAGAAAGTTACAATTGGGTTATTTGTTATTTTTAAGAGAAAGAAACAGGTTTGTTTGAGTTAGTTATTGCACTTTCATCTAAATTTGTAAACATCAATGCATAACTAGTTTGGCCTCACCTATAGATAGTGAAATTCTATTCCAAGGCCAGGAAGCAAAGGGCTTCCTCCCTGTCCTTTGCCTGCAGTACTTCCACTGGGATCACCTGCATGAAGTTGTTTTTCCATGTAGTTGGGATGGTTTCATGTTCTGCATAAGGGACAACTTGTGAAACACCTGGATGATGGTGCTGCCAGACTTTTCAAGGTCCAAAATCTCCCTGACCAGAACGGTTTGTACACAGCCCCCTGTTAACAAAAGGACATCTGAAAGGTTATGGTAAATATAAACCAGCATGTTCAATGAGGCTTTCTGTTGTGTCCTTGCTCATCCACACTTTTATGTCAGGATGTCAACACAGGGATTCTCTGAACACATTAAACATGAATCAGTTCTTTTGGTTTAGTAGCTGAGTGCAGTCCTGTATCTTATTAAAAAGCTCACTCACACTGAACAATACCACATTACTAAAACATGTGTCTCTCAAATAAATGCAGGCCAGAAAGCAGGTAAAGGTTTTTCTTATTGGAGAGGCAGCAGGGATTCCTGTGGAGGCATGGCTGGCATCACCAGGGTATGAAATACTACTGCCACAGCAGCCTGAAGTGATGATCCTTTGTGCTGGAGCCAGAGCTGAGGCTCTTTGTCCCTTGTCTCCCCTTCTGTCTCTACCATCTCCCTCCGATGCCGTGTTATTCTTGCTTTCTGCTTTTATCCATTCTTTTCCTGTGTTCCCCTCCCTCGTTGCCCTTAATTCCTCCTCATTCCTGGTGGGAAGGGCCCAGATCCCCCTGCTCCCCCCAGCACTCAGAGCCCACGGGCTGGGCTGTGCCGAGGCCTCCTGAGCTGCAGCTCCGCTCGCTGCTGTCCTGATTGCGTTCTCCAGCCGGCAGGGAGTCGAGTGGGACTCAAGGAGCCGCCTATGGCTTCACCCACAGTGGGACATTGCAGCAGAGCAAGGAAATGGCTCTCAAGCAGAGCAGTGGCAGCATTTTAGTGCCTTGAGTTCTCTGTTATTCCTTGGCTTGCCTAGATTGCCCTGATGCTGCTTGGGTAGCCTGGCTAAGAGTCTACAACACCATTTTGTGTCACAGAAAGATCCCTTTAATGCGTTTCAAAATGCCAGTCTGCCTTTTCAGCCAAACACCAGCTATTCTGTGTGGTTACTGTCTTAGCCCAGTCACTCTTCCAAGTGGCTACTGCCAAGTGTGCCACTGGTATCACATTGGGGTCTCCCTCTCACAAACAGAGACAGGCAATCAAAAACACTTATTTAATGTAATTTGTGATTCTGTGAATTCAACGTTTGCAGAAGCTGCCAGGCTGCCACCCCAGGGGACTTCAGCAATGTAGTTCTATATTTGAACTTTAAGTGGGGGGAGAAGAGAGGAATAAAAAGAGACATATATAGGAGGCTTATGAGGCATTTTGTAAAATTTAGGAAATAAGAGTCTATAAAACACATGAGGATTTGGATTCACTTTAGTTCTAGTAATGGGGATAAAATTGTTTCTGCAAAATCAGTGATTGCTGCTGAAAAGCATCCGAGTCACCATCTGAGCCTGCTTTGAGATGGCTTTTCAGTTCAGGTGTCCCTGCTCCAAAAGTCTAATTAGAATGAACAGAGTCTCCATTTCTCCAGAAATTGAACCCAAATCAATCTCAGATGCTGGCAGCTTTGGAGAGCAGGTGGGCATGATTAGATTTCTGACTCTGACCAGACCCTGCACTGAGTCTCCTGGCACATGGCACCTACCTCGTGTCTTTTGTTTGCTTCTGATCATTAAAAAGTAATTAGTGAAATTAAGGAGTTCTGACTGTAATGCACTGTCTGTTTGAGGACAAGATGGATTTTGGTGAAGAATCTCAATTTCCATCCTGGCACAGCAGTTCATGTTCCATGCCAGGGATCAAAATCTGCACGGACAGGTCCCTGTGTTTGTCTCTAAGTTTGTGCCTCGGGGAGGGAAGAGCCTGTGGCTTCTCGACCTACTTTGTGAGCGCTGCAGGGTGTGGAGGGGCTGCTCCCTGTGCCCTTTCAGGACACAAACATTCCGTAAATCACAGCCACTCTCAGGCAGCTCTGACTGTTGTGCAGCTGAGGGAGAGGTTGCAGCACCCCAAGACCACCAGAGTGTCCTTGGTGTAGGTGGGGAGTCCCAGGGAGCAGCCTGGATGGAGCAGCAGCATCTCTTGATAGAATTCCTTTCCTACCAGCCCCAAAGAGCCTAAGCAGACACTGGTCTCAGGCTGAGACATCTGGAATTGTTGAGGGGCGCTGCTTGAATTGCTGTTACAAGGTCATGTGTGATGTTTTGGCTGTGCTCACCACCCTCACTTCCATCTGTAATCAAATGCTAATGCAGTTGTGCATCCACTCTGGTAGAAATGACATCAAACCCCCCCGGTCTATCCAAAGTGAGATCCTTACCTGTGGCTTCAGAGAGGGTGAACATGCAAATGTTCTTTCTAGTTGTAGGGAGTTGAATTATTTGTATTCCACATAATTTTTTAATGTGCCCTTTTGTTCAGCAATTAATATTTAACTGTCTCAAATAAAACTGTCAAACAATATGGTTTTCACAATACAGTTTTAAAATATCTACCAATCCTTCATCCTTTATTATTATAAAACACTGGAATGGCTAATGTGAGTGGTGATTTAATTTGGTTATGTTAGTACAAAGATGAGCTTTAATACTCCTCTTTATTTTATTCCGAAACATAAAATCATAGAATGATTTGGGTTGGAAGGGACCTTAAAGACCATTCAGTTCCAACCCCCTGCCATGGGCCAGGATTCATGAGTGCCATTCACTACCCAGGTTGCTCCAAGCCCCATCCAGCCTGGCCTTGAACACTTCCAGAGATGGGACAGCCACAGCTTCTCTGGGTTCCTTATTTCCCATGGGGGGTTGTGTTTGTGGGTGCAAAGGAAAAGCAAAAAAATGTGAGTGCACGGGGACTTCAGTGATTTTCCGGTGTCCGTTTGGTGACTTTTCTCTTCCACCCGTTTCTGGGCTGCCTGGGAATTTATCCCGACGTAATTTCTAGTTATAAGCAATTTGCAACTTGAGCAATAATCCTCATAACCTTTGCTACAGTTGTGTCCTTGATGTAATAGGGAAGGTAACGCATTAGTAGGCACATGCTGAGCTCGGGCTGTACCTGAGATTTAATGATATTTAACTCTGGACCTAATTTCAGTTTACAAGCGATTACACGCTGTCCTCTGGGACATTGCTGCAAAGAATTTTCAAATAAGTTGCAAAATAGTGACGAATTAACTTGTAGTCGTGTCAAAATCAATTATCTTACAGGACAGCTCAACCACACTTTTCTGTTTGCTGCACTGCAGCATGCTAAACATCAGCCTAAGCATAAACATAAAGTCCTTGTATGTCAGGCTCTGGAGCAGATTGATCCTGTATTTCATGGGCATGCAAATCTCCCGGAGGCTCAGTGGAAACGTTTTGCTTACATTCACCAAATCAGAATATTCTTTCCTGCCATGTTTATAAACTGTTGCACCATGAAATCATATAAATTTGATATAGTTTGGTCAGAACATCCTCATGGATGTTGTCCTGTCTTCATCCCAGTTGAAAACCTCCTCTCAGATCGGTTTTGCCGAGGCAATGCCACATCAATCCCCGGGCAGGTGCTTCCTGCAAGCTCTTGCTGCGAGGGGTGAGGGGGTGCCCTGGGGTGGTGCTGCTGCCTTCGCTCTGGTGCTGTGGTCAGTCCCAGTCAGGGCAGGCAGGAGGGGAAATGAGCACAGGGAACGCAGGAGAATTGTCAATGACCAGTCAGATCCAGCCAGCCCCCTCACCACACCTGGCAGAGTTTGGAGAAAAAGGGAAGCTGGAAGAATCCAGAGAATCAAATCATTTTTTCTGTATGAGGAATTGAGAGTTAAATTTTCCAGCCTGGAAAACCTGGTGTTGTAATTCAGCTTCACCCACAGATCTGATTGGTCCCTTCTGTTTCTGAGACACTCACTCGGCACAGATCTGGTGTTTCAAGTCCCAAACATTTGGGAAGGCAAAACTTCTCAGTTTGTAGCTGTAAAGGTTTCATCGCATGCTGTGTGCAAAGAGACATTATCTGTGCAAGCATAAACTCCTGTACAAAATCCTGTAATTACACGATTATAAAAATGCACAGAGCTACTTTATCATGGTTTATGTATAAAAGACACTTAAGCTGACAGAGTAGCATTATTCCGTAGGGCTGTGATCAGCTTAAGAGAAATAAAAGATAGTAAAGATACATCAACATCTGTTTAGGTCAAAATCACTGCAGGAGAGGCTGCTGAAAGTTTGGAGTGGTGTAGTGCTAGAAATCTGTTTTGCAGGTTTAGCACTTGAGTTGGCTGCGTGTAGAGGCCTGTCAAATGTTACTACAGAGAGAAATACGTCGAGGACTTGTATCGCTTCCAAGCTTTAATTTCTCTGATATATTTTGGAGAACAAGTGTTACTGAAATAGTAGATATTCCTGCCAAGAGATTACTGAAGCAGGAAAATACTATTTCAGATGTAGTATTGTAGGTAATGAAGACAGAATAAATGACCTGGCCGTAGAAAATAACATCAGTCATTCATGAATTGCACAGCTATAAAACAAGCATTCAGAACTAAGGAAATCCATTTGGAATGTGTTTTGGCCTGGAACACCCAGGAAATTTTGTATGATAGATACCCCAAAGTCCAGGTTCTAAGAAAACTGTCAGGAATTAGCAACCTAAACTTAAGAGGCAGAAACCTGGGGCTGGAGACATTAGAGCCAGTTTAATATTAGTTATCTAAAGAGGAGATAGTTGAAATAAGTAGAGATAGTAGAGATAAATAGTAAGGAATAGAAAGAGGAACTGAACAGCAGACAAAACTAAGGTTTTTAAGTCAAAATGCTTTAGGGATAAAGTGAGATTTGCCAAAAGTCAATCTATGCCTATAAAAAATATAGCAGTTGTGTAAGTGAAAAGAGAAAAGGATGAGAGAGTCCTGCTTTGGGGGAAATGGAGCAGGACACTGGTGTCACCAACACCAGACAGATTGTTTCTGCAGCTTTCTGCAAGGATGATGAATGTGGGGTCAGAAAGACGATGAGTAAAGGGGAAAGAAACAACCACAACCGAGGCAGGAGCACAATCTAAGGCATTAATATGCTCCTGGAAGACAAGGTGGATGAGCTGCCAGCCGTGCTCCGGCACAACAGCATAGGAGCTGTGACCTGATAGCAGGGATTGGTTAATAAATCTTGCCAAGGTGAAAGGGGGACGTGTCAGAGCCCAAAACGTGCTGACCAGGTTCTTGTAGGTGTTGCACATGGAGGGGGTTAATGCCTCATACAAAGTTTTCTTATTTGAAGTTACTCAGGGTTGTGATTTAGCAGAGTGAGGCAGCAATGCTCATGAACTCCATAGAAATCCCACTCAATGGAGTGTAATCACCGTTACACAGCTGAACCACAACCCAAACACCGCTCCATTCCTGCTCTCTGGGAATGTCTTCACCATCCTGACACCCTGTGTCCCCGGTGCTGGGGAGGACCTGGTGGTGTGAAACCCACTCAAGCCCACTGCTCTCTTCAAATCATCTTCTTTATCCATGTTTTGTGTTCCATTTGGCCTGAGCCAGATTTACACTCCAATGCTGGTGTAGCAAACTCAGAAAAAGAGATATTCATTCCTTGGTCACAGTATTGTGTAGCTGAAGAAAATAAAACATAGTTGCTACATTTAACAGCCTGGGAAAATAGTGTATGTAGCTAGAGGCCTGTTTTTGCAGTCCCAAAAATATAAACATCATGGAATACATTTTGAAGGAACTAAGAGAATCAATTGCCTAGAAGTAAATGAAAAATGGATTAAAATAGAACATATATTTACCTAAGGTAGATAATACAAAAGGCAGCTAATAGCTTTCTTTGATAACATAACCAATTTTCCAGGCAAAGGAAACAGTGGGAAATGCTTTGTAAACATAAACAAGTGGAGGCAAATTGCTGGCTGATGGGTTCCCTGTAAATGTAGCCTTGCCAGGAATTCTGTAACTTGTGGGAAGTCAGGAAAAAAAAGATGTATGAAAATACCAGCATGAAGTAGGTGCCACCCTGGGAATCCACACACCACCTGTGCTGTGTCAGAGCTGCCTCCTCCCTGCCAAGGCTGGGCTCCGTGGCCAGGGTGGGCTTTGCACAATTCCACCCCAGGCACTGAGTGCCAGGGAGGAGCCCCCGTTCCTGAGCTGTGGCACTGGCACTGGCGCTGGCACTGGAGGGAACCTCACCCCACGCCCAGGGTTCACAGTCCAGCTTGGATGTCTGGAGTGGATGAGCTGCATTGTCTGTGGCTGGGGGCTCTGGGGCAGGGCAGAGGTGCTGCTGGGGGGATGTGTGTATTTAACTGTGGAGAGCAGAACACGGCCTTTAGTGTTCCGAGGAGGATGTTGCAGAAGTCTGAAATGTGCCATTGGCACAGAATTTGTGAAAGAACATTTGTTTCCTGATGAAAGCCCCTATTTAGAAGATCACAGTTGCTTTTTAACCACTAACTCAGCCGCAGAGTTGACCTGTCCGGGCAGTTTGAGAGCCTGCAGCTCACAGCCAGCATGGCCCATTGTGAAACCTCTTGCCATGAATGTAAAGATTGTTTTCCTACTGGGTGCATCCAATTCCTCATCTCATTGACAGTTCCCCAGTTGCCCTGATAGGCCTCGCTGTCAGACAACATTTCAGCTTAAAATCCTCTCCTGTTGACCCCTGCATATTGGATAAAGCAGCTCCCAGCTGGTGCAGGTAGAGAATGCTCTTTTATTAAAGCAGAAATGTATCTTTTTTGTCAAACTGAATTTGGCTATTAGACTTATAAAACATCTCGTTATTATTTATAACTGGTGGCAGTGGGAGGGATGCCCAATAAGATAAGGACTGACTTGTGACAGTCACTTTGGAGTGATCCCACAGAAGTGTCTGGCTGCTCTAACCCTGATGTAGATGCCTGACCAGAAGAATAAATTCCCATGAATTTTTAAGGATCCTGGGACCCTGGGCATGATACGCATGTTGACACCAAATTGGAGCATGGAATGAAAACTCTGCCATCAGTTCATGTCCAACTTCACTGCTCTCCTGGTTTCCAAACACTGTCCATCATTCTCCCTTGGTATTTCTTGCCTTGGAAAGAGGCTGAGCATTTCCTCCATCGAGCTCCCTTTGCTGACTCTGTTTTTCACTCTTATTTAATAAGCAGCAGGAGAGGGATTACTTAACATCCTGCATTAAAGAAAGGGTGACATTCTAGTCCTGGAAGGCAAAGGGAGTTTTGGAATTGACTTCAGTGGGGTTAGGATTTTATGCACAATATTCATTTCCTTTTTCAGGAATACTCACGTCTGCTCTAATGTAAATAAATATTACCATGGAAAGTTATCCAACTGCAATTACTTTTTGCATTACATCCTAAATATCTACTTGTACATGACATTTACTAAAGAAAAACACTTGCAAATTACATGTTTGATTAACATTACATCTTTCCCAGTTTAAAAAGGGTATGGTAATTGAAAGCTGCATTACTTAGAAACCATGAACTTTATTTGAGCTCTTCTCTATAACTGCAAATCTTCCCTTTTTTATTGAATATTTCACTGAACATTTATAATAGGTGGAAGGAAAGTCCCGTTAAAGCAAACATCCCAGAACATGAAGGTAATGAATAGTTGCTGCTTTGTCACTGAACAAACAAAGGTGCACATGAAAGGAGAACTGGGTACAACGCGGGCTCAGGTTTTGCACTGTTGGTCCCTTCCCCAGCTTCCCGTGGCTCCCTCAGTCTCTGAGAGCCCCCCTGCACCCCTGAGAGAATTTCCCAGCAGCTCCCATCACTGTGCTGGGACTGCACGTTTTGGCCCCTGCCCAGTGTGAAAACAGATGTTGCCTTTGAGAACAGGCAATGGTTAAATTCTCTCCTTGCAAGATTCCTTCACAAGCTGAACCATGTCCTGTGGTGTTACTCTTGCAAAATGCCATTTGGAATGTTGTTCTTCCAGCCCTGGTGTCCAGATCCCACTGGTGCTGTTCTAGGGAGCTCAGCAGGGCATTGTTGATCCCTCCCAGAGTCAGGGGGGATTTCTGTCGGTGCTGTTGGATGAACTCCTCTGTGTGAAGCTGAAAGGAGATGTCTTGTCACACATGGTGCATTTTGCATTAGGAACGAGCTCCTTGGTTTGGGGAGTGAATATTCTGGGACTGTTGCCGTGTTCCTGGAGGAATTTATTTGTGTTGTCTTCCAATTTCTGTATCAAATTTAGGCCCAAAATTAGTCACAGAGTTCCAGTGCAATTCCTGTTTGTCTTGGTGGGAATGTCAGGTCCTTGGGCTGTTGGGAGGCAAAGCTGATGACTCTTAGGGGGACAGGGTTAGTGGGAAAATGAATATCAAGAACACTGGCTCTAAACCGAAATAAATTTTACCTGTGCTCCTTTGTTGCCTTCTTATGATGCATGTATGATATAAATTCTCAAAATCTATTTTTATGCTATCGCCAGCAGCCTAGAAGTCGAGTAAGTAAGAATTATGGCTGTCATAACAGCATCGCTTATGAGGAAATAAAGGAAAAGACAAACATGTCCATACAGTACTTATAAATCTATTATAAACTGTGGTCTGTGCTTTGCTACAACATTGTTAATTTAATCTCCATCGCAATGTACAGTTGATACAGTAAAGAAAATTTACTGTGCAAGAAACTTGAGACCTGATTAACTTGTCTAAATATTGGAGTCAGTTCTCATATATGTGTGTATATACAAACCTCCAGGAGCTTTGGAATGTGCGATGGTCTGGTGGGGATGAAATCAGTTGGCTACTAATTTGAAAATGTTATTTATCTCTAATTGCAGCTGTTGTTTAGAGATGTTCTTCCCCAGCAGGTGAGGCAGGGCCATGTTCCAGCATCAGTTCCTTGTCACACCTTGGCATTGATGTTGGAGACACAATTCCTGCCCTGGTGGGACTGTTCCTCACGGCAGGAACAGTCACTTGCCCTGCTCAAGGCACGGTATGGTCCTAAAACCAGCCATGCATGGGCAGTCACAGCCCAGGGTGTGTGCTCATGAGTAGAATTTCCTGTCACGGGGTCATTTCATCACATGGGCCAGTTAAGTGCAGTCTCACATCGGGGTTTCATCCCATCTCATCCAGTTTGCTGCTCTGGGAATGGTAACTCCTTGCCAGCCCTCTCAGAGATCGGGGTGGACAGTGCTTTGATGACCCCGGAATTCCCTTTCTGGCTGTGCCTCCTCCCTGCAGCTCATTTGGGAGGCTCTGGGGTTTTGCTTCCACCTTTCCCTCTGGCACGGGGCATGTCCTGGGATGGTGCTCTAGAAAAGATCCAAGCAGAAGACAAAACTGAATGAAATGAAAGCAGAAGTTTTGTGAGAACACCTTTAAAACATGAACACACAGTGAAGTCCTGTGGAAGTTTCCCCTCTCAGACAGGGGTTTATGTTTCTTTAACCCTTCAGGGCACCCAAACTACATTCATTTTACCTTCTCATCTCATTATTCAGAGGTTGGCCACACTGCTCCCAGTGGCATTCCTAGAAATGTCATGACTTTTTTCCTTTCCTTGGGGCTTGCCCTGTGCAGAATGCTCATTTTCGGTAAGCTGTTCTGATTAATAACTGTATTTCTCTCCATTTTATTTCTCAAATGCCCTTTGCACTCACTGGAGCAGCCAGGTCACCAAGCAGGAGAATGAAAACTGAAGCAACCACAGTCAAAGCACTCAGCAGGAAAACAAATAAATAAATATCACACACCCTTTTTATGGAAAACATTAAATAAACGGAATGTGAGGAAGATACTGCACTTGCATTACTCAGGCCTTTGAAGCAGAGGTCTATAATGTATTATTTGTTGTGCATCTGCCACCGCTGCAGTATCAGCTAATGGGGGACAGATGCTTTAGCTGTCACTTTAGAGTGTAAAAGCGCATGACTTAGGGAGTCATGGGCGGCAGGAGGGGCTGGCCTGCTGCTCCTTCTGGGGCTGCAGGCAGCAGAACTCCCTGCTTTTCCTGACAAATGGTGATGGAGTGCATTGCAGTGTTGTTCATGGACAGAGGACAGGACCGCAGCCGGGGGTTTCTGTAGGTGAGATTACAGCTGTAGGAAAGGGATCCCGGGAAACACCCGCTCCCTCCTCAGCCCGGGCACCCCGGGAAAGGCTGCCTGGGTGTCCACTCACAGCCGCCTTGAGGGGCTGGACAGATGGGCAGCCCTGATGCACAGGGCACAGGCAAGAGGGTTATTCCCACTGAGACCCCTGGAGGTGGGCTTTGGCTGCCATCCCATCCCTCTTCCCAGCCCGCCCCACAAATGCCCCTTTGCAGGGACAGGAGGCATTGGCTGTGCCGCATTTGCATCTGCTGGTGTCTTCACCCATCAGAACGGGTCTGGCAGGGATCTTCAAGGAGTTTTTCATTCCCATTGCTCTGACAGAGCAGTAACTGGGGAGGAGGTCAAAGAGAAAAATCCACCTTTTAGCTCTGCATCCCAAGAAGGAAGCAGACATGACATTCCCGTGGTGATCCATGGCTGATCCCTCCCTCCTCTGTTTGGAGGACAAGATGTGAGTCCTGAGGAACTTCCCCACTGTGCCTTGGTTTGGGAGGGAATGTCTGGGGCAGCTGGAGCAGATGATTGACTCCCATGACTGGGACAAAGCTCCCTCCACTCCAGCAGCCCGTTCTGGCCATGGGCCTGGCGTGGGACCAGTGACTGATTACTACACTCGCCTCCTCACTCAAGTGCTGGACACAAAAAAAGTTCATGCAAGATTTAATCCCAAAGCACCCCGGGTTTTCCCAAAAGGAAGTCTGTGAGGTGAAACAGCCGCTGTATCTCTTCAACACATGGCTCAGATGAAACTGGTTTAAGTATCTGTAAAATATATTTACTTAGAAGTTGCATAAGCTCCCACTTACTACTGTACATGAATTAGAGAGGATTCTGTTTCACTGTTACTGTACTTCTCGTATTTGCCACTGACAGCCTATCTACATCACATAAATAATCGCTAGAGCACCTAATTTAGTACTATTACAGTCCAGATGAAATGTTTTTGTAATTTCCCTTCTTTTGAGATAAACTTCAGATACAGAGAGAAAATTGACTGTAAAAATGACATTGTAGGACTCTATATTTATCTTCTCTCAGTGATTTCCATAGCAAATTTACTCCATTTAACATTTGAAGGCATTTTTTTTCCTGTTGCCTTATTGTAAGCATGGCAAACTGAGCATGAAATTGTACCATCGTGGTGTGTTTCTCCAAATCACACTTGTCACACTTGTAATCTCAGCAGAGGCAAAAGACAGATTTGGTGCCTGGGCTGCACTTGTAGCAGTGATCCCTCTGTAATTACAGAAAGGCTGTTTTATTAAATACCACACCTCTGCTGTTCCTGGGCTGGAGACAGGGAGAGACATTTTTGGGTTAATATTTGCAGTGGTGTTTTGCAGCCCCAGCCAGGAGCAGCATTTTGGTGTGATAGGCATTGTCAGGAGACAAAATTTAAAAGCCTTGGCCTCCAACTGATTAGTCCCATATGCATCTTTTGATGCTTAAAAAAAAGGTTCTTTTCCTCAGGGCAGTAATAAAATCATCCTTTTCTGTCTCATTGTCTAACTGCAGCCAGAGAACTGCAGTATTTTTGGATATTCTACCAGTCTGCCAAAGGCTGTTGGTGGGTTAAAACAAGTTCCTGGTGAGGAGGGGGAGACAGTCAGGCAGGAGCAGACAAACAGAGACAATATAAATCTTACTCAAAGAAGGAAACAAAAGAGATATTTTACATCAGATCTTTCCTTTTTTTCCCCCTTTACTTTTTACTTTCCAGATCTTTTTACTTTTACATCTTGCATTAGTAGTGCCTTCAATTCAGTCTCTTTTCAGCTCAGATTCTTGTCTGAATGCGCAGGGTCTTTGGTAAAACCAGGTAAAACTTGCTAGAATTGTAGAAGTTGAATCAAAGCTCTGATCTCAGTCAGAGTCAGGAAAACATCAGCAAATCCACTGAAACCGGAGAGCAAACTGTCATAACTCCCGACCCCAGAGGATCTAATATTGGAGAACACCTGAGGGAGTGGGTGCTTGTGTGGAGAGAGATCAGGGAGCAAGAGATCTGATGGATGTGGAGTTGTGTCGTGTAGCTGCATTTAAATATCACATAGATTTCATGAGGTTCAGAGTATGTGCTTGAGATGAGATTAGGCAGCATATGGTCCTGGTATCTGTGACTGTCAACACATCCCTTCTCTCTTCATCCATAGAAAACTGTCTTCAAGAGGTAACCTGCTGGTGGGAAAAAAAATCACTTATTTATTGGCAGTCTACTCAAAAAGCCAAACTTAAAAAGCAAGAGTGACATATTAGAAAGTATTTAAGGTCTGAGATTAATTTCAATAAAATATCCCTGTGAAATGTTTTGATAGAGGGCTATATTTAAGGGGAGTGCAGAGTCATTTTGGATAAAACCCAGTGCCCTTCAGTGGTTTTGTTTTGTCCACAGAGGCACAGGTGACATTCAGTGAGAATCTAACTCCTAACCTTTGAACTGCTCCATCCACTGCCTTAGTGCCAAAGGAAATTCAGTGTTCAGCTTTCCCTGGCTTTGGATGGGGGAGGGAGTTTCTGACTAACATCCATTTTTGATGTGCAACAAAAATGCCATATGGAGTCAAATTGGTGATCACGGCTGCTTCAAATAGAGTGTTATTTCTTATTTGTGACATCTTAACAAAAAAATCCCTTAAAGCTTGTCTTTTAGTGCTGAGCTCTCACATGTTATTGGCCAAGTCCTTGATGAAAACAGGGAACGATCTGGAGGGGCTGGTTTGACACAGGCATTTTTCTGTGTTTTATTTCAAAGGCTCTATTATTAATCAGTCGTAAAGAACATTCTTTTAATCTACTGCTGTACCTTCTCGTTAACATGAATTCATTTCCTGTGATGATCATGGCAACACAAAGGGTGGCTCTGTAAATTCAGGGCTGTACAGCGAGACTTTACAATGCAGGGTCCCTGCAGCACAAGGCGTGGAGTGTTCCCAATTCCCAATTTCGGGTGGCAATTAGCTCCCTAATGCTCCCAACCTTCCCACCTCCTCCCTCCTCTCACTGGGGATAATATTGACATTTAGAAGCTGCAGACAAATGCTGCAGTAAGGAAGGGAATGCTTTTTTAATGGAGACTTCTGCCATAGCTGGGAGAGAGCAAATGTGTGTACACAATTTGCATGCATTTCAATATATATCTCCTGATGAATTTCAGGGCACTGTTTGTTTCAGGGGGAAAAATAGCTGATGTAGTCACCATAATTGAATGAAGTCTATTTTAAATATTCTAATGTGGGAGAAAATCATTCTCTGCAGAAGGCCAAAGTGAGTCTGCGTACCTATGAAATCACATTTCAGTCCTCAAAATAGTCCTGGAGTAATACACAGTTCTTTTGTTTGCTGTTGGCATGGAGAAAATGCCCACAAAAGGCTTGATGACAGTGATGGATCCAGGATACTGCTAAGCCTGTCACTGACTGGGACCATCTCCTTGGTCTCTTTTGTCCTTTGGCTTTAGCCATGTTGGCTCCTGCCTCAGCCCGAGCTCTGGCTGCCCCACAGCCCGTGAGTGACAGGTATGGACCTGCACCCCGGCATTTCCCGCTGGACCTGCAGGCTTTCAGCACAAAGTGCATGAAGCCACACAGGACTCTGGTGAAATACCAGGGGCAGCAGTGCTGTTGGTGTCTACATTTTGGGGCCTCACTTGTGCAGATCAGGGCAGGTCACCCTCAGAGCTCAGGGTCACAGCTCAGCCCTGCAGTCACCCCGTGTCCCTCTGGTGTCGTGACCAGCCCAGTGACAGCAGAGCACAACCAGTGATGAAGTGAAATTCCTCTGACAAGCTGCTCCCATCTCACCCTTTCCATGATGAGTGGCTTGGACACTCAGCATTTCACACTTGGAGCACAGGCTCATCTACCCCAAGCCAAATCCTTCAGGAGTTGCTTCCCTTCCCTGCCATATTCTGTGAAAAACCCAGCTTTACCTTTAACTCTGTCTTTTCCTTCAGTAACTTGGGTTTTAGGGTAAAGAATACAGAAGAGGTTTAGAAAATTGAATGCAATCATGTTGCATCCCATGAATACAGCAGACATTGCTTCTTGTCTATACATGTGTTTAGTTACTCCTCATGGTCTTAGGCTGAAGACTTCCAGCAAAAACTGTCCAGCCTCTTCCAAATTTGACATTGGGGTCCATCCTGTGCAGGGCCAGGAGCTGGACTTGATGGTTCTCATGGATCCCTTCCAGCTCATCCTATTCTTGATTATATGTACACATATATCCATGATATATAATTGTATATATTCATAAGATTTAAAAACATTTGCTCTTCACCCCCCCCCTTTTTTTTTTTTTTGGGCATGAAGCAAGATGTTTTTATTCAGTGAAGCTTGATTTTTAGAGAACTCAAGACACCCAGGAAAATGGCAGAACTGGTGCAGTGTGGAGCAGAGGCAGAAAGGCAGCAGGGATTCCTAGGACTCAGCAGCTGGAATAATCCAGCAGATTTGACACTGAGCTTCCCTCTATTTGTACCATGGCACTGATGACACTTTGAGGTGAATTAGGGAATGATGGAAATAGGAACCCACATAAAACATGCATTATTATCCATCCTTTATCCATGGCAAATTCTACAAAAGTGACAAATCCCATTTATTATTATTAAATCTTCGAGTTGCCTGGAATACCAGGAAACAATATGATCCACCTGGATTTTTTGCCTTGTCTCAGACCTGAGAAGAAATCTCTAGTCCACAAATGATCAAGATTAGTATTTGCTTTACTTTCATGAAAGGTTACCTGTAGAGTGCCTCACATTCATTGGGAAATTTATTTCCTGATGAATCCAATTTACATTAATGTGGGCTCATTAAAAGATAATTATTGTGCTGAGAAGAGGACCACAGCATCCATCAATAGAACATCTGTAATTGTTTTAGTCGTATGATAAAGAGATAATTCTGAGTTCAGCTTTTCATAATGCCACTCTTATAAATGTCAAAACTGGATCCTTATTGTAGCAGCTATGGCAAAACTTAATTACTCTGATAATTATTATCAAGAAGCAGATGTCTCGCACCAGCTCACCTTCTCTCCATTAGCATAGTATAGAAACCTTTAATGTTTTAACAATCAGGACTTTGAAAGAGACTACAAGGGTCATAAATGTTAAAATATCTGGATCAGCCAAGCTTTGCTTGGAGGAAATTAACACTTTTGAAGGCAGCATTTGGAAGACTGTTAAAGAGTGGTCCAGCTGCAAAACACTTCTGTACAGTTTCCCAACACAGATAACATGTGAGTAGATTTAGTGAAGATACTAAATAGAAAATTGGTTTTATCTGGTAAATTTTGCTCCACGTGTAGAGAGCACACAGTAGAGGTTTGGTTGTATTCACTGGCTCAGCCTCTGATTGACATTATATAATAATAAATAACAGATTCTTGCATTTATATAGCTCTACAGCTTCGTGTTCCAAATATTTCATAGAGTAACTGATTAACCATCACCTCATCTGCATAATCTGGGAAGATGAACTGCACAATAGAGTCCATGCTCTCTAGCCTTGATAATTTCTTGGTGTAGGCAAACACACACTTGAAAACAGGCAGGAGAGAATAAAGGAAATGAGCAGTCAGGAAGAAGCAGCAGGGCAGATAAAGGATCCAGTCCAGTGCTGGAAATCGGTGGAAATGACGGGGGATGTCTCTGTGTGCTGCTGTAGAGCAGTTCATTCTCTTGCCTGTCAGGAGGGGTGTAACAGTAGAAAATTCACCACTGGGGAGTGCCCTGGGGGCTGCCATTTCATAGCTGGGAGGGGAAATAAAGGGACAAACTGACCTTGTGCTGTCCCTTGACCCAAGCTGTCCTGGGACTCTGTGATGTCACACAAGTGCCTCAGTGGCAGCAGCAGCTCTGCCATTCCATGTGCATCTCTGTAGTGAGCATTGGGTAAAACACCTTTCTCTGCCTCTCTGGAAAACTTATACAGGAAAAAAAAACATTTACTGATGCCTCTGACAGTCAGAAAACCCAAACAGTCAAGAGTGAATTCATAAACACTCTGACTAGAGGGGCTCTAGATATCCAGCAAAAACACAGAACTAAACAGAAGAAACTCAGCGCCATTTGATTCAAAGAATATGCATTAAATTCTCATTGCTAAGGTTTCCTTTCTAGTTCGTACGTGCAGAAGGCACTTGCAATTGTGTAAGGACATTTTTCAGCCTGAAACTTTGCTCATCTGTTTGAAGAGCACCCTCACTAGGAACCGAGTCACGCACCCAGGTTTGGAGTAGTGGCTGCAATCTACCACTTTGATTAAAAAGCCTAATTTAAAATTACAAATGTATTTTTCAAACCATTCTTTCAGCTCTATAAATGCTGAGATTCTTTGTGAAGTGTAATACAGTTACTTTTATGTAGTAATACAGTTCTCAGTGTGTCTCAGATAACATCAGGCTCTTACATATTCTGACTAGGCAATGAATTTCAGTTAATAATGATGTTTGGGACATCAGCACCTTTTATCTGGAAATACTGAAGAAATACAAAAACAATACAGAAAGCTCAGAGCAGGATTTCTGATGGGCTGACCAAGGCATGGAATGTGGGCCGTGATTCATGCCTCACAGTAGGTCAGGCTCTTCTCTTTCCACCCCGGGCTCTCAGATCATTCCCTGTACAATGGGCTCGGAGCCAGATCTAACATTGTATTTTTATGGCCCTGCAAAGCACAAACCACCTCCCACTGCTTCTTACATTTCACAAAGGTGGGGATATGACTGTGATCCCGATCCAGCTCCGACTCAGGAGTTCATCCATATTTAGAAAGCATTTAGCACATCCTAGGCCAAGTTTACATTTGCATATGCATGGGTTGAAGCAAAGCAAACGCAGTAAGACCGAACCCAGCTCGCATGAGGGAACATCCAGGGCTGTGACACGGCTGGAAGACAGAACAGGGTGAGTCTGGCATGAAACCCAGGCCCCTGGCTGCCCCAGCTGAGTGCTTTCACAGCTCCCTGCTGTTCTGCCCCACAGCCTTCCTGTGCCACACGCTTTGCAGAAAAAATCGTGTCTCCCAAAGACATTCCAAAGCATCATTTTACTGGAATTACTACAAAGACCAAAGTTGTCGTGAATCCACCAGTGCAGATCACTGAGACAGCAATGCTGTTTCTGCGTAAGGGTTTTTATCTTAAACCATCCCATGATTAGAAGAAAGTTCTGTATATCACAGTGAAAAGCTGAGATTCTTGAGCTCCCTCCAATATTTTTAAAGGCTATCACTACTGCAGATAGGGTAGAGGAAATGTACCTGTCTGTGGAAAGTAAGATGGAAATAGATACAGACTGTACCTGCAGCTGAAATAATGACTGAAGGAACTGTCTTCAGATGAAGAGCACACATCTGAAATACCCCGTCACAGAGCATTTTTTTCTGAAGTTAAACCTAGACAGAATCTCTCCTAGGAATAGGAAAAATTGATTTGCTTACTGAATAGCTCACAGGAAAAGCTGATGTTGAAAGTTAAAGTAATTACAAAGAATGGAAAACAATTGGGCCCAAATCAGAAGGTTTTTTAAAATCACTGTTCCTGCCTTTGTCTTAGGCAGTAATGTAGGGGTCTGCTCCCATCACAGCGAGGATTTGGAATGCATAAAGACATGAGCACTCATTGAGATATGCAGCAATGTCTGAAAAACAGATCTATAATTTCTTTCTTCTCCCTCTTGCTTGGTTTACCAAAGTGTCCCTGGGGTGCTCATTGTTAAACATATTCATAAAAGTCTCCCAGCTCCAACAGAAGTAAAAGACAGAGAAAAATCCTGCTTGGGGTTAGAGCTGAGCAGCACCAGTGGAATTTGCCAGTGGCTCAGCTTGTCCCTCAGTGTAAATTAGCACTTACAACTCCAAATGGAGTTTTGGAGTTTACACCAGCTTGTTCTGCTTGCAGCATTGCAAGTGACAGCTGAGTTTGGCTTGTCCTGCTAGAACAAATAGGAAAAGGAGAGAACAAAATATCCTTTGCCAGCAGTTTCCAGATGATCTTTCTTTGTGATAGAAGTGTTTGTATTTTAATCAGTGCCTTTTTCACACAGTTCAGCTAGTTTTTCTTGAGCCTACAGAGGAATGACACAAGCAGATCCTCGGTGGGGGCCAATTGATGGAGCCTCAGCTGTGCAATGGGCAAATTCTTACAGCACAAATCTATAACTCTTCACCTGTAGCCAACATGGTTGTTACTGTGAGGTGGGGCTGGTGGAGCAGCTGTGAAAGGCACCTGAATTATGCAGTGGTCTGACACAGCCTGGAATTTTCCCACTGAGGAAGTCCCTACTTGCTTTAGTGGTGATTATGCAAAACCAGCTCAGGTTTGTTGCTCTTTCCTTTCCTTGTGTTAGAAAATTTTACGTGTACTCTGCAAATCTGCACTTTCCTTATGAAATCTCCATCTTATGCTTTTAAATCTATATTATATGAAATGTCAATCTGTCCACTTTCGTCACTCTGAATACAATAAATATCAGGTTAATAACAGTGACTGTGCACACCCAGCTCCATGGGAATTGGCACGGGTTAGCTGAAAAACTTCATTGATTGAAAAAGAGTTAAAAGCCATGTCATCCTGTCACCTTGCCGTGTGACAGTGCTCCCTGCTCAGCCTTCATTTCCCTTCCATCTTAGCACCAACTGCCGCTCTGACAGTTCCCAGCAAGGATCCAAGGCTGCAGCAGGGCTTGCCCAGGCAGCTCCTCCCTGTTCCCCGAGCTGGGTCAGCACACTCCCAGTTCTGCCCATCTGGAACATTCTCCTTAGGAATCCCTGCCTCAAAGAGACTCACCAGACCTCAAACAAGCTAGCAGAAACATCAGTGCTGTTTTTGAAATGGCTCTAACCTTCTGTTGTCCTCATCATTGATTTTTGATTGGAAAAAAAGAGTAGGATTTGATAGGTGACCTCTGACATGCAGGAATACAGCAGTGCATAGTCAGAAAAGGAAAGAAAGAGGGGGGAAAAAGGAGAAAATTTTAGGTACCTATAATGCTTCACATGCACGTATATGACTGAAAAAGTATAAGAAACCATATGTTTCTTATTCCAATTGTCCTCTGCACCCTTCTCTCCAAAGAAGGGATAGTAATGAAGTTTTATTACACATAAAATTAGCTTCTCTAAGTGCTACCATTAACTAGGTAATAAAAAGAGTTGCCTGAATCTTGCAAAAGAATTGTTTTTTAAAATGTCAGTTAATTGCTAAATGACTCCAGCTCCTTTCCAACTACTTCATCTTTGCAACAGTGAAGACTTCAGCAAGTGACTGAAGGGTTTTATGTCCCTGTTCTCCATTCCCTGCAAGGAAAGCAAGAGGCAGAGGGAGCCTCTTACACACTGCAACAACCGCTGATGGCGGAATATCCGGTCTGTCCCTGGCCCCTTTAGTGTCCCTAGGACACTGAGCTACCAAGTGACAACTCCTTAGGGTGTTCAGGGCTCTCCCAGGCCCTGGCTCAGCCCTGCTGGCACCTGGATGTTCCAGAAGGAAAAGTTACCAAAACAATTATCACAAGCGTGCTTTCAAGCATAACTGAACGTCAAAAGGAGTCTTCCTTGGATTGATGGGGAACGGTCTGTAAGCCCTGGGTTGGGGGTTAAGGGGGTTAAACCTCTTTCAGGTGAGGTGTTCTTCCCTGGAGCCAAGGAGGAGCCATCAGTGAACAAAGGGAGTGGGACAAGGGGGCAGGCAGATATGAGGGGAGGAGTCACAGAACAGCAGCAGAGCCTTTTCTGGATCCTTTCCAAGCCTGTGTGGTACTTGTTGTCGGGGATAGTCCGTGTGAGGCTGGGATCCCACTCCTGCAGCCCCCAGGACCTGACTCCACTTGGCTTTGCCCAACTCCAGCTCTGTGGATTCTTTACATCTGCTCTCCTTGCTCACAGTGTCTACTTACTTAAACCTAGCTCAACAAAGCTTTTGAGAATAGGTTTAAAATTAATCTCATGCTTTGTTGAATAGAAATGGCTTCAATTGAAGCATATGGGTAAGTGTCTGGCTGGAGTAAGTGCTGTTGTTATGAGCAGCGCTGGAAAAGCCCATCAGCTGTGTTCCTAATGCCTGAGCATCCCCATGCAGAGCACTCTTACTTGGGAGCAAACCTCCCAGGGACACAGGCACAAGGCTTTCTGGCTTATTCACTGCCTAAATCATCATCAATAATAGAGAACTGCATCACTGTCTCTACCACATCTTTTTATCCTTCAAGAGTTCTGTTTAGATTATTGTATAAATCAGCATGAATCAAATTTGACTTTGTTTTTATCCAAGGATGCTGTCTAAGCTCTTCTCATGCTGTACAAAAAAAACCACTCCTTGCCACCAAATCCTGTCATCTTTATCCAGTTCTTCTTGGATGAAATGTCTGTATGATTCAGATGTCAAGGTTAATTCCAGTTTTCTTAAAAACTTACAGGAACTCATATCAAATAGGTGGAATTTTCTCTAGCAAAAAGGCCACCTCTAGGCTGTGGCCAAACTCTGCACCAAGTTTTAATAGGGAGCTCGGGGAATTAATTAGGTATGTAAAAATTGTCAGCAGTAATGAGAACTCGTGTCCATCACCAAAACTGTAACTATGGTTGAAGAAATAGATTGCTTGGGAACACATCCAGCACCGATTGTTTTATGTGAGATCACAGTGACTTCGGTGGGAATTCCTTTATAAAATGTCAGTGGAATGTGGCACCCTGGTCATTGCTCCTTAAGAGACTTTCATGACTTCAATGATTTCTATGACTTCAGCTCCCCACAGGACAAGGGATGTGGTCTGAAGGTTTTCTGTGATGTGGTTCTGAGGTGAATGTGTGGGTGACACAGAAAAGCCAGGTGAGAATTTAGTGGGTCATCTGAAGTACTTGTGAATAAACTCCTCACCCTACACTGCCGAATTCTCTCTTCTAGGTAGATCCACAGAAAAAAACTTATTTGACTCAAGTTTTCTGAGTTGTATCATATTCAGACAATTTTCCATATCCTGGCACATGAAAATGTAAATGTTATTTAGGTGTGCTGATGGTCCTTCTGAAGAGAGATCAGAGGAATCTTAAATGTCTTAAAGCAAATCAAGCTCTCCAGATATGGTTGTGCTTTTGAATATGCAAAATATCATGACTGGAAGGTCTTTTAGCCAGGAGTCTCTGAGCTGATGTTGTTCAGACCGTTGACAATTCCAGTTTCTCTTCCCACAGTGCAGATGTTCACAGTGCTGAAATACTATTTATGAGTAAAGAAACATGCTATTACGATACTCTGGTAATGAAGGGAGAGTTCTGTGGGTTCATTGCTTCTTTGTTGAATACAAAACCCAATAAAGGGATTTGGAAGATGTCTGGGAGGGATAACTAGGAAAGAGTGAAAAATCAGGGAAAAGAAGAGACTGGTTGAATGGCATAGATGGGAACACACACAGGCAATTCCCTCTGGTTTGTATTCTGATCACACTACAGTGTTACTCTGGAGTAACTCCTTGAAGCTAATAGTTTATAAAACAAAATTAGTCTGAAGAGAAAAGCAGGTATTACAAATTTGTAAAAGGGGAAGAGGAATTTGACCTCATCGAGAGACATTAGTGAGGAATAACTGGGGGGGGGAAATTCTCAAAACGTCTTAAATTGCACTCTGAAAATTGGTGGAGGATGTGTGTGCCTGTGATCACAGAACCTGCACAAGTACAAGGAGCTTTGTGAAGCTGCTCCTCGCGGGGCCTGGCAGCCAGGGCTGAGTTTGTCCATGTCCTGCGTGGGCTCCAGCAAAGCCAGACCCCCGTCAGACAGCAGAGAAATCAAATGCAGCATCAGCAGCGTGCACGCTGCAGCCCAGGGACACTTCAGCTTTTAAACTTTCTGTCACTTCTGAAAGTAAGATTTAGATTCCTGATATGAAGAGCTTTTGAAGGTTTTCTTCTGCAGCCAGATCAAGTCAGGGATTTCTGTTTCCCTGGGTTATGTGGATCTTGCCTTTGGCTGCTGTGGCTGGTTTAAGAAGTGACAGTCACTGCACTGGCTTTGCATGGCCAGGTTTTGGTCGTGGGGGCTACAGGGGTGAGAAGATTCTGTGAGAAGCTGCCAGAAGCTCCCCCATGTCCCATGGAGCCAATGCCAGCCAGCTCCACGATGGACCCCACAGTGGCCAAGGCTGAGCCTGTCGGGGGTTTTCCAGGATAGCAGAGTTAAGGTGGGGAAAACCCCAAAACTGTGCATTTGCAGCTGGTGGGAGGAGTGAGAGCACGTGAAAGGAATGGCTCTGCAGACCCCAAGGCTGTATTTTCTGTCCCCTCTCTGGGTGAGGAGGGGGGTGGCAGAGTGGCTTTGGGGGGCTCCCAGTGCCACCAGGGACACCCCACACAGGCACAGCCGAGGCAGCACGTTCGGATTCTCTCTTTGCCAAGCTGTCATGTTAATGTAGGCTCTGGAAGGACTGGTGATTTCAGGATGTTGTTTTCTAAAGAAATTGGAAACGCTGGGAAATGGACTCCTAAAATACTCTGTAACGTGTGTTACTCTTTTGAAAAGTGTTTTGGAGTATCAGCTCTTTGAGGAGGTGAGCACTGTGCATATTAAAGTGATGCCTTTTCAAAGCTCTGAGCTGTTGCTAAAATGTTACAATAAAAAAGTCATTCCCTCCCAAACACATTACCAGTTAATGCAAACACAGGATTTTTTAAAAAGCCATTCCATTTCTTGGAGCTGAGAGCAAGGAAACAATCCAGAGGCTGCAGCCTCGTGCCAGTGACCTCCTGTGTGACTCAGTATTCCTCTGGAGAAGAGCATCACACAGGGCTGTGACTCTGATTGAGGGACAATAGGTAGGAAGAGCTCCAGAACTTCTGAATGGGGTCAAGAATACCTTTTGATCAACTAATAGAGGCATCTTAGGATGAGTCATGAATGTTAAAAGACATTTCAAAACAGCATTGGAATAGAATAAGCAACACTTCAAGCACCTGAGATCGAATAAGCAATTGTTTTGTGGAAATCCTTGATCAAAGAGACAGCACTTCCCTGCCTGGTGCATCACCAGCTAAGAGAGGGTGAAATAAGCACCAAAATTTGGGTGTATCTCAGCTTAAAGCACTGCACAGACGTGGGCAGCTGCACCGTGCAGGAGCTGAGGATACATCCCTACCTTCCGCACTACAGGAAACAACAGAAGTATTTTCCTCCTTGAGTTCCAGATGCAGGGAGAAAAAAGGATGTTACCGAGGGGAAAATGCAATATGCTGACCATCTGGTGAGGCACTTGCAGGCAGGGTGAGATCTCAGCTACAGGAATGGATCCCCCACATCTCTCTTAGCCAGACTGCCAGGCAGCAGCCGAGATGCAGAAAAGATTTGGCTATTAAGAGGTGCTATGAAATACCATGGTACTTGAGAGGATTAACATAACCAAGTGCAGGCTTCAGCTGCTTGACTCTTTGTATGTTTTGCACTTACGTAACATAATAAATGTAGTAATAAATAATGTAGCATTGCATTAGACCATATGTTGAACATTAGCAGGAGTAATGTCACACACTAATTATCATGAACAAATGACCTATGATTTAAAAACCATTAGTTCAGGAATTTGCGAGTTTAACCCTGTTTTAAGTGCAAAGGAGCAAGCAGGTCCTTGGTGGGGCAGCTGGGGTGAGGTCAGGCTGGGTTCTCAGTCCATGGGATGGGGATCCACAGGGTTCCTGGGCAGGCAGGGGCCTGGCTGGGACAGAGCTGGGGACAAACACAGCTCCAGCATTGCTCAGGAAGGGTCTGGAAGTTCTGGGGTGAGCTGGAATGCAGCCTCTGGCTCCTTGGGCTGGGGGTGGTGGTCCCAAGGCAGGGTTGTCAAGGCCCACCAGTGCAGCCAGGACCCCGATGGAACAACCCAGTACAGAGAGCAGGACTGCAATGGGGACTCTCTCCAGGGATGCCCTTCCTTGCTGCCCAGGAGCAGCTTTGGAAGCCCCTTCCAGCTGGGATAACCCTCTCCAGAGGGTCTGATGTGCCAGGTCATGCCCAGAACCAGTGTTGGAAGAGACCCACGAGATCATTGAGCCCAACCGTGGAGCACTGTTTCAGTTCGACCACATTTTGACTTTTGCTTACCAAATGGAACTTCCTTTACAAACTAACTTTTAAACCAACCCATCTTTGAGAACCTTCCTCAGAGGGATGGGTCAAATTTGGAACACTCTGTCAATGCCAAATTCTCTCGTTTGTGCAATGCAGAGGTTACATTAGTGTTCAGCCTTTAGATTCTGAAAGTTCTGTAACAAACTAATGTTTACAGACCATCATTCCTTATTTCTCTCCTTAGAATCAGGCTCAGCATAAATATTTTTGATAAATTATTAAATATATCCACCAGGTAGTCAGGTTGAGCAGTGTTCATCCTAAAGGCTCAAAAAATAGCACATTGCAAGTGCAGTTTTTACTTGTTATGCAAGACTTCTGCAGGCAGAAGTGAAGAGTGGGAGAGGTGGAGATACAATCCCATGTGTTGATGGAGTGATTACTTCAGGAATTCATTTGTGTTTGCTAAAAAACTTTATGCAGATTTGTCCAGGTCATTTGGAGCTCTGCCTCGCAACTGTGCACATGCTGAGGATTATGAAACCCCACTGAGTTCTCATCTTCTGAATTCCTTTTATCTTGTTTTCACTTTGGACTGCATCGTACTGAAATTTAGTGGGAATATGTTACATCCCTAACTGCAGAGTTACCATAATGCATTTAACATGGCCTGCATATCAATTACATTCCTATAATCATGGATTAAAGAGTCTGGAATGGCACATATAAAGAAATCAAGAATTTAGTTAGGTTTTATAACTGTGGGCTTAGAGTCAGTGAGAAATAAAAATGCATGCAGACTTGGTTTTCCTTCTCTTCCCTTCCTTGGGCAGCTGCCCAAATGTTACATCTCTGAGTTAGAGAAAGGAGTTGGGTTTGGCTCCTGTACAGATTCCACATTCACTGAGCTGCTTTCTTCATTTAGTGAAGGCTCTCTCTGAGCAACACTGGCCACATTCATCTTTATTAGGCTGTAATGGGAGTCACTGCACGGGAAGCCTTGATCCTGAGCTCTGCAGAAAACTGCAGCTTGCAGATGCTCTAATCCTACCAGCTATTAGCACAATAAATTTATAATTGATATATTGGTGTAAGTCTTCCACATCACCTACCTGAAAGGCAAGTTATGAAATTTAATAAACTGCCTGTGTCCTTGGAGCTGTGCTCTCCCTTCATTGAGGAGAACAAAATGTCCATCAGTGCTCCTGACAATTATTAGAATCATTGTTAATGTACTATGCAGAGTAATTCACCATCAGGGCAAGCTCTGAGACACAGTAGGCAAATTTAAAATATTTTATTGTGCTAATATTACAGTTACAAGTGATATTTTAAAGCAGTTTGCCATGATAATGTCAATGCAGTGCTAAGACAAGTAGTTCCTTTTAATGCTGTTCACAGAGAAGCTGATATCCACACAGATGTAGCAAAGCTTCTGAAAGACTGGCTCAATGCAAGGGAAAAAGCAAAATCAGTGTGCCACAGCACAGTTGTGAGGAGACAAATGCTGGGTGGGTTTCTGGAAGGGTGTGAGTGCCTGAGCCGAAGCAGTGCTGAGGAACAGATTGCAGCCAGGACACACCACTGACTCCACCACGGAGCTGCTGCAGTGCCATTTGCATCTTTTTCTTTCTAAGAAAAACAGAAACGCTATAAACATATGCAAAAATAGTTCACTGTTACCTCCAAGGCACTATTTCACCACATTTCTAGGATATTAAGACAAACTAATCATGTCTGTAATAAAGAAATGCTGTTTTTCCTCAGCAGTATGCAAGGGAATCAGCATCTTCCTGGAGGTGTATATTTGATGAACTGCAGCACTGATTATTTGATTGATTTAACTATCAGAGACGTTATAATAATAATAAACCAATTCAAGACATCATTAACTAGCAGAGCATTTGAAATAATACAAATGAGACATTGATTCATGGGCATGTTCAGATTTATTTTCATGTACTGTTGGGGTCCTTAGATATTTAGAGCCAGTTTACTCATAATTATGGGCACTTATGTAATGCTGTTTTCTAAGAGAAATTCTTGATCATAAGCAGTTTGTAACCAGGCAGAAAACAAAAAGAACATCTAGAACACCAAAAAAAAAAAAAAAAAATCTAAAAAAAAAAAAAAAAAAAAAAAAAAAAAGAAAGAAACAATATCTCCAGAAGGAGTTAGAAAAATGCAGAAGTTTACAGAGAGCTCAGCACGAGGTAAGAGTGGGAACTACCTCCAGCCACCACATACTGGGCAATCAGTTACCTCAGATTTGGGTTTGAAGGCTTTGGAAAAGAAATGGTTCCTTGTTATGCTTTGTTTGTGCTCCTTCACCTATGGGTGTCTTTCATCGTGCAAATGTGTGCCTTAATGCAATTGTGCCTTTTGTGGAGACGAATACTGGTGTTATTTGTGAGGGCTGTGGATGCCCGGGGTAAATGCTGACTTTTGAGCACGTGAGGCTGCCTTGGGATTAAAGAAATGTCATTTATAAATGCATTCATTGGGCTGGTGAAACAGCTGAGTTTCCATTGCAGCTTCTTAGTCTGTGTGATTTTGCATCCGAACACTGACGGTCTGAGGATCTTTAGCATAAATAAAGAGTTTGTAATAATGGCTTCCCCATCTCTCCTTCCTTTTGACACTCTGCACATCCTTTACATGCAATGGGAAAACTGATCTCCTGCAGAGACTTTGGAAGCCACAGAAGAGGCTCCTCGTCCCCTCCTGAGCCTCACCAGAGACCAGGTGGCCGTAACGTGGTGACTGGAGGTTTCATTCACATTTTCTACAGTTCCTCTTTTTTTGCTGCAACAAAGCACTTTCTTTAACTAGGCCACCCATTAACGATCAGACACTTTCATCCTTTCTTGCTGGACCCAAAGTCTTTTCTCCTATCCGTAATATTCTTCTCCTGTTTCTGCTTCATAATCAATGTAGGCAGTTTTATTAGTTCCAGGATCTAATTTAACATCAAAAGAATCAGACCACCTCTCTGGTGTGTGAATGACTGGCAGACCTGATTCAGGGAAGGCATGAGGCACGTTTAGTATTTCATAGAACCAGGTTTTCTGTCTGCCAGCGTTGCTGCCTTAAATGCAGGGAGAGCTAAGGGAAACCATAGTGGGTACAAAAGCAGCAGTAAAGAGTTTTTTGTGCCAGATCCCCAAAGTGTGCTTGTAAAAATATTTCCTAAGGCAGCTTTCCATCACTGCTCGTGTTAAACCTTTTAAGTCCATGTGTAATCTGGTAAATCTTATTCATCCAGATAGATGGATTTGAATGAGAACTCACCCTGCGAGGAAAGACTGGCCTGGAGAAGATAACAGTTCTTATTTGTCATCCTCTGTTATTGTAACCATATTACAGGGGATAATGAAGTGCGAGGGACAGCAATTAGTTGGTGGCAGCACAAATGATAAGCACAGCACCAGGACTTTCATATACTGTGGTGTGCAACGCAGCCTATTGATTTAACGGCAGCTTTTCTCCCTTTCACTCTCTGGTGAAAAACAGCACCGAGATTTATGTGAGCAGGACTGCTTTGGAATACAGATCAGGCTGGAGAAACGCTGGTGTGAAGCTTTGGATGCTCACAGTTTAAAAAACCTCAGCCTAGGTTAATTCATAAAGTGCTTTCCAAAGGGGCTGGATGCCGTGTGCTCCTCAGTAGGGCTCCTTGGCTCTGTTCCTCACACCTGACTGCCGATTAATCTGCCTTTTAACCGTGCCTGCGTGGAGCCGCACATGCTTGGAGCCACCAGCAATGTGTCTCTCTCCAGGCCTCTCCGAACTGGGTCACCCTTCAACTGTTGGTTAGTGCTAAATTATTCCCTTTGAGATTCCGTGGGGCTGTCTATTGTCATGTTCTGGCACTGAGACTGCAGAACAGATTATGGGCAATCTGTCAGTTCAGGCTGCTCAAGGAGAGATGAAAAATCAGACACGTGTTGCTCTCGCACACTGAGAAATCCAAACAAAGACAACAGACAAACTATTTTTCTCCATTTATTATTCCATTATTATTTCCTATTATAATATGGCAAGTAAAGCATGAAGTGCACCTTGAAAAAAGAGCTCTAATGATGTATGGCACTTGGCATCATCAAAATGTTCATGTGGATCTCAGTGGAGAATAATTTCAGGTGTCTTGGGATTGGTTTTGATGTTCAGCAACTTCCACAGAGCCTGTGGAGGCTGAACCCCATCCCAAAAATCACCTTTGGTTGCACCTAAGACCACACTTCACTTCTCAGAGTTGAGACCAAAGCACTACAGGGTGATGATGCATTTAGATTAGTTTATAATTAATGTTTTCTGGCACAATTTAAAAAATTTTCTTCCTCTTTCCATTTGAAAATGAGAATCCAGGAGAATATTTGGTTGATCTTGGAGGGGATTTTAAGTCAATTGAAATCATGGCCTTTGAATACAGCCAAACCACCAACATTGTAGGAATTCTTGGATGGACTTCCACAAATATCCGAGGCCGGGCTGGGTAGGACTTGGAGCAACCTGGGCAGTGGAAGATGTCCCTGCCCATGGCAGGGTGGAATGAGATGGTCTTGAAGGTCCCTTCCCACCCAAACCATTCCCTATTCCTCCCTCTCTGGCACGGAATTATGTAACACAGGGAGTTGCAGGCTCTGCCTTGAGCAGGGTACGGCTTTTTTGGGGGTTTGTCTCTGATAAATAATCGTCTGCCAGTGAACATGTTTAATATTTTCACCTAATGTAGGTTAAGAAGAGAATTGTTTTGGAAATTTCATTCTGAAAAACAAGCAGGGAGATGATAAATGCCACACAAAACAGCTCCAGTCACTGCAATGCTTAATGTTTTCTAGTCTTGGTTTTATATCAGCTTCCAATTACAACTACAAAGGCAGAACCCCAATGCTGATGTAATTAGAAGACATATAAGCAAATTAAGAATTGAACACATATTTCAGAGCTTAGAATAAACAATCCTAATAACCTTTCTAGCCATTAAAGAAGCCTGTTTTTTTGTTCTAAATAAAGGGCATTCTGGCAATGGCTGAACAAGAATGAGAAAGTTGTTTTGCATGGGGAGTTTGAGTCGGTGGGATGATTTACTGTGGGACAAGAATTCCCTCCCAGCCCTGGCCCTGGTTTAGATGGTTTCTCCTGCTGTCTGTTGGCCAGGGCAGTCACTGGACAATCCTCAGCTCTCGGATCAAAGCAGAAAACAGCCCCACGGATGCTGCACCCCCTGTGCCCTCAGGCAAATTGTAGAAGTAATGATCCAAAAGGGTTTAGGAGTTTTATTGCAGCAGGGAGGCAGCAGGGGTCAAATCTGCAC
Organism: Pardalotus punctatus; assembly: GCA_013400915.1. Lineage (NCBI taxonomy): Eukaryota > Metazoa > Chordata > Aves > Passeriformes > Pardalotidae > Pardalotus > Pardalotus punctatus. The sequence continues at coordinate 93,599 of VZTX01001346.1, read as the reverse complement.
CAGAAAACCTATAACTAAGTCTGTAATTCTTTTATGGGCAAAGCTGCAGGGATTTCTGCTTGATTAAGGATTGCATGATTGAGGCCAGTGACATTAACAGGCACGATGTCCCCTCTGCATCTAAAATAGTGATCAGACATGACAGGAAAAGCCATGTAATAGCAAAATCCCAACACTTCCTTGCTGGTAAGAGTGGCTGCATGCTTCCCATGCATCTCAGGTCTATAAATGGGATTTATTTCTCGTTTTCTGCTATTAAGAGCAATTTTTGGAACTTCCCTGTTGTATTTAATGCATATTTTTTTGCCTGTCCAGGCTCTGCACTTGCCCAGCTTTGTTTTGAGGCTACATGATCAATAAATGTCACTGCTGAAGTGCTTTGCCAGTTCAGGTACCAGAAATGAAAACAGAAGCTCCAGCTCTCTTTTACTGGTCCTAACAAATTGATTCTTTTCGGTCTACCTTGCATTTCTCTCACTTCATGTGTCTGAAGAGGAGGGGATTTCTCACAGCACCTGCTGCTGGGCCAACCTGAATTCCGAGATCGTTTGAAGATTTGTTATTAAATTTGTCTTGTGGTCATGCAAAATGGGAACCAGTGGGATTCTTATAATTTGAAACCATCTGTGTTTTGGCAATTAAAAATAGTAAAGCAGAGACTGCCCATGCAGAAAGAAGCTGCACTTGTAATTACACTTTGTCCATGAATACTCAGGGTTGTGCAATTAAGTGAGGAATTATGTGCTTAAAGGACCACTTGGGCAGTTTGTGGCCAAATAAAAACATAACTGTTCGTAAGTACAGGTGCATATGTGTTTGCTTAAAAAGAAACAACAAATAATTATTGGATCCCCAGTGGAACCATTTATTCCCTTCCCCAGGAAATAAGAGGACTGGCTTGTACTGAAGGAAGAATTTTTATCCTTGCTGCACGAAACCTCACCAGGATTGTTTTCCAATTACTGTTTTGAGCAACAGCACAAGTTCAGGAATGGATTAATCTGAAACTTTATTTGTAGCTCCCCAAAATACATCCACAGTTTACTCTGTTTTGCAGCCAGTTTTGCTGAGACACAGAGGTGCAGAGAGCTTTGCCACTTGGTTTAGCGTTTTTTCCCCCCAAAAAGTCCATTAACGAACACTTACTGTTCTTAAGGGTTTGTGACACATATGAAATGTAGAACTTACATTTCTTCAGAGTCAGTTAATGAACTGAGTGTGCATTGCTGCCTGCTGGAATCTGTTCCTGAGATTTCCAATTCCTTTTGCTTAATTTTTGTGTTCTGGAAGTTTTAAAACTGTCAGCAAAGATGTTTTACCAGTCTTCCCATTATGGTTAAAACAGAACCCTACTTTCATTAAGGGTGGAAAGGGATGTCGGTTGGTCTCTTTTTTCCTCAGATTCCATAGGAGGAGGTATGGGTGAGCAAAAGCTACCGTTGCAAAAAAAGAGAGCAGGTAAAATACATACCCACCGGAAAAAAAAAATTAGAAAAGCTTCAGTCATCTATGCAGAACACATACAACACCTAATTAAATCAGGTTTCACTGAAATTAAAATAAATGGCCTGAATTAATGAATGCAGCTTGTGAGGAACACTCAGCTCCCATTGTGCAGGCAGACTGTACATGAGGCATTTTTGATATTTTGGGGGGCAGAAGCTGTCCCTGCGTGTTTGTACCACAGAGAAGGGCAGAGGACAGGACAGAGATCTCTGCTCTGGCACCTGGATGTGCCCCAGCTCCTCTGCCTCCCTGCTGGGTGACCTTTGACAAGTCACATCTCGTTTCTGACAGTCTCTGAAAGCATTTTGTAGTCTCCTCAGGAGCAGCAATATTTAGGAACAAAGCATCGTTGTACCAGTAATGTGTGATTTGCGTGCTGCTTTATTCCGCAGGATGGGGCTTCAACAAAATTTATGGAAAATGCTGGCTTGTGCTGGATCTCTGCACAGGAGTGAATCTTCCCCAAGATCAATAGAGTCATTCCCCAGCCCTGTGGGTTTTATGAGTGCCACAATGTGAAGGAATCAGGTCCTTCCCCAACAAAAGCACTATGCCTCTGCCAGAATTGTTCAGCTTGGGAATTCATAACAACTCAATTCTGGTTTTCCAGTGTTTTCCACTTCTTTGTAACCATTAATGAAATTACAGTCCTGCTAATGACAATGTGACATCCTGGCCATGGGAAAGGTATGTGGGAATTGTCAGTAAATGTAAGCTTGGGTGAAAAAAGTGCAAGTCCTCAGCTGTTGTTTTCCTGCTGACTTCATCAAGGTTATACAGTGTTTTCAGAAATGCATGGGAAGTGGTAACTTTCAAGCTGTTATTTTGATTTTCCATAAGATTTGGCCACCTCTGATGGGCTGGGGGAGTCCAGCACCACTTCGGCAGAGACTGGTGGGAACAGCAACTACAACAGTGAGTGGTTTCCAACAAATCCAATGGCTCATGTAGGGTGGTGGGGTCTGAGGGAGCTGCTTCCAGCCTGTCCCCGGGCATGGTTTCTCTCTGGAATGGCCCAAGGGATGCTGAGCCAGAAACCCAAGGGAATTGAGTAGTTTCATACAGTGTTTCAGTTAGCTGGTGAGCTTTTTAAACTCATCCCAAACCTGTGCTTTAGGCAGCTGGATGGATGCAATTTGTAGTTCCACGTCTTTAAATGCTGCACGTTGTGCCACAGGCCTGCCTGGTGCCCACCTGGGCTACCTGACACCTCCAAAACACCCACTGGAGACACGAGGTTCCTTCTGCTTCTCCCTTAATGTGGTACCCCTGAGGTTAAAGAGACATAAAAGCCTCTTCTGATCACTGCAGCCCTTGTGGAGTTTTACATTAAACCAGCTCTAGGTCAGTATGTCCTGGCCAAATTTCCACTTGGGCAAATCCCAGGGTACAGGATTGGAAAGTCTCGCTCATTTTACACTTCATCCCGTTCCTTCTGATGTGTATCAGTAACTCTCTGAGGACCAAGGCTTCTGGCATCAGCTGTCTGTGATAGAACTGCATCCTCTTATACCCAGATCCAACCTGATCTCCCTTTCCCGTGCAAAACCTCTTCTGAGAGCACTCAGTGCAGGCAGGGAAAAGAGAACCTCGACTGTGTTGGTATCTGCTCCTTGAATACATTTTGGGATGTGTGTGGGTTTATTTACAAAGCATGTGTAGTTAAATGTCATTGAAAAATATAATTAAAAATCAATTAAGAGACCATTTTAAAAACAAGAGGTTGTAAAAATGGAATTTACAATAATAACCAGACTAAGCATTTGGCATTTACATGTCTGCACCAAATAGCAATTCCCTTGTTAGTTGTGCTTGAGTGACAAGGTACTTGCTTATCTCCTGGATATAAATTCCAATATTCTTGTTATTGCTGGGACAAATAAATACCTGCATAAAGACTTCTTGCACTGCCAACTAACACCAACTGATTAAATTCAGACAATTGTTTTTTTTGTTCTTGTCTGGGCCCAATGCCAGCAGTAGTCCATGGTATGAAGGGCCAGATTTTGCACTCAGCTTATGCTCGGTAAATACTGTGCTACCGATACAAATCTAAGCACAGGGAGACATTCTGAAATGTTTTCATTTCCTACATGAAACCTGAACATGCCGAACCCCTAGAAGCAAAAATGGGAGCATATTTGGCCTGTAACACAATATGATGGTGACAGCAATTGCAGTGACTAGACCTCTCCAAGGGGGAGGACATGGATGCAGGAGTTGGACCCTGTGAGGTACAAAAGTCCCTGTGCCACATTTTGCTTTCCAGAGAAATAACTGGCGATGTCTCCATGAATCTGTTCGGATGTGTATTTGTACATGTGTAACTCACACCTGCGTGCTCTGGATCTGGCTTTAGATGGTAGGAACTCAAGGACTGTCTTGCTGTGGGATCAGATATCTCAGATTTATAACCAAACCTCAAGTATTTTTCTTTGTTGATTCTCATCCCCTTCCTCTTCCATCTTCATTGTGAGCAGCTGGGGGTATTCCCAAGCTTCTTGTAAAAGAAGTAGAGGTGAAATATATAAAAAGCATTTAAAAAATCCTAAGCCCATACGAAACACTGGAATCAGTGAGATTGTCCGTCTGTGACGGATCCATGTTGAAGGGATGGGGCAGGGGCAGGGTTACCCTTGGAAAGCTCTGTGCCTGTGTGCATGTCAGCAGTGCTGTGGTGAGTGGCTGGTCCTTCCTGGGCTTTGGACAGCCTGGAGAGCAGGAGCTGGGCTGGAGAGCAGAAGCTGGGCTGGAGAGCAGGAGCTGGGCTGGAGAGCAGGAGTTGGGCTGGAGAGCAGGAGTTGGGCTGGAGAGCGCGGTGCCTCTTCCTGGCGAGGTGGAAGTTGGCGTAGCTGCTACACTGGGCTGTTTCAGCTGGCTTATGGATTAAAGGGATGTGTGGAACATCCGCACGCTCCTGTTTGATTCCGTGCTGATTGGGCTCTCTCCCGTGCCTGGCTTTGGCTTCCACAATTTAGCTCTCACTCCTCATTACATGCGCAGACCATAAAGAATCAAAACCCTCTTGAAAATCTGACATTGCAGCCGTTTCGAATGTGGATGATCCGGAAAGTCTGTTTCCCCTATTTAGGACTAATCAGAGGTTTCATATGTGCCACCCCATGCTCTCATCAGTTCAAGATGCAGAAATCAGCCCCTTTCTTTTACCATTGCATCCTTCTTTGTCTCTGAAGATCACCATTAAAATCTTACTGTAATACTCAATCTGCATTTTTCCCAGTTTCCAGATCCATGGATACACTGCAATAACACACTTACACTTGTTTTATGACGAGGGCTTACCGCAAGTATTTTATTCCTTTTTAAGGAATCTTCCCTCATTTTTTGGTCCCACATTGAGCCCATTCACAGGGGTCGTTGCCTGTGCCATCCCTGCACCGCTCCAAGCAGGCAGCACCCGGTGCATCCCTCTCCAGACGTCTTCCCTCTGATCCAGGCGATCTGTGCTCAGACTTGGACGGAATATGGGTTTTTTGTGTTCGCATACGAACATCTGCTTCAAATTCCCAAGCCAAGAAAGACAAGAAGCAAATTAAACTATTTGTTCTTCTTTCTCTCCCTTTAATATCAAAGTCATTCCTTACATGCTCCTTAAGCTTCCACTTTTGATCGGGAGATATTAAAAATGGATCTAAACAACTCACATCTTAATCATATTCCTTTGTGAGCAGGGGAGGAGTGAGGGGAGCTGGGAGAAAAGCCAAAGCTGCTTTGCTGCTCGTGCTCAGTATCCGACACTTAACTCCCTGCCCTGCCCTGGGACCAGGGGAGTCCCTGTCCCTCCTGACCTGCCCTGAGCAGAGCACGAGGCCTCGGTAACATCCTGCGGCTTGAAATCATTCTCTGCCTGTGCTGGAGCAGCCGGGAACAATTCCCCGTTGCTCTTTGATTTGTGCTGGAGACCTGGAAAAAGGAGATTTGAGAATGACTCAGAAATTCCTCCTTCCCCCTGGGCTTTCTTGCTGTGCCAGCCCAGCAGCCAAGTCGCTCTTCTGGGTGCCTTGGTTGCAAGTTCTCAAAAATGTCTTTATGAAAAGTTCTAGAAAATGTCTTTTAAGAAAAACCAAAGAGAAATTTGCATGTTTTCACAATCCTATGCAGATTTTGGAAATGATGCCATTCACTTCAGGAGGAAAAACAATAAGTTGTGGTGCTATTTGGATTTGATCAATGAAAAATCAAAAGATAGTGAAAAAAGGTTTAGCATTTAATGAGAAATTGTTCATTTGTTCATTTTACACAAACATGATTTCATTCTGTGATGAGATCACAGATTTAGTTGCAAGTTGTGTTATAGTAGCTGTGCAAATAAAATAAATTTTTGTGACAAGTTTGATTCAGTTCTGAAGGATATTCTGATTAAAAAATCAGCACTATACAATTATCAACAACATGCATTAATAATTGAATAAAAACCAAATGACAGATCTCAAAAAGCAGCTGTCAATGTGGAATAAACATCAAATGTATTTCTGGTGGGTTTCTGCTATTCCACTTACCCCTATCAATATTTACATTACCGATCTAGGAGTAAATACGGAATCACTGCAGCAAAAATTTGTGAATGGCAGAAGAACTGGCAGAGTGGTGAGTGCTGATGGGCACAGAGTGTTCACAAGAAGCCATCTGAACCAGCTGACAAATTATTTTAGCACTTCTAGAGGAAGGTTGAAATTTATCTCTGTATTATTGGCATCCCTGCCCATGGCAGGGGGTTGGAATGAGATGATGTTTAAGGTCCCTTTGAACCCAAACCATTCTGCCCGTTCCTACACAAACCAAGCTTTTCTATAATTTCTGGGATTCTCTTATTCCCTGCAAGGAGCTGTGTTTGTGTTTGTGGGCAGGGAAGGCTCTGGGAACAGATAGAACTGTGTGTCAGGCAGGAGATGACAGGGTTTGCCAAGCAAAGGGATCCAAGGAAAAGGGAAGTTTGTCCTTGGGCCAGGTGGTTTTTTTCTGCCCCCGGGTTCACTGGCACAGCCTGGGCCGTGCCCGTATCCTGAGCTCTGCGCAGCCCAGGCCGTGCCCAGGCTCCTGCGGGGAGGAGCCCCTGTGTGAACCTCTGGAGTGCTCGGGGCAGGCCCAGGCTGACCCTGGCCCCGTTCCCCGGGAGCTTTCCCGCTGGAGCTGGAGCCAATGAGGCCGAGGAGGCAGAGCAGGGCTGATGAGAGCAGCATTCCCCACCTGCTGCTGCCCGCTGCCAGGAGCCTCTGCTGCTGCAGCAGAGCCCCTTTTGGAGGAGACAAGCGAGGAGCAGCAAATGCGATCCCTTTTCTGCTGATGAGGTATCTCAGAGGGGAGAGGGCGGCATGAGAGGAGACTCGAGCGCTTGAAGACCCCAGAAGTGCAGAAGGGAGCCCTGGATGATTTCCAGAAAAAAAAAAAAAATTGGCACCTCATTTTCATGTATCTGAATTCAGTTCAGTGTTTTGGTTTTAACAGAGAGTCAGCTTAGGTCAGTGGGAAGATTTTGATTTATTTAGTGAGGTTTATACAGGGCTTTGCAGCCCTGCTTGCCAAAAACCCTTCCCTTTCCTTGTGGCTTAAGGACACTAAGGAGTGGAGACTGTCATCCTTCAGGGAGACACATAATGAGGATTTTTTATACTTTGTGCCAGCTCAAACTTCATGGATAAGTTAAGGGCTGCTCTTCCTCTTGCTCTCGTTGGCCATCTCTCACTGACACTAAAAACCCTTGGAACAGGAATATTAGAAAGGTTTAGGGAAGATCTCACCATGCCCTTAAAGGGGTGTGAGGTTTAGTGGGCAGCTGTAGAAATGGCTTTGCTTTATGGACTTCACACGCTATAAAAAGGCAACTCACTACCCACACTCTTAATTAGACTGCTCAGGTCTGTTAAGGGGCATGTGAGAGCTTTGTCCAAGCCAGACAGAAATCAGCCAGTGTGATTCTTTTTGAGGACACAGTTTTGGAAATAAAGTCTCTCTATTTGGACATTGTATTCCAAGAACATCTATTTGCAGTAAAGTATCAAAACAAGACATTTCAAGTCTCACACACAGCTCATACCGTTTCAGAATAGTGCAGATCTGGGAGTCTTTGAGCTCCCACAGGAGTTAAATAATGATATTTATGATCATTTGTAAAGCCATTCCTTGGATGTGTAACAGGAATGAGCCTCACATCTCTTACAGCATAAACTTCCTAAGTGAGGAATGAAAGAAGTCCACATCTCATGATTTATGCACTGATTTGTGATTCCAGAGTCACATTGCTGTAGCTGGCAAGCCAGGGGATCCTGACAGCAATTCAGGCCTCCTCTTTCTCAGGACTCTGTGGGCATCTAATGAATTCACTGTGAATTTCCCAGTGTCTATTTAAGGTTTGACTCTGTATGTCAAGACTGGTCTTTGTCTCTTCTACTGAGGGAGCTTAAAGCAAAGTCCCCCTGAATGCTGAGGACTAAAATAGCTGAACACAGTAAAGAAACCATTCTCAGTGAGCTGTCTGACATCCACCCCCTCTTCACAGGAACTCTGCAGGTCAGCAACACCTCCGTGAACCCAGAAACCAACCTGCAAGACAGCTCCATCCGTCCATCCGCTGCATCCCACATTGCCTCTTGGCTTTGGATTGCTGTGGTTCCAATGAGTTTCTCCTTCCTCTCATAGGCAGATATGAAGCTGTCATCTAGAAAAACAGTAGTTACAGGGAAAATCTGCATCTTTGAGTCACACAAACCCATCCACACCTTTCCAAGCACACTCCACTTGCAGTCTTAATAAGCTGCTGTGTTACACATCACTGGCACTGTACAAGGAGAAGAGCCTCCATCAGACCAGGAAAGGCCCCTGGGACCAGGCAGACAGGAGAACCCTCAGCCTGTGAGCCACAGCAAGGCTGCAGAGGCTGCAGTTCCACCTTGCCTTGTAATATTGTAAGATTTATTTTCAGATCTTATCAGCAATTCACTGTGGGCTGTTCTCTGCTGAGCAAAATTCATCCATCAATCTCCTCGTATGGCCACATTCCAGCCTCCACCGAGGTGACAGTTCAGTTGTGCTAATGATCAGCCTCACATCCACAGCCGCATTCCCCCTTGGTCTGATTCTTCTTCTCTTATGATAATTTAATTGATTGAGCGCACTGGCTTCTAGTCAAGAAGCTCTTCTCAGCTTAACTCTCAGTTTAAAAAAATCACCGCTCAACATCTCTATAATTAGAGTTAGTTGCTAAACCCTGTATCCAGGTGATTACTGGTATATGAGAGGGACATATCTTGAACTGATCAAATCAGGGATTTAAGAAAAATGCCCTTGATCCATGTTTCACAATTCATTAGTGTCTTCTCCTTTGGGTATTTTTCCCTGTTTTTGGTGTTAAATATAGCCGGGTTAGGAAGGTTCATGTAGAATCAGGACAGTTAGGGGTAATTTTTTATTCATGTCCCTGTTATTGTTTGGGGAAGCTCAGTAGGGTTCATTAATATTGCATTTCCAATGAAAAGGCACTCAAAAGCCAAACAGTTCAATTATATTCTGGAGCTGCAATGCGATACAAAAATGAGCAGTGCAGTGCTGCTGTCGTGGTTTAAGGTTTTAACTGCTCCTGTCCGTAGTCACCAGCCCCATCCTCCCCCTTGTTCCACGGGACAGTTGTTCCATAACACAAACCTAACCCAAATGACTTTATCAGAGGGGTTCATTTGGGATTTTGTACTTGAGTCAGGTTCACTGAGAGGCTCGAGAAACAAAAGAAATCTTGGGGATGACAGAGTCTGACCGATCCCATGTGCTGACCCTACTCCCATGAAGGTGTTTATTTGCAGGAAAGCTCCCACTGCAGGGATGGAGCTGCAGCTGCTGAAGGGGGGAGGATGTGCCAAGCTCCCTGTTCTGCTTTGCATTGCCTTGGTGCAATAGGAGCATCCAGGCTGTGATAATTGCACCCAGAATTACACAGAATTATGAACTACCCCCTTCTGAATCTGTCAGCTCCCCTTCAGCCTGGAGAAGATAAGGTCCTGGGGAGATCCTCTTGCAGCCTTAAAGAGGGTTATAAAAAAGTGGGAAAGTCACTTTTTACACAAACAGATGGTGATAGGACAAGGGAGAATAGTTTTACTCTGAAGAAAAGAGAGATTTAGATCAGAGGTTAGGAAGGAATTGTTCCCTGTGAGGGTGGGCAGGCCCTGGCACAGGGGGCCCGGAGCAGCTGGGGCTGCCCCTGGATCCCTGGCAGTGCCCAAGGCCAGGCTGGACAGGGCTTGGAGCAGCCTGGGACGGTGGAAAATGTTCCTGCCATGGCAGAGCTGGAATGAGATGATCTTTAACATCCCTTCCAGCCCAGACCATTTTATGATTATATGATTATCCCCTACTTCTCTGAAAAAGAGAGTGAGAACCAATGATTGATTCTGATGAAAGTGAGATCATGCTTTATATGCAGAGGCCTCTGATTTTCCTGATGCAATGGGATCTGGTTGCTAGAAATGATGATATATAAAAATTTAATGTTTTGGAGGTTTTATTATTTTTCTTTATAGGAAACACCGAAGTAAAATTTGATTTTGCTGGATTTATAGCTTGATCACTCACCCTATTAAGAGTAATGATTCCACTCTCTGACCTTGTAGGGCACCAGCTATGAAATTTGAGATGATGGCCCAAACATTTTTGCAATACAACTCTTGGCTAGTGCGTGACAGGCTATTGACTGGAATACTGTCAATGCACAAATGAGATTATAACCAGAGAAGGTCTTGATTGCTTTGGTCTGTTATTCAATACCCTCCTCTCTTATAAGCAGCTTCTTGACATTTTTTTCAGGCTAACTTGGACCTTGCTTCCCTGACAAATGACACATTAGTTGATTGTATAGACAGACTCTTTGCTGCAGTTTTTTTATCTTCAGAAGTCTTACCCCTAACAGGACTCTTGCACTTGGAGTCTGCACTGCTCGAGTCCTGTGCTCTGTAACAGCCTGTGTGAGCCTTATTGGCTGTTCAGAATTCCAGAGTCTGATCTGGCTGTGATGGAGAGAGCAGGAGCAGCCTCACATCCTGCTGGGCAGTGTTCCGTGGCGGGAGAGGGAAAGGATGGCTGGAGTGCTCAGCTTTCATTTCATTTAAATGAGCAGAATTGCTTTACTTCCCCCCTAGGTATAACAATTATTAAGAATTTATATTGCTATTCATGCTGTATAATAATGAACAGAAACTGGTTTTGCACTCTTAACCTTTGCTGTTAGGTGGAAATAGAGAAGCAGCAACAGTGACTCTTATGAGAGCAGATATATCTGCACCATCACACTCACTGCCTCCTTTTACACTTTGGGAGACAGGGAGTTTGTGCTGTATCATCCTTGGATGTCCCCACTGTGAAAAATAACTGGTTAATGCATTTTTTACTTTCTTCCATATGTTTCCAAAATAAATCTATTCATCACTTAAACAAACCCACCCAGCATTCCATGTATTCTGATTTTTCAGTTAAATATTGTTTGTATTGAAATATAAATATTGCTCAAAATGTAGCATTAATATTTTGCCTGCTGAAAGGCAGTTCTGTATCTTATTAAAATTTAAACAGCCATTATGTACATGAAAGTTTTTTTGTTGTAGTTTGCAAGGTGCTATAACAATAATTATCCGAGTGCATCAATCATTTTTCATTGCCTCGTTTGTATCACGGGGATAAGTAGCTCCAATTAAAATCCCATTTTACATAAATAGATATGGTTTGAATCAAACCACAGTCTGTTTCCACTTCTGAAACGCTGGCCATAGGATATCTTTTTCATTATTCAAAGTGTATGATGTGTACTGCTTATCTTTTTGTGCTTAAAAAGACATAAGTCTGCAGGCAAACATGCCTTAATGCAGGTTTGGCAGGGAACAAATAACTGTTACTGTAATTATCTATCAATTTTACTGTTCCAATTATTTTAGCCAAAAAGCTAACTAGTATAATCACATGTTTATTCCTGACACATTATAGTTTGAATAAGCAGAACCGAAAATGTTTAATATGAATTAACATCTTCAGGAAAAAATCGTAATTTTTCTATTACTTGTGATTTCCCCTCCACCACGACAGCTTTTCTGCTAAATGTGCTCGTATTGTCAACTATTATGGAAAACCAAATGAGGGGAAACTTGGGGATTTATCTTCTGCTCCACTCTGATTAACTCTGCAAGGAAACAAATCAGACTTTCCGTTTCACCCCTCAGAGGCTGCTTGCAGTCCCAGGCCACCCCTCAGGCAAAGGAACGCTCTGCCCCGTGCTCCCTCTGGGAATGGTGGGACATTCTCTGCCTTCCCAGACTGGGCCAGTACCACCCACCCTGGTTTTCTTCTCCCTTCTGCACTGCTGTTTCAAATCTCATGGCAATTTTCCTCCCAAACACCATGGGAACATTTTGGTTCCGGAGGGTCAGTTCAAACCCACCTTTTGCTGCAAACACTTTGTACACTTTCAAAGTCGGGGTGTTCCTATTGCAAGTGCCTCAAAATTCTCTGTGCTGCTCCAAGGGCCTTTTAATAAAGTTTCTGCAGAATGTGGAGCTCGATGAGCAGAAAATTGCAGGAATCTCAATGACTCCAGCAAAAGTGCTAAACAGTAGTTTGGGTCACATTTTGCCTTTTCTGTAAATTCCCTTTTCTCTCTCAGCCCAGTGCTCTGTTTCTGGAGCAGCAAAGCTGCTGGGGAGGGCAGTGACATCTGAGAGAGCCCTGGCTGTGCCAGGTGTCAATGGCCTGGACACTCTGCAGCCTCTGGGAGCAGCTTCAGAGGGAGCTATGGAGAAAAACAGGGAGAAAACCTGAAGTGAGACTAAAACTTCAAAGTGAACGAGGGGAGATTTAGATTATGTATTAGGAGGAATTTCCTCCCTGTCAGCGTGGGCAGGCCCTGGCCCAGGGTGCCCAGAGCAGCTGGGGCTGCCCCTGGATCCCTGGAATGTCCAAGGCCAGGCTGGACAGGGCTTGGAGCAGCCTGGGACAGGGGAAGGGGTCCCTGCCATGGCAGGGGTGGAACGAGATGAGCTTTAAGGTCCCTTCCAGCCCCATTCTTTGATTCTGTGATGCTACGAAAAATGAGAGGCTCAGGTTCAAAAATATCCTGAAGTCTTTATCCCGGATATTTAGGCACGTGCTTGAAGAGATGTTTTGGAGCTGTTCAAAGTGAGGACAAATGAGGAACTCACACCAAGTCATTTAGCTCAGTTTTGCAAGGACTTTTCTAACGTCTGCCTTAGCTTTTGCTTTTTGCCTCAAATCAGTGTCTCCCAGCTTCACGTTCCTGCTGCTACTGCTATGATTAAACCCCTTATTTGTGCCATACCTTAATCACCAAATTCCTCCTCTGGAGTGCTGAAGCAGTAGATAATGTCGGTGTTTTTATTTGTCGGGTCACGAGCACCAATTCATAGCTCAGGGATCATCGGCACCGTGAGCTGACACCAGAGTCTGTCCAGCTGCTGTTTTCTTACAGTCACACAACAGAAAATCAATGGTGTCAGGAACACTGGGATAATTCTACTGTTACAATCAATACATGCTGATTAAACCAGTTGTGTCTGTTGGGTAAATTTGCTGCATCATAATTAGAATTATTAATTAAAAATAGGAAATCAATTGACGCAAATTAAGCAAAAAAAGAAATTTGCTTTATTTCTTTGACACTCTCTCCAGAGGCCTCAATAACTGTGACAACAGGGACGTGACCGAGTGGCATTTGTCAGTTTTTTAATGCTGTCGTGAGTTTTAAAAATTGACTTATAAACCCTGCTAATGCAACTCCCAGGAAATCAGACAGGAGATGTCGTGTGTGCAAGAAGCAGCTATTTATTTTATTGCAGTTAGTCATTATTCCCTGCCTATCCAGGATTAGAAAGCAGGAGTCCTGTGCGTGGCACTGGGGAGGGGAAGCAGCTGGGGAACCAAAGCCTTGGGGAGCAGGACGAGCCCACCCCCTTTCCACGTTGTTTTCTGTTTTCAGATAACAAGGATAAACAAATTGATCATTTCTCTGCTGGTGGTAATGGGCTTCTCATTGCTGGCTACTTCCTCTAATGTGCTGGTGACCTTCGTTATTTCAGGGACATGTTATGTGGGACAGTGAGGCAGGGACAAGCAGCAATACCCATGGTCTTTCCTTTCAGCTCTTTATTTTCCTCTGTTTCAGGATTTTACGTAGTTGGGTTCTTTCTTTCCTTCTTTTAACGTGTTTCCCTCAGTGTTCTTTTCTTACATACACTTTCTCCTTCTTTCCTCCTACTCTTAGCTTTAAGGCTTTTTCTGTCTAATACTTTCTGTGCCTTGTTTTCTTCCCCCTGTTCTGCTTGCACACACGAGAGCAGGGAAGTGCAGGAATTCTTTGGATCTTCATCCTCCTGTGCTCTGCTCACCTACAGCCAAATATTTTCTCAGAGCTTTCACCCTTGTGAAGGATGTGAGGGCAGAAAGGACAGCTGGTTTGGATCAGTGTGTGACTGGTCACTGCTGGTGCTGGTTAATCTGAAGTTCCTTTACTAATCATTGGTGCTAAACTGGAGCTGTATTGTTCAGCCTGGAGAAGAGAAGGCTCCTGGGAGAGCTCAGAGCCCCTTCCAGGGCCTAAAGGGGCTCCAGGAGAGCTGGGGAGGGACTGGGGACAAGGGATGGAGGGACAGGGTGAAGGAGAATGGTTTCCCACTGCCAGAGGGCAGGAAAGATGGGAGATTGGGAGGGAAATCCTGCCTGAGGGTGCGGAGGGGCTGGGATGGAATTCCCAGAGCAGCTGTGGCTGCCCCTGGATCTCTGGAAGAGTCCAAGGCCAGGCTGGACAGGGCTTGGAGCAACCTGGAATAGTGGAAGGTGTCCCTGCCCATGGCAGGGATGGAACAAGATGAACTTCCCTACCAGCCCAAACTCTTCCAGGATTTTATGATCTCATTCATACAGCTTTCCTAGTCCTAAACCTGTTTTTTAAGGTGTTTTGCAATAACAGTATTTCATAGACGTGCATTTCCAAGACCAGTCAAAAGTAAGAGCAAATAAAAACGTCTTTCGTTTAAAAGCCAAGACAGATTGAGTGGTTTGCACAAGAATCAGGAAAAGCAGAGTTGTTAAAAGTCCCACTTCCAAAGACTTATGGCCATGGCTCAGGCGGGCTGAGCAAGCTGCCAGCTCGGACCTCGCTGACAATGGAGAACATATGGAAGCAGGAGGATCTATCCACTATATCTGAGCACAACTGTTGAGTACCTTCAAATGAAGCTGTAAAACCTGGGCATCAATAAAGAACTTTACAGCCCTCATGTAAATAGTGTAAAATAAGGTGGATGTAGTGGAGCAGTCAGAACCTGCGAGGGGGAATTCTGGCAGCCACGCTCGGGGTGAGTTGTGCTCCCAATGGGAAGCAATAAAGAGCTCCCACAAGGAAAATGATCCCATAATTGAGACTTGAGAAAACAAGGACTTGGATCGACAGCTTCAAATCTTTTTTACTAAGATTCCACCTGGCAGTACTTTGTGGGCAGCAGCTCGTGGTCTGTTGCCAGAACAAATCTGAGGCTAAATCAGGTTATAAGGCTACGCTGGGAAAACAAGTGGTGCCTTTTGCTTTCCTTTCAGTGGCTTGTGGATCAGGACTGTAATTAGTGTCTCTGCTTTATAAATCTTTGTTGCAGCATTTGTCACTTGTCACGGCTGTGGCCCTGCTCCACCACGGGTCCTGTTGCCATAAGTGAGATGTAAACAGTCGTCAGTGGCTCCTCTGTGACTGGAGGGCAGGCAGGAATAAGTGCAAGGTTATCTTTCGAGGTGTAGCCATGATGAGCTACAATTACTGTCTTTTGCAGAAGCTTTGAAGATGGAATTAGTCAGTTTATGCATAAAAGTGCTTGTTGTTACTTGGCAGACAAGTGGTGTTTTGATTTTTAATGAAATTCACAATATTTGCATTATGAGGTTATAATTATTTTTAAGTCCATGGGTCTAAGAATTAGCCTGAAGTCTTTTGGCTAATAGAAGGAAAATTAACACCTTGAAATCTGTGTTCACCTCTTAAAAACTTGAAAAAAATACTGTTATCATCTGTAAATTGTTGGTTGTAGAGCCCTGCTTTTAAAATGTACAGAAATTGATACCAAACTTGGAAAAATTGAATCCTTTCCCAGACTGCTGTTAAAAAGTTGGCTTAAGCTTTTTACACCACACCTCTTGCATTCCTAGGAAAGAGCAGGGAACAGGACATGGGTTTCAGCAATGACCATTGGTGGCCAGAGCCCCCATTGCAGGGAATTTAGAGATTTTTTATGCAATTACCAAAAAAGTGTGGCTGTGTTGCTTCCGACTCCATTCAGCTGCTGCGCTGCTGCTGCCAAGGAGTCGTTCCATGATCCACGGACCTGCTGGGTTCAGGAATCACAAAGTTGGGAATAGACTCTGGAAGGAGCTGATTGAATTGCCCTGTTTACTGCAGTTTCTCAACAACTTCCTTGCTTTGCTAACACATTTTAAAGGTTAAAAATGCAGATTTTTAAAATTATGTGCACCTGTGTTCTCAAGTCTCAGTGGGAAGTCACCTTCTTCAGCTTTTAAGTGCACAGACCCAATAATTTCCACTACCTTGATCCTGATCCCCCAGTTTAATTTTCTGTGTGCCTTTCAAGAGTCAAGGATAATTCTTGGGCTCATAATGTTGCTTTCAAGTCTTCCCTCTCTCAGATCTGCCTAGGAATGAGTGAAATGAGTCAACAGTAGAGGTTTTTTTAAGCCTTCTTCAAGTTTTACACCAGCTCCCTGACAGAAAATGTTAGAATTTTTTAGTTTGACAGAAATTAAGGATGTGCCAAACAGAGGAGTCTGCATAGATGGGAGTTACAGAACAATAAAGCATTTACATTTGCTGGCT
The DNA here is from genome assembly GCA_013400915.1 of Pardalotus punctatus. Lineage (NCBI taxonomy): Eukaryota > Metazoa > Chordata > Aves > Passeriformes > Pardalotidae > Pardalotus > Pardalotus punctatus. The sequence goes on along the minus strand of VZTX01001346.1, from coordinate 77,209 downwards.
GTGAGGTCTCTGTAAGGGCAGGTCCTTGTGGTGCAATATGAACTTAATTCATTTACTTGTAACAATTTTAATTAACAAATACTTGAAGAAGCTCCAGTAGCCCCTGTCTGTGTAGTTTTACTGCCTTTTGGATCCCTTGCCTTGCAAAAATTCCAATTGTGCAACCCTGGCAATCAGCAGGGAAACAAAACCTGCCAGGTCCCAGCACAGTCTGTGGGAAATTTGGCAGCAGATTTTGTGTAATTGGGGCTTGGTTTGTTGGAACCCAGGTGAGGAGGAAGATCAGAGCAGGTCTGTAAGGAGCAAGGGCAGGGGTAATGGTGGTGGAAGCAAATGGAGAGGAACAAACCTGAGAACCCCAGGTTTCCTTAAGGAGAATGGTGGAGCTGGGAGCTGGAAACCAGAGGGAGAATGGCAGGAAGTGTCACTGGGTGTCACAGCCCTGAGTGAGCGGGGTGGAGGGCGTGCTCCTGGCCCGGTCCCTTTCCCAGGGGGTTCCAGTCCTGCACCGGCCACAACCCCTGCAGTTTGTGTCCCAGTGAGGCTGCCTGTGCCAGCTTTGCACTGTTTAAACACTGCTGTTGATGAGAGACAGAAAAACACTTTACGAATTAATCTCTGTGTACATAAAAGAGTCATTTTTCATCTGTTTAATTCAGCACAGGATTATAAATGTAGTGAAAAAATATACTATAAGGTACTTATAGCATAAATTTACGCTTTAGAACTTGGAGCTGTCCTATCATCTCCTTTCTGGAGAGCTCTGTAGTTTAATGTAATCTCACTGTCTCAGTTTCCCTTCTATGAAATTGTGATTAAATACATTTTCCAGCTCATGGATGGACTCTGAGAATTGATCAGTGTTTGTATGGAACTCTGGTGATGGAGGCAATTCTCTTAAATGTGCAAAACCACATTTACATACCTGCAGACCCTCCATGTTCTGATCTTATTGCACAGTTTAGAACCCAAATTGTTGCATATTGTCACTTTTTTATTATTCCATCATACTTCGAATTTTATTTAGTCATGTACTCTGAATAATTAATCATTCAGCAAATAATTACCCATTCCAAATAAAACAACTTGATTACTAAGCCTGATGAGGAAAATCCAGTCAGGAAAGAACCCTTTCAAAAACAACAACATTCTGCAGATATCCTTAATATTTAAAGAGTGAGCTATATTTAGTAAATTCTTCTGAAGCAGGGGGAGAGGAACGGATGCTAATTTCCTGTGTCATCAGATTTGTGCATGTGTGTCAGCAGCATTCCTAAATCACCACCCACCACACAACCACCGTCCTCACAGGCATCGGGAATATCCAGCATTTCCCTGGGTGGCTCCTGCCGTGCGCTCGTGTCTCCGTGTGCTCATTGATTATGTAATATTTGGGGGCTCAGTGTTTGCTCTGCAGGGATCAGGGCGCCTTTCTCAGCCAAGGAAACAGAAGAGGTGTGGAATCAGTGTCATTTTGCAGATGGCACTCACTTAACCCGCAGAGGCCAGCCCTTATCAAAGGTGATTAGAGATGATGGAAAGAAATTCCCTGCCTGGAAAGGGCACTGGAGCGAGCCCGAGGTGCTTCTGATGGCACCGTGCAGCATGGCCAGTGACAATTTAGGTGATGGTTTCATCAGATGACCTCTTTTTCCCTGTGATTTTTAGAAGATGTATCTCTGCTGCCACCAGGAAACTGTAGAGATCTGAACCTTAAAGGGAATCTGGCATTAAAAACCTTTAATGCACAGATGCTGTGCTCTCTTCCAGCAAAACCCCCTTGGCTTTCCTGCTGTCATCCAGCCAGGAAGTCACGTATGTCTGTTTTGCTCTTCCCTTTTCAGTGGCAGTTGTCACTAAGAAAGAGAGAAATTAAATTAATCCAGGGGCAAAGCTGTTCCACAGCTCCTCGGACTGTGGGAACTGCAGCTGAGCCTGCAGGAGCTGACACCCAGAGCCTGGGAAGTGGAGCTGCTCTGTGGATTTTCCTGGGCTCTGTGAAGCTGACCCGTGGGTAATGCTGCAGGCACGAACAGGTTGTTTGTAAACAATGAGGAAAAAACATGTGGAGTGATGATTTAGTGTTTCTGCCTGCCTGACACTTGATGGCTGAACGCAGGAATCCACAATGGGGAAACTGTTCCGAAAGCACCGGCTTCCATATGGCTGGGATTTTGTCAAAACATTTCAGCTCAGTACACCCGAAACTGATTGTGAGCATGAACAGTTTTGATCAGCCTGTTTTTCAGAATGTAAAACAGTTTAAGAATTGTCTGTTTTTAACATCATAACAAAAAAGTTTCACTTCCCAGTTTAGAGCAACTTCTGGTTTAGAAATTGGCATTAATTTACGCTTCTGTGAACAACATTGGAACATGTTGGGAAGTCAAAATAAAATATCAAGGTTTAGACATCCAATCTCAATAATTTATGAGACAAGATTGTCTCCTCCTGCCTGGCTCTCCAGCATGAAACCCAAGCCCCACGGGTGGGCAGAGGGAGCTGTAGGGACACAGGCAGAGGTGCCTGAACGTTCTGCTCTGCACTCGNTCCAGCATGAAACCCAAGCCCCACTGGTGGGCAGAGGGAGCTGTAGAACGTTCTGCTCTGCACTCAGGGCTGGTGCTTTGCTTGCTGAGGCTGCTCTGCTCTCTCAGCATTTGCATCCTAAAGAAGTGGTGCAGGAGAGCTGCAGCAGTGGTGCAGTCTAAGGAGCTGCTCTAGGGACACCGGAATTGTTCTGGCATAAACCTCTCCTGATGCTGGGCTGTGTCCTCTGCCTTTCCCAGCACACCCAGGGACACCCAGGCTTTGGCTCCTGCTGTGTTAGCAATGCTGTATTTGTCTGCCTCTTGATTATCTCTTTATTAAAAGCACATCCCACATCTCCGAGCCTGAGGGATGTGAAAAGAGGGTGTAATATTTTAGTATTTCAGTATTTTTGCTTTTTTTCCCCCAGTAGTTTCAGACTTGCTATTTTCTGTCGGTAAATATAAGAAGGGTTTTGCAGAGACTGTGCTGAGTCTTGCAATGTGTTTTGATGAGTGAACATTCTAGTTTTTACTGGGTCACACAGGGCAAGTCTTTTTTACAAAACTGTTTCTTTTTCTGTGCCTGAAAGGGACATTACTATTAATGGTTTATAAGAGAAAGACAGCAGTGTATTTAAGATATCTTGAAGACATTAGGTAACATTAAAGAGCCATGTGAAGGTTCAAGTATGCCTGTAAGAAAAGAGAACAGCAAGTAGCTGGTGTGGATACCTGCACACAGCTTTTTGCAAGCCTTTGAACTGTTTTAGATATAAAAGAGACCCCTTTTTCAAAGGCCATCAGGCTTTCTGCTGCTCTAATTCTCTCTGAATGTCTGCAAGTAACAGAATTCACACTAGAAAAGTTAAGATTTTTCCTAGATTCACTTGCTGGGGCAGAACCTCCTTTAAGCTGATATTGTGTGGCTGAAGAGCAGTGCACAGGTGACCCAGTGGTAAGTCAAGGAGGAGAGATTTTAAACCAAAACAGGAGAGATTTCGTTTGGATGGTAGGAACAATCCTTCCCTGGGAGGGTGGGCAGACCCTGGCACAGGTGCCCAGAGCAGCTGGGGCTGCCCCTGGATCCCTGGCAGTGCCCAAGGCCAGGCTGGAGCAGCCTGGGACAGTGGAAGGTGTCCCTGCCTATGGCAGGGGGGGGACAAGGGCTTTAATGTTCCTTCCAACCCAAAGCATTCCAGGATTCTATGATTAGGCATTAGGAGGGAATTGTAGCAAAGGGAAGAAGTGGTTCTTTTTACTCTCCAGCTACACTGTTGGAAATAAAAGCAAATACCACAATCCACAGTGTTTACCTCATGTTTCAATATCAATGCAATAAAATAAATTGCTTATTGACCATCTTAAAAATGATTAATGAGTCAGGACTGCAAGTCTCGTTTTGCATGAAGGATGTGCTTATACATCCCCTTGAAGGGGAAACTTTATGGTACGATTTGAAGCTGGTGAGATGGATACAGCCTTTCCTCCATATGCATATCCCGATTTTCCCCACTGACCAGCCAATCCTTCTCCTTGGCAGCTGCAGAAGGGACACATCCCTGCATGGGAATGTCAAGAAGGAACATCCTCTACCCCTTGTTGTAGTGACATGCAGCTTTTCTCCTTTAAGTACTGCTTTAACTGCAAATAAAGGGATATTGCCTGTCTGGCAAAACATCAGCAGGGTGACCTTCGACAGCGCTGGGTTTATGTGCTGTGAAAAACAGGGAGCTGAGCACCTCTCTGAGAGCTTGGCCAGGCAGGGCTGGTCCCACTGGATCCTGTGGGTGGGAGGGTGACTCCAGAGCTTGGATCAGGTTGTTTTCCCCATGGTGGATTCCCCAGGTGAAGGATGGAGTTGTCCTGGCCAGCTGCTGGAGCTGGGTGAGGATGTGACTGCAGGGCAGCCAGCGTGGGCAGCTTCCCACAGCTGCCAGCCCAGCCCTGTGGGTCTGCTCCAGACTGCATCAAATCAGCTGCAATCACTGCCCTCAGAGGGCTTTGCTCCTGATCCCAGCCCTGCCTTGCTGAGCACTCCCATAAAGATTTCTGCAGGGCAGCAAGAAGCCCGTGTGCCTTTTGCACGTGGCTCTGTTCTCACCGGGCACAGCTGTTGTGTCAACAGCTCCCAGTTCCGGGGACAGAGGCCTCTGAGCAGCTCTGCTGCCACCACCCCTGAGCCCCTCCAGCACCAGTTCCTTGAAGGATGTATCTCCTCCCTGTCCCTGTCCCTGTCCCTGTCCCTGTCCTGCAGTGGTTTAGGGATATCCAGTGTATTTCTACCCCTGCTTGCAGGCAAGACTGATTTTACTTCTGTGCAGAGGCACTACCACAAAATTTCATTACCTAGTCAATGAAAACACCTAAAGTCCATTACAGATGTTGGGAGAGAGAATGTTTTACCCAACTGGAAAACAGAATTTGGAAGTAAGTTACTTGCAGATATTGTTATTACAAGCCTGTCCTAGACAATAATAATGAAGTATTGATGGAAGTTTTGCCAAAGCAAAGACTGCTGGGTTTCATACAGAGGAAAGATAGTATCTTCATTTAGTTTTATTAGACTCTTGATACTCTGCCCATGTATTTTTTAATTCACCACCGTAAAATTCTAATTAAAGAACAGACTTTGCCTCCCATTAATATGACACTAAAAAAAAACCACAACATTTTAAAGAATGCAGCATCTTCACCACAAAAATTATAATGAGAAGACAAGCTGCCAGTGTTGTATAGATTGTTGTCGCTCCCTTATGAAGCGTTTCATGATTTTAAACTCCTTGTAAGTTCCAGAGTGTCAGTAGAGTTAAAGGCTCATTAAACAGAGCAGTAATTTCTACAAAAAGAAATAGGAAATATTCTCAGGTTTTTTAAATTTTCTAATTTTCACTTCTTTTGAAGCATCTGTCAAAATAGCTCATAGTAGAAATTCTGAAAGCTCCACACTTTGATATCTGTCAGGAGTAGAAGTTGTTTCTTCCTCTTTGCTGCTTCCAAAATATATTGAGTTCATTACAGGATTTGATGAGGCTGACATCCAAATACTTAACTTTTCTTTGACTTGGAGTGATTTTGTTTTCATTTATCCAAAACAAAACCCCACAACTAGGTAATAGTTGTGAGCATTCTACAGAATACTGTAGGAATGTTCTTTAAACAAGAACCACGTTGGAAAGAAAATGTTTCCTCAGAGGATACTAAATAAACTGCAGGGTGCCTAAAGTGCTGAGATTGAATTAGGTACCACATGTTGGAGAGTCAGTGACTAATGAGATCCTCATCCGAGATTAAATCAGGGCCCAAATCAGCCACATGTTCCGTATCTGATTCAGAGCGTGAACTTCAGGGAGAATCAGCAAAATCTTTCCTCAAGAATGAAAATCTGTTCTTCTGTCCTTAAGAAAGAAAGAAAACCAAACATAAAATGAGATTGATTTCCACCTGTGAGTAATGATTTACTCATTGTGGGGAAAATCAGCTGATGTTCCCTTCCCAAATTTCCATCTCCACCTGATGAAGACTGATCCATAAACTGGGAGAATGAGACTGACTGCGAGTCCTGCCAGCCTCAGATTAACCCCAGGGGTTTGCCCCTTGGGTGGATACACAAATGCATATTTACATATGCAAAACAGAGTCTCTGGGCAGTCTTAGAGTTGTAAACATTGCGACTGGCATTTTCTTCATTATAATTGTGTGAGCTGTGACTGAAGTCTGGCTCTGCAGATAAAAGGAATCCAGGTTTGGGAACCTTAAGGCTGCAAAGCTGCAAGCTCAGAAGTCAGCAAGTGCCAGAATACTCTGTGCTCACATAATTAAAGAAAATATCATAATTCATAAGTTCAAGTACTGAATTACTGCTGTACTTCCAACCTTTAATCTGACATTTTATTTTTGTGGCACCATGTCCATAAATCAAGTGTCTTCTTTACATGGGATGCTCCCCGTTTGGTTTGGTTTTCCTTCAAAAGCAAATGGAGAATAGGAAAAATCCCTTCAGGAGTGTCATCAGGCTGATGTTCAGGTGGTTCATCAGCAGGGACAGAGCAAAGCCCTGACACGTGGGTGATGGACTGAGAGCCCAAGGCTGTCACCCTCCCTGGGGGCCGCTTAGGGCAGACATTAAACAGCCAGTGGCCCATGGCTGCTCCCAGGAAAAATTGTAAGAGGAGTCCTGCTAAGGCCCTGAAGTCTTTAATTTCAGATTGCTTTTAATACGCTTGAAATCTTTGAGGAATGTAGGTAATGAGTTATCCAGGGGTGGCACCGAGTGTGTGCAAATTGCATTTTTTATAGTTTGATTGAGTACAGGTGGATTCTCACTGGGGACATCTGAGCACAGCCCTGGGTGTGGGACCGTGCTCGGAACAGGGAAGGTGTCCCAGCTGGATGGTGAAATCATGGAAATAAAATGTCATTCTCTTTGCATTTGTAGGACCATTTCTGAAGGGCACTTCTAAAAACCTGGGTGATTTTGAGGTCAGCCATTGTCCATAGACATGTGTTGGAAGTTCCAAGGGCAGTCAGTCTTGTGAGATAAAGAGTATTTTGGTTTAGAATCAAGCAGACCAGCAGGTGATTTTTCAGGGAGCTGGCTCATGCCTTTAGCAGTGTGTTGGTGTCACTTGAGGCTCAGCGCTGCTCAGAGCCAACACAAAGTGCTGGGAAGTGTCACTGGAAGGGAATTCCCTCTTCGTGGACCTTGGTACAAACATCTTGCTTGGCTTCTGTTTGCAAAGGTGTTGAATTGGCCCCAAATGAGTCATGTTTGTGCAGGGAGCAGACACAGCTCAATACAGAGCTGTAATTCTCCTGTGGGATAAAGTGTAGAGAATAAAACCTGAATTGATTATTTTAAATTTTCATTCATTACATTCAGGCATATGTTTTAGCTTTTGCTGTTTCTTTTCTTGCTTTGCATTAGCTGGGTCAACCATCTGATTCCAAAACTGAATTAGACAAAATAATCAACCCCCCCAGAGTTAAGTCTGCATCTCACCTCAATTTGTATGCACAGAATCATTCTACAACAGTAGTTACATTAAGAGGAGAATCTAGTCCTAATTTCAAAGTAAATTCTAAAATAATCTCTCTTAAACCATGTCCTTCAAGATTTAATAGGTTAATTTTATTTCCTGTTTGCATTTTTAAGGGCTACTATCTCATTTAAACATTACAAACTGAATTTGGAAATCTTCCAGAATATTGATTATTGGCTATGAGAATGTTCTGTGCTTTAGCAAATTTGTAGAAAGCTGCTTTAAAGTGTGGATTAATTGAAGTTCCCCATCAGCCCAATATGTTCGGAGTCCTTGGGCCAAGGAAATCAGACACTGGGTTTTTTTCATCTGTGCCTTCTGCAGGATGTTTGGGAACATCCCACTGGCTTTGCAGACCCTGAATACAAAAGCGGTCACCAGCTATAAAAGAGACACAGGGAGGCTGATGCTGATGAGAACAGAACAAACTCAGACCTCGAGCCCACAGGTTCTGTGCTGCTGTGATTGAAGATGCTGTTTTCATATTAATAGTGTGTGTGTGCAGTGATGGGAAAGCTCTGCAAAGCACTTTTGACTCTCTCTCGTTGGGATAAGTCACTCGATAAATGTCACCCCTTCCTTTGGAGTCCCTTTATTTATCTGTTACCTTTTCAAACTCCTGGGTTTGCCTCATTGTGTCTGACTTGTGCGGCTGCACTAAGTGCTGGGTGTCTGTATTGACCCAGAACACAGCAATTCCCTCCCCATTCCTAGAGGGATAAACAGCCCTTGGGGAGTAAAGCAGCACTTCCAGCGTGTCCTCAACGTGTGTTTACCAGGACACAACTGCTAATAGGATGCAGTGTGCCACCAGAGCAGAAAAATTCCTTCCCTGAAGGAGTGGTTGAGCACTGGAACAGGCTCCCCAGGGAAGTGGTGGAGTCACCATCCCTGGAAGGGTTCAAAAACCAAGCAGATGTGGCACTTCATGATATGGTTTAGTGGGCACAGGGGTGTTCGGCTGAAGGTCAGGCTTGGTGATCTTGGAGGTTTTTCCAGCCTTAATAATTCTATGATTTGATGATTCTACCTGCAGAGCCTTCAGGAATTAGCTCTCACTTCAGGAAGAAACGGAGGTTTTGTTGGGGGAGTGGGGCTGGCAAGAGGGGGAAACCCTTGGTGCTGCACTGAGCAGTCTGCAGAGGGGTGAATCCCCCCGCCACAGCACCCTGTGCTCACCAGTGCCATCATGCTGAAGCACCCAGCCTCATCCCTTCCAGAGCCACATTCCTTTTCCTGGTGACAGTTCATCTCCAGCCATATCTCCAAAGGTGAAAAAGTGAGGAAGTTAGCACATTTGCCAGGGAATGTGGGCATGTGACCTGAAATATGGCAGCTCCTTTTAATGTAGCATGTCCCCAGAGAACAGTGGCTGTTTCAGACTCATCCCTCACGCTATTGACATCCCACATGCAGCTAAAGGGAGCATTTGTACCTCCCTGACATCACCTCTCTCAGGTTGCTTTCCTTATTGATGGGCTGGTTAAAGTCTCTGTATCATTTTGACATTTTTAATGGCATCTGCATTTACAGGGGAGTGCTCGTGTGAGCTTTAATCAGCTCTCTGTTCACATGTTGGTGCTGTTATTATTTATCTCTATTACAATAGCACACTGAGGCAATCAACAAGAGCAGGATTAGACTGTGCTAGGCTGGGGTTTAAAATGGCCTTTCCAAGGGGGAAGGGGTGCTGACAATCCCAAAGTGCAGCGGGATCCCATGGCTCTGAGCCTGCTCCGCTCTCTCTCTCAGAAACTGCAGTCACTGTCACACACCAGCCAGCACTGGCCACACTGATGCACAGAGAAAAAATACCTCTTGGTTGCTGAAGTCTTTGGTTTCTTCTGTTTTATAATTTTCTGGCAGGAGTTATGGATCCCAGTCCCACAGCCAGTTACACACTCGAGTAGTCTCACACCTGAGTGAGCCTGTTGAGCTCAGTGGAGATAATGGTATGAATAAGTACTTGGATTTTAGCTCATCGTCTCTGTATCCACCTTGTAAAGGTACAGAAGTTCCCACAGTGCAGATCTCAGAGTTATCATTGTATCATTATATAAATATCACTTCATGTTCCAATGAAATGGTGCCAGTCTGTCATTAAAGGAGCAGAGAAAAGAAAACCAACAGGAATTGATAAACTTTGGGCAGCAAAGATCTTATTTTCATGTGAGGTTACTGCAGTGTAAAATCAGGTGAGGATGAAATTTCATTATTCCAAGTTTTACACTAACAAATTTCACTGAATTCCCTTTGCAATTAATAAACAGTGGATGAATTGATACTGTGTGAAATGGCTCTTCTCAATGTGACATATACAGGGCTTGAACTGCTGGCTGAAAGCGAAAAATCTTCACTGTCTGAGGCAGACTTAAATCTTGAAGAGTCCAACAGGTCATTGTGTGTTTCTGACCTCATCACTGGACAACAGGAGGTTCTCCCTGCTTATAAACAAGCACCAGGATTCCAGTTTCAAACCATTTAGAGAACTGTAGTCCATCCCTGGTAGTAGTTTCAGGAACAAAAAAGAAGCGAAGGCTGTGTCAGACATTGTCAGTGAGACATGGTAAAAGCCCCATCCTTTTGTAATTCTATTCTTTCAGTCTTTCATGAGCTTTTGGATGTACTTTCATCCTCATTTTTATGTTCTCTCCTTAATAAATCCCCATGAAAATCACATTTTTAGTAGGTATTTGGAATGCCAAGCTGCTTTATTTCATAGATACTTAAGACATTTGGGCTCACTGTGTTGAGCTTTACCATACTGAAGGTTGCAACGCACACTCACTAATGCCTCGGACTTAGAAGCCTTTGGAAAAATCTCCCTAACTGGATTTCTTTTCCAGATTTGGGGGTTTTTATGATTTTTCAACCAATTAGAAGAATTTCTTCTCTTTACTTCTGTGCCTTGTCCTTCCCTTTGGCTAGACTGTGGGGTGGAATTTGCTACAGGGAGAAAGCAAGCATGTGACCAAATACTGATTGTAAATAAGTGTCCAAACAAGATGGACTTACAGAAAAAGGGGCTGTGTTTGGGGCAGGCACTGTACAGGCAAAACAAGGTTCTTCAGCTAATGATGGAAATGGTTTTCCCTTCCCGTAAATGGTTTTCTTTTTCCTTCACTTTCTTTCAAAGTGAAAAACACAAACGCAGCAGACAAATTGGATGCTTGGAGCACCCACCTGAGACATGAAAGAGCAAGGATACAATCATATCTTCTAATGAGTGTTATTTATGCATATTAAGGAAATTAATTGCAGCTGGAACTGTATCACCAGAACAAGCCACGGTCTGCAGTTGGGGCTCTGATGTGAGGTGTGGGAAGACAGCAGTCGATCCCCAGAGCAGGCAGGGCGCAGTTTGATCCCTGAACTCCACTTGCCCGTGCTGAGGGATATCAGCTGTGCCTGTGTGGTTCGGATTTGTATCCTTTGTGGAGGTGCAGAACTGCATCCCTTCATGTTCAAGTTCTGCAGGAAACAAGTCTGTGTTTCTGGAATGGAAATTGCCAGGGAACTTCAGCAGCTCCAGCAGCTTTGCTCCCTGCCCCAGAAGGCTCACAGAGCCTCAGCAAGTGTCGACGTGAAATAAAGACAGATCGTCTCTTCCCACAGATTCTCAGTAATAATTTAAGTCCTATAAAGAATAAGATTTTGTTTGCTCGGCTCCCAGTGGTGTTAGAGAGGAACTATTGTCCCTGTTTACAGCTGTGGGAGAAGGGGGGCAAAGCAATAAAAGATCTGGGATGAGGCATGAGCAGGATTGTGCACGGGGGTACATCGTGTGCTCTGCTCCCTGCAGGACAGGAGGCCTCTGCACCTGCAGATCTTTTGGAGACCTTGGAATTTTCTTCTGTGGGTTTATTTTGGCTTTTAACACTTGCTCAAGAAACACAAGTTTGTAAACTGGTAATCAGCAGTGCAAATCAAGTAAGAGCTGTCTTCATTTTCTGCTGGATATTCTCACACTGACCAATGAGTATCCTTCTTCTCAAAATAAAGGAAAATAAATAAAAGTATTGCCAAAATTAACTGATAGCTGCAGTTTTCCAGTGTGGGTTTATAGCCAAGTACTGTAGAAGGAGAGTGCTATGAAATTTCTAGGACAAAAGCATCAGGCTTAAGTGAGCTTTACATTTACCTCGCTAATCCTGGAAGCAGATCCGGGGCTGAGAAGCAGTACGTGTCACCTGGGATTAGTTTCCATGTTTGCAAATAAAAGAGTTTGTGGAGACAGCCCTGTTGCTGGGATTCCATTCTCCTCTGCTCCCTGGCAGTGGGATTTACACCACTCACAGGAGGGCTGTTGGTGAAATTGAAACCAGCTCCCTGAGCTGTACCTGGAAAGCGATCAGTAACTGTGTCCTTCCCAGCAGCCCTATTCGGAACAGGACGAGGATTTTCTTCACCCTTGCCATAGCTATGGTGAAATGCTAGGACTGCTGAAGAAATCCTTGTTTTTGTGCTGACTTTTTGCTGAGGAAACCTTGACCTCGGGTGTTTGCTTTGAGCTCTGTTCAGTGTGTGCAGCTCAAAGAGGTGTTGTGCAGGTGCTGTTTCAATAGCAAATCAGGAAAAACTTCCTGTCAGGCTGACTTCCCTCTCTCATCCTCCATATGGTCCTCAAAGGATGAGAAGGGATCAGGCAGGATTGTCACATGAAGGGTTCTCACCATGCTTTAATACATTCCACAGGGAGCCTCCTCTCCCTGTCAGTGGCCAGGGGGTTTGGGGTTCTTCTGTGTTGCTGTAATCAGCACAGGAATTACCTGATGTACTCACTCCACACCTTCATCCCTGAGCCTGGGCAGCCTCAGGACATCCTGTCTCCAGTGTTCTTTTCTTCCCTCCCATCTATTCAGTCCAGAAAACAAAAATAAATAAATAAGAAAACAAACAAACGCCAAGTAGAAAGCCTTCTTTAGATTATCTTGTATGTTATCTTGTGGGAACATAGCAAAGAAACAATATTTGATGACATTATTAAATCGACAGGATTTGCTTGGCATCAGCACCTGCCATTAAGTGCACTTCAGGCAGGATGTGACCCTCTGCATCTAATTCCACTATAAATTCATTCCTTCCAGCAATCTAAAAGCACTAAGAAACAGGATATTAAAAGATTTCGGGCCTGATCCAATAAGGTGTTAAACAAGTCCTCAGCTTTAGGCATAACAGCGGCGCTGCTGCGGCCTTGCATCCTAAAGCTGGGCAAGGGTGGGGACAGATTCTGGAGCCGGGTCAAGGGGCAGATGCTGAAGGTGGGTCGGGGGGCAGTTTGGGAAGGGGGTTCCTCCCGAGGGCTCCGGCCGAGGTGCACGTGAAGCTGCGGGGTGCGGCTGCCCCGTGTCCCCGTGGATAACGCCGTGTGTGTCCGCAGGCTGCGACAGCGAGCACTGGGGGCCCCACTGCAGCAACCGCTGCCAGTGCCAGAACGAAGCGCTCTGCAACCCCATCACGGGCGCCTGCGTGTGCGCCGACGGCTTCCGCGGCTGGCGCTGCGAGGAGCTCTGCGAGCCGGGCACCTACGGCAAGGGCTGCCACTTCCAGTGCCAGTGCCACCACGGAGCCACCTGCGACCACCAGACCGGCGAGTGCCACTGCGCGCCCGGATACACCGGGGTGTTGTAAGTGCGGCAGTCCCTTGAGGCGCGATAACACGAGCAGTAATTGGCGGAATTTACACCGTGTTACACTTGTCTTTGTAGAAAACAGGGGTTTCAGGGTCTCTGAATAGAGGGAACCTCTGTTCTTGCTGCTTATGGCTGTCCCCTGAAGGGAGACTTCCAGAGAGCTGGAGAAGGTGTGGGGCAAGGGGGTGTAGTGATAGAACAAAGATGATGGCTTTGCACTGCCAGAGGGAGGGTTAGATGGGATGTTGGGAAGGAATCGTTCCCTGGGAGGGTGGGCAGGCCCTGGCACAGGTGCCCAGAGCAGCTGGGGCTGCCCCACTCCTGGCAGTGCCCAAAGCCACGTTGGACACTGGGGCTTGGAGCAGCCTGGGACAGTGGGAGGTGTCCCTGCCCATGGCAGGGGTGGCACTGGATGGTCTTCAAGGTCCCTTCCAACCCAAACCATTCCAGGATTCTATGATTCTATGCTATTAAAATAAAATATAGTGCTAAAATAAGCTTAAAAATAATTTATGTTTTCCACCTTACGCAACAACTCTACCTGTTCCTAATTTCAGGATGTGAATACAATCCAAATTTAAAGTGGAGTTTTGATAAGCTGTTGGACTCTCTCATTAGCAGTCCAGTGCAGCATCAAATGGGACTTTTCCATCCCCAATTTATTTGACTTTCAATCTAACTGAGAAAGCATTGCTGTTAACTGTATCAGCTTAGTATCTAGGGGGTAAATTTTAAGCATAGAGAGCAGGGATTTAGCGGTGTGACTCCTATTAACTTTAACGAGAATCATGTAGCTAAATCCCCATCCACCACACGGAAAGTTTACCAGTAGGATTCACAAAATCTGCATATTAATTTTAGGACAGCAAGCAATAGTTTCTTGTTTAAAATTGCCCACAGTGTAACATCAGTTCTCATTAGAGATCTTTCAGTAGTTTCAGAAGTAATTATGTTTTTCAGAATTATTTAAGGGGAAAAGAGAATTTAGTCACTGAATTTGGTTGGAGATCTATTGCAAGTGAGTTAATACTTTTGCAGTCTATTATTATTTGTTGACCTGCATGAAGGAGAAGGTAAAAAATAAAGACAGTGTTAACCCTCATAAATAAGTGATAGGCCTTGTGAATATTTTATTTAGTACCTGATTTCCTCCTAGACTTGTGACCTCAGTCGTGGAAGCACTCACTGCTAAGGACTCTGCTTGCTCTTGGGAGTGCTCCCCTTGACATCAGTGTGTCAGTTCACAGCAGGGCCAGCCCCTGATATGCTGCAGGAACATGCTCATCAGAGGACAGTCAGTTCGGGGGAGAGCATCCTGTGGTTTCAGAGCCTCGATGCTGAAAGCTCTGATGTGCAGATGTAGGACACACTGGGGTTTGCAGGGATTAGCCTTACATTGCCCCCCCACGAGTACTGAGAGAGGCTCAATGAGCTTAAATAGCCTTTAAATGATGTTGAGTCTTTGCCAGTCCATTATACACTGCAAATGTTAACATTCAGTAGTGACTGGAGAAATTTCAAGCGTTTTAATCCCATCCTTTTATTCTGTTTGCAGCTTCTTTTATTGCCATGTCATATAATTCCCATTGAAGGCTTCATCCTGCCACTTGTATTTTCCTGGGCTATTTTAATGGTTATGAGTTGTCCTGGTGAGATGGGTGGGATTTGGTACATGCATAAAGGTTATATACATGCATCAGCCTTACAGGAGTGGATCCATGGCACATAAACAACCCCAGCAGTAATAAAAGGAATCTCAGCTAATTGGCAATGCCAGCTGAGCCTTAGTGAGGTTTTATCATTTGCATAAAGGCTCCCATGATGACCCGTGTTGTGGGTTTTCCTCATTTGCTGTTTCCTGTAAGTTCTTTAAAATGATCTCCTTGTTTTCTGTTGCTCTCTCTCCCCAAAGCTGCGAGGAGCTGTGTCCCCCCGGCAGCCACGGAGCCCAGTGCGAGCTGCGCTGCCCCTGCCAGAACGGAGGAGTTTGTCACCACATCACCGGGGAGTGCTCCTGTCCTGCTGGCTGGATGGTGGGTACGGCTCCTCCTCGTGGAGGGCTTGCATGTTAATGCTTTGTTAATGGCTCACTGTCCCAGCTGATGTGTATCTGCCAGGCTCTAACATCCCAAAACTGGAACCACCTTTGGTGGGTGTGCACAGCGCCTGCACGGCCAGGCCACCAGGCAGGGACCTGCCACCGTCCCTGGAAGTGTTCAAAAAACACGTGGATGTGGCACCTGGGGACATGGGTCAGTGGTGGGCTTGGCAGTGCGGGGGGAATGGCTGGACTGGATGGATGATGTTGGGGCTGTTTCCAGACTAAATGGTTCTGTGATTCTCTGACTGGGAGGTGCCATCACAGAGCTCCAAAAACAACAGTATGCCATGAGACAAAAGGGATGTCTCTGAGTTCCAGTTCCCTGGAATATTCCCTGCAGCCTTAGAGTCTCTGAGTTCCAGTTCCCTGGCATATTCCCTGCAGCCTTAGAGTCTCTGAGTTCCAGTTCCATGACATATTCCCTGCAGCCTTAGAGTCTCTGAGTTCCAGTTCCATGACATATTCCCTGCAGCCTCGACGCTGCCCTCACACAGGACAGAAAGCTCAAAGCTCAGCTCGACCTTGTTAAAGGCACAAAGTGTCTGTTCCCCCTCAGAGAGAGGGAGAAGCCAGGGGGATCCAGTGGCTCAGGCAGCAGCAGAGCAGGGCTGAGCCCAGGACACAGAGGCCACTTCAGCTCCATGTCCTTGCTCAGGCATCGCTCCATTGATTGCCAGAGATTTGCTTATGTCAGGGCTTGCACTGGAGAGAGACAGCTGCCCTACCCTTTAATCCTTTGTGTCAAGAAAGCAAGGCCAAGCGTTTTAAAAGTCCTCAACTTTATCAATAACGTAATAATTAACTCTCTTGGGGTGTGCCAAGTCTCACAGGCCTTCATCCCACTTAGCTGTACTAAACTTCCTGGCATTTTTCCTGTGTCTGACAATTAGTCTCTTGGCAAAGTTGCTGGATTTTAAAGCACACAAGTACTCTGAATTTTTATTTTTGCATGGAAGACCCTGCAGATCATCAATCAACTGTGACTTCTGAGGGGGACCCTGTACCTGTTCAAACATATAAAAGCTGAGAGAGAGGTTTATGTTCCTTTACATTTATACATCAAATTCTTTGAGTTTAAAAGTACCAACCAACGAGATGTTGCTGTAAATCAGCCACGTGGGAGAATATTGCTGTCCATAAGTCTTGGTGGGAGCTGTGTATGGAAAATCTCTAACTGGAGAGCTGGAATCTCTCTAACACCACCAGTCTTTGCTGTGGTGGTGATGAAGTTATTCCATTTCAAATGACAGAGGTAAATCTGGTCAGAAGTATGAATATGGCACCTTGCCCTCACCTGGCAATCGGTGGAGGCAAAGAAAAGGTTCTTTCCTTGAGTGCTGGAGCTAAAGCATCAGGAAAGCAATTCACATGTTTTTGAGGGCCTATCAGTCCCTTCTGCCACTACCCTCTACAAAGTGATCAATAAAGTGATTTAAATAAAAATATTACTTTTTTCATCTCTCCTCCTGCATGCCAAGATTTCTCAGGATCTGAGTTGTTTTGCTGCATTCTTCCTTACTTGTATTTTATCAGGAGTTTTCTCCTCTTTTTCAAAGTTAAAACCTCACTAAACAAATAAAAATATCAGAATAGAACAGGAATTTTGAGATGTCTTTTAGGATGCAACGAAGACCCTAAGAAGAACCACAGCACTGGGGCTGCACAGCAGCTGTGGTTATATTCTGGCCCAGTCCTGCCCAATTCCTCACAGTCTGGAGTTCTTTTATGCATTTTTAGGAGCCCTGAGAGACTTTTCTGAAAACTGTGTTGTTGGCTGCTCCGTCCCCAGAGGAACCCTAGAGTTAACAATTGATGTTTGAAACAAGCATAACTGAAAATTGAAGAGAGAGATCAAGTATTCTGCAGAAAGAAACCGAAATTATAAGTAAAAGCAGTCAGCTTGTAAATGTTGAGATTTTAAGTATAAAGGGTCTCTCCAGGGTTTTAATGAAAAGCTGGTAATTCAGTGTACAGAGAGGGATAAGAAGTATTTTTCATGCTATATTTTTAACTCTTGGTGGCTGGAATGGTTTGGGAAGTGAGACATGAGGGGGCTGTAAACGAGCGGGCGAGATGGGATTGCTAGACAGCATTCGCTTTATTTCACACCACGGGTTTCTGGGACACCAGGAATTTTACTTGCTGATTTTGAGGCTTGAGACTGCACGTATATATTGAATATACCATCATTTTGGAAGGAGAGAATTCTCCCTAGATTTATACAAGTGCAAATCCACTTGGACTTTATTGCTGCTGGATGAGCTGCAACTTTTTTCCTTGCTAGGCTGGGTTATTAACAGGGGCTCAGGTCCCTTAGGGGTTTGGTGGGATGGGGAAGGGGAGGCAGTGAGTTAAAAAGGAGGAAGTTCTGGGGTTCTGAGGTTCTTCCCTGGATCTATCATCTTCAAAGCCTGGTTCTTTTATGACTTGTAATTTCTGTCCTCCCACCAGTGCAGAATCTCCCAGCAGCACAAGTTGTGTGGATGGGGTCCTGTGGGATTTTGCTGCCCCGTGGGCTCTTCTCCAGGAGGATGGTGGCCAACAGCCTCTATTGTTGAACAGTCAACAGAGCGTGGCTCCCAGCATCCCACAGGGCTGGGCTTTTTCCACTTCTGTGCCTTTGTGGCTGTGGAATTTAGTGGGTGGCTGCTTTAGGGCCTCATTAACAATTTACAGGTTTAATTCTATACATCTTTCTCATTTGCAGTATTAAATTCTCCAAGCGCTCTCAGGAAGTGGAGAGAGAAGTTAATTTAGCATTTACAATGCTTCTCAGAAGCCCTTTTGAAGGACTAGATCTCTGTACTCAGGAAAGGAGCAATATTTCCTGGCATGACAGAACATTTGTCACTGGCAGCACCCCCTGTTTGGTCCCAGACCCCTTGCTGAGGCATCGTGGTGCTGTGGTAATACAACACATTCTGCTGATCACTTCTCTCTTATTGATTCTGGGCTTCGTGAAGCACCATTTGTACTTTTGTCTATTTTTCTTTCTGTTGTGGATTTTAAACGTGGGGGTGTCTGAGAAAATGGAGCAGAAAAAAATCTTTTCTGTCCTACAAAATACAGCGAACGATGTCAAAAGGAGAAGCTGATGAGATCAGGGCCTTAAAAAAGGTGCTGATGGGGTGAACTTTGCTGATTAGATGTATAAGCAGCAGGAAATGTTGGTCTGACATTTGATCCTCTAGAGAGGGATGTTTTGAATTCCCTTAGTACATATTAATGCAAAAAGTACAGCTAAAGATTCTCTTGGCTCCGGGGGATGCATCCCAGAGTATTGCTTTCTCATCATTTGTTGATAGAAATCCTGTTCCTTTTGAGACATGAAGGGAGAAAGTATTTATTATCAAGATAAATGGACACTTAGGTTTTCAGATATATAGTGTTGTGTATTACTCAAGTCCAGAGACACCAGTTTTTAACACTGTAATCTGAAAGTTCTTGAACTGAGGCCAACCTGTCTGTTTTACAGCCAGGGAGCCACACAGCCCTGGTTGGGAAAGGCACAAAGTATCTGTTTTATGGTGACATTGAAGAGCAGCCTCTTCACTTTGGGGTTGTTCATACAGCTAAACTTCCCAAGCCCCGTGGAGTGAAAGCAGCCATTATATTCCTGGTTTATATTTTGAATAAGTCATGTCTGATATGTGCTTTGTTCAAAACTCAGAGCCCCCGGGGCTTGGTTAGGCAAACAGAGAAATTAAACCCAAATAATCCTGTGGCCAGACGCTGTTTGTCTCACACTGGGCACTGTGGTGGCACTGGCAGCAGCACCACTTGCTGCAGATGCCAAACATTTTCCATTATAGGACCACAACTTCAGATCCCAGCAGTGCCAGACTTGTTTTGGCTGAAGTTCCTCAGCTGGATTCCAGCCTCAGGCTTTATATTTGCTCAGAGGGAGAAAAACATTCATACAACTTCTAAGAAAGTCTGGGGAAATCCTTGTAAGGCCTTGATACTTGGCAGGGACATTGTTGGATACCTGGGGAAAGCCACCTGAATTTGGCAGGTGAATTCTCCAAAGACACAGCCCCACATGAGGTGAGCATTCCCTGCCTTGGGGCTGAGCAGCTGGAGCAGGGGTTGCCTGGGAGTTGCTTTTCCTTGTGAGCAGTGCCAGGGTGCACAGCAGGGAAAGTCTGGCTTTGCTGCTCTCCCAGGGCTGGGTAAGCAGGGAGGGGAAGGAGGAAACATCTCAGAGATGAGGATTTGGGTCTGCATGAAGGAGAGGACTAAAAGGGAGACTGCAAGAAGGATTTGGAATGAAGAGGCAGGAATGCAGGAATGCATAAAATGGGGAAAGGAGGTCACCACCAAGATGTGGAGTCGAGGCAGGTCAGGGACAGAGATCTGGCTCCAAGGCTGGAATAAGGAGCTGGGAGGATGCTGCACGATGCATCCTGCCACTGTTCAGGGATTAGGCAGATATTCCACTGCAGAATTCCTTCTCCTGGCCGGAAGGCTGCTGCAGTGCTGATGTGGGCAGTCACATTGCTTCTGTGCCATCCCTGGGCACTGTCTGCACTTATCCTAATCCTCATTCCCATCCTGCCCCTCCGTGGCTCTCTCAAAGCTCTGGCAGATCCATCTGTGCTGCTTTGAGAGGTGAGTTTGGGGCTGTAGAGAGCAGAGGGAGTGAAGGGTGTGAAGGGCAGTAGAGGATGTCTCCAGGAGCCGTGTTTGGTTGGGTGGAGAGAGCCTGGCTGGAGGCATCATCAGAGACCATCAAATCCAGCCCAGCTGCACCCTCCCAGTGCAACCTGTCCAACACCCCCTTCCTTCCCAAACCTGCTCTGTGCAGGCTGTGGCCAGCAACTTTTCAGACTCTCCCATTCACAAAACCCCAGCAGCTTTGTAGACTCCTCTGGTTGCCTTTTACTTCTCCCACATCTTCATGTGGCTGTTCAAGGGGCAGCGAAAATCCTGCCAGCCCAGCTGCAGTTTGTGGGGGAGATCCAAGGAAGAGAATTATCCGTGAGTGTGCAGTGGTGAGAAAAATCCCTTCTGGAGTCAGGCCAGGCAGGCATTTACTGTGGTAGCGGAGTTTTCAGACTGTCTTTAGCACATCTTATGCAGATAAAATATTGCTGCTACACTTACATCTAGTTTTAGCAAGAAGGACAATAAAACTCCAAGCTGCATTGAGAAATTTATTGCGTTATGAATGTTGACTGAAATATTGCTCTTCCTGCAACCTTTCCAGGGGCTGGTGTGCGCACAGCCGTGTCCTCCTGGAACCTTTGGAATTAACTGCAGCCAGGACTGTCCATGCCACAATGGAGGACACTGTGACCCCGTGACAGGAAAATGCCTCTGCACAGCCGGCTATATAGGAGACAGGTAAAAATCAACCCCCAAAGTCTTCCATTTTAACCATGGACTGTCAATATTTATATCCCTTCTAGGACAATCTTCCTCCCTGAAAAATGGTGTAATGTTTCTATTGCTCCAATTAGGTTCATCCTTCTGAAGCACTTCAAGCAATATAAATGTGGCAATGTTATTACTTTTTATTGGCAATGCTCTCCATTTACAGGGGTTTTTAATATAACTTTAAAAATTTAATGGATTAAATTTAATTTAGATATTTACAGTGATAAATTTAATAGAGAGCATTACATGTTTACAAGATATGTAAATGAACTATCTTTATACAAATTAATATCCTCAAGAGTAAGCAATGCAGCAGTTTAATGTCTCCTTCATTCCTCTGTGCTGCTGTAGCACTGATCCATCTCAGCCACCAGCAAAAGGTGATAAATCCTCAAAATTTATAAACGAGAGCCTTCACCCATGAATCGATCAGAGCAGATGATAATATTGTTTTACCAAGGTGTCATGGATTCAGCAAAATGACTACACAGCAAAGTCAATGAGGGATTGCAGCACGTGCTGGCTTAGCCTCCAGCTAATCCTGGCTAACAAAGGTTGGGAAGTGCAGTTACAGCAGCTCTCAGGAGCGCTTCTCACCGGGGCTGGGGCACCAGAGTTTGCAGGGATGCACAGCTCACCAGAGTGTGTTGTGCTAAAGCACTTTCTCCTCTATATTCTCTTTTTATTAGCTCTGTACTGACATATGCTACAATTATATTTTTATGCAACAAAACTCATTGGAATTTCTCATTTCTGCCTTCACTGTATAATCAGCAGGTGATTGTAGCACAAACATCCAACCCTCAGCCCTGTGGGAGAGTCAGAAGGCTGCTCCTTCCCATCCCATGTGGAGCTTCCCTGTTTCCATTTTATGGACAGTTATCATTGGAAGGGGTTCTGGAGTTTATGTCGGGATTTGCATGGGGTTGGATATGGAGTAAATACCAACTACTTCCAAGTAATTTAGAGGAGAAGACATCAGTGTGCCTCCCTTCCCCATTCTCCATCTGGAGACAGTGTTTCCAGACATGTTAATAATTCCCCATAATTCCTGTTTCTTTTTCTCTCCTTTTGGAGACTTTTGCACTAAAGGAGGCAAGTGTGCAGCCTGGACCTTTATCCTGGTGACCACACTTCTATCCCAAGCTGTTCCCAGTGCTGGGGAAGGCTGGCAGAGCCTCTTGGCCTCCTCAGGTGTTTGTTGCACACCCTGATGGATCCCTGGCTGTAGATGAATCAATCCAATCGAGGGTTGGAGCTGTTGGGAGCTCCCAGGAGCAGCCTGCACCCCCACTGGGGATGAGGAAAGGAGATGGGAAGATGATTTTACTGCTGATTGTCTTGGAGAGGGGCTGGAGAAGGCATCTCAGGGAGATGCTGGGCAGAGGAGGCACCTCAGGGAAGACCTGGAAGGAACTCACAAGGATTGTCCTTGAGCAAAGGGAGTGTGGACTCATGAGATCTGTACTTGGGGAAAAATGAGAGAGATTTCAACTCCAAAGAGAAAGGTGGCTTAGGAAGGGAGAGAGGAACAAAAATAAGGAAGGCTCAGGTAGGAGAAGTGGAAAAGAAGTGAGGGAAGGTCATGTTCTGGAGCTGCATCCAAGCAAAACCCTTGGGAATGGCTCCCCTGCCCCATCCTGGGGCAGGGAAGTAAAAGACACTGAAGGGAGAGGCAGGAGAGCAGAAATGCAGGTGTGTGAAAGGATGAATGGGAACAGGATTAAAAAGGTAAACAGGCAGTTAGGAAAGTTCTGCCTGCAGCAGGGGAAAACTGGATTAGCCAGGAATTCCCACATTTCTAACGGGTTCTTGGAAGGTTAAAACATGTTCATCTATCAGCCTCTAATCCCCTTTCAGCAAGGAAAGGGAAACCTTAGGCCTGTAATCTCCAGCTGCAGCTCTGCCTCTCATTGGGCTGGGCAGCACTGGTTTGTACTGGGTGCACTGGTTTGTTCTGAACACACAGCTGCCCTCACCCGGCTGGGCCCGTGGCTTTCAGTGAGGGACGAGGTCTTTAAAGAGCCTGACCTGCTTTCTTTGGTTGTGTGTTCACAGCACTCGGGCAATGGGACAGACCAAGCAGCTCCAGCTTAGCTCACAGTGGGTTTTACCCTCTGGGTCTCCTGCAGCTGTTGCAGTGTCACAGCAAAAAGGAGAGCAGGAGAATCTGCTGCACAACAAAACACTGTTTTCTTGAACGTTTTACAAGGCATTGACAAAAATCTCCTTAATAATGACAGGTACTGTGAATAACAGCAATAGACATAAACACACTTTACCTACTATCATCTTTAAATTGTCAATAAGTACTTTATAAAGCTACAGTTCATCATCATGTGCAGAAGATAATAACATAGAGTTAGATAAATATCTGTGGAGATGAAATGGTCATAAAGGTCTGTGTGAGTGTAATTGCCACACTTTTGTTCCTTACCTGTTTTCCGAGAGTGGCACTGCACTAAATCTCTCGGAAATTGGCAGCACTGTTAATAACTGCAGGATGCTTTGTGCTCACTGAAATGACTGGATCTGTCATGGAAATGTGTGTTTTACAAACTGGAGAGGAATAATAGCAGAGGCACGGTTAGAAGCTGAGAACGGAGTGTTTCAGAATTCAGTGGCTCGCAGGAAAAGGGAACATGCTGGTTTGGCTTTGTTTTCCATATTGCCCTTAAATCTAGAGATTGAATCTTACCAGAATAAATCTCACATTTATTAGAACTATATGGGCAGATTTACTCTCCTGTTGTTGAGTTTGTACCGGTAGCTCTTATCTCCAGGTTAGTGTATTTTGGATGGCTTTTCATATTTGTCTGTGCTACATAAATGTGATCGCTGTTTCAAAACAAAGAGAACAGCCTGAAAAACTTTGCAGCGTTATTCCTTAAAAAAAGAAAATTGTGGGAAAAAATGTAGGTGCATGTACTAAGTTCATCTGTTAAGCAGGCTGTCTTCTGTTTAATATTTTGTGAAATTGCTTCCATTAATTCCACAGGTGACAGCCATATTATCCTATCCCAACCCAAATAATTATAGTACATATTAAAGTTCAGTGGATATTACAATACGAATCTCCCCAGATAGGCAGAAAGCAATGTAAATTAAACAAGAAACATAACTAGGGCTTAGCATCTCATTTTGTAATTTAATTGAACAATGTATCTGGTTGTTAATGGTGCTATGGACACATTAGATTGATATGTTGCAAAGGAAAGATGTTTAAGTAGAAAGCTAATTCCTGCTGTGATTATTCTCATGTTCCAGAGGAGTCATTATTAGTATTCTTTGTATAAAATTCATTAGCGGTAGCTGCTTGATCTCCAAATAAATAAGTTGGTTAAATTGTTAGTAGAAAAAGGCTAATTATGTAAATGGATTAGGTCGTCAATATTTCATTTCCAGATGCTTTTCTCCCTGCTAGGTAATGCTTCATCTTCTATAAATATAGAATGATACAGTGCACTATTGACTGAGAATTCGCCCCGTGGAGCCCAGAGCTCTCGTGCTCACTGCCGGCTCTGTGCGGCGCTGGGGCCGTGAGGAGCTCCATTGTTCCTCATTGCATTGCATTTGCTGCGAGTGTTGCAGCCCCACTGTTCCCATTCTTTGGCAGCTCTTTCGTCCCCAGCTGCACCCCTGAGAGCAGCAGGGCTCTCTCTCTCGTGCCTCTCCAGACTCCTTCCCTCTTTGTCCCAAACTCCTCTCACTTCGGGTCTCACATGAACTCCTCAACTCGGATTTGCAACCAGCAGCTGTGTTGGTGCCCGCTGGAATTAAATCACCAGCCAGGCCCTTCGCTGTGTTCATTTATTTTTAGTAAAACGTGATAATCTGAAGCTGCGAAGGTAATGCCCTTCTTATATACTGCCTGTGTTCATTGCAGTTTTGCCTGGCTTGCATCACACATTAATCTTTTATTACTGATCATTATATTAACTCTCACCTGCCAGCTGTGAAATGACCTGCAGAAAGACATTTAACAATTGCCTCCATCCACTGAGTTTACAGTATACACTTTAATCAATGCTCAGGCTTAAATTAATGCTGATAGGCAATTTCCAATGCCTGGCATCCATGTGATAAGGGAATTGGGCTTTTCTGGGCTTCTTTTTCTGTTTTTATTAACTGAAAAGGCCTATCTGTATTTCACGGTGGATCATGTAAACTGTGGTACTGACTCATTGCAGAATTTTGAAACCACTGAATTATGTCAAGCACAGAATCAGTTGCTTTATTCAGGACCTTAGCTGAGCTTTTAGGAGCAGGAAATAGTCTGAACTCTTAAATTGGTTGTGTAGGACAAGGAAACAGACTTTTTGGCAGATCTCTGAATGCATCCAAGTAGGGAGATATTTTTAACAGTGCATGGAAGGTGCAATTTAAAACAATCTGTGTAAAATGTTTGCGGGATCCAATTTTATGTGCATCAAATATTAAAAATGTTGGCAATTTTCTAAGAAGATTCTCCACTAAGGAGCATGAAAGTGATTTTTATTGCAATTTTATACTACTGAGCAACCCTGGAGTAGGAGAAGAAAGGTAAATTTAAGATTTAGTTACTCAGAACACACACAAAACACGAAGGGGGTTATTTTCTCCTTGTTGATATAAAACTGGTGCAATGCAAAGAGGGCACGTCAAACTAAAACATTGCTGGAGAACATTTTGCTCAATATTGCTAAATACACATTCCCTTTTAACCCTCCTGATCACTAGGAGGACCATATGCTTGCAAGGGAAGTGTGCAGTCCTTCTGTGCTAAAGAGAAGTCAAACGGGTGAGGGGGTTTTCAATAAAATATTTTATTGCCCATCAGTTTCTTACGATTGATGAATGCAATTGTCAAGGTCCAGGAAAGAAGAATGCACTTTTAAACGAAGGTAATATTAACTAATGCAAATTTAGCAGGATATAATTGGGCATGGATGAATGCAGTTTCTCTTAGCAGCAATTTGCCTGCCCAGGATGTCCCATCATTCCGGTGACACCATCAGTTCACAGTATGTTACTTAAATAAATGAGCAACGGTTCTGTGCTTAGCTCATTACCAAAGGGTTCCTGTGTAAAAGCCGTGTCCTGGTGAGATTGTGGCTGTGACTGGATCCCATCCCACCCATTGCAGGTGTCAGGAGGAATGTCCCATCGGCACCTACGGCTTCCAGTGCACGCAGAGCTGTGACTGCCAGAACGGGGCCAAGTGCTACCACGTCAATGGCGCCTGCATCTGTGACCCCGGCTTCAAGGGCATTCACTGCCAGGAAAGGATGTGTCCAGAAGGGTTCTATGGCCTCAAATGCAACAAGAGATGCCCTTGCAATGCCACCAACACCCTCAGGTAGGTACATCGTGTTGTATTCTAGCCCAGGGAGTGGTCAGATAAAAACACTGGGAAAAAATATCATTAACTACACCTACTGTCCTTTACTCTCTAGTTTTAAGTGCAAACACAGAGAGTTTCTCTGGATTGCAAAACTTTGATTTCAATGACCAAGTTTGGATCCATAAGCCTCAGTCCAGCCAGATGCTAAGCATGTATCTGTTAACATTTCTGGAAACACCTGAAACAGCCTGACACACAGCTTTATCCTGTAACCAAAGTCTCCCAGGCATAAGAACCACCAGATGATGCCCACATGTATGGATAATAACCCACTGAAGTTTAAAAAATAGATACATATTTCCTCAAATCCATCACTTTGTCTCTTTTTATGACATAGTTTTCCTCATTAGATCTATAGACAGCAAGGGGACTTTCAACATGAAACCTAATTTGCTTTAGTTGATGTCTCATGGCAAATTACCTTGTTGGAAACACTTGAGGCAGATGTATAAATAGACTGAAATCAATATCCCTGAGTCAGTCTGTGGAACTGTAGCACGGTCGACATTGTCAAAATAGACTCCTCACGTGAGCCTGTTTTTGCTCTTCATTCTCTATGTGCATGTGGGAAATATTCAGGAAAATAAATATCAGGGAATTATACCTACAATGGAATGAGCCTTGCTTAAAAGGTCAGGGTTTGATGATTTATTCCCTTTTTTGTGTTTTTAAGATCTCATTCTTGAGGTTCTCTTCACTATGAGACAGAGCCACAAACAGACTTGAGCACTTTGAATTTACTTCCCCATTGCAGGCTTGAATAAGTTTCCAAACCTTGAAAGAAAGGGAAGAATTTAAGGCTCTCCCCTATTATCCTGTTTGTTACCTCTAGTAACTCCTTGCCTTGTTTACTGACTGCTGGAATTGCTGTTTGGAGGATCCTCACTCCCTCTCTTGCAGTAAAGGGAGCCTGGACAGCCAAACCCCCTGGCCTGAGCTGTCTGATGGACTGCAGCCACATTTCCTGCACAACGCTGAGCCCCTCAGCTCCCACTGGATTCCCTCCTTTTTCTGCCCATTCCTGTTCCTCAGCGAGCCAATTTAGGGCTGTGTAGGCTTCAGGGGGACAGGAGATAATTGATGCCCAAGCAAACATGCCCTTGATACAGACATTCTTCAATTTCA
Source organism: Pardalotus punctatus (assembly GCA_013400915.1). Taxonomy (NCBI): domain Eukaryota; kingdom Metazoa; phylum Chordata; class Aves; order Passeriformes; family Pardalotidae; genus Pardalotus; species Pardalotus punctatus. Next base: position 50,018 of record VZTX01001346.1, on the reverse strand, counting down.
AAGCAGACGGGTGGGGACCTGACTGTCCTGCTGATGATGCCAAACCCCCTTTGCCATCTTGCTGCTGCTAAAATATAAACACACTCAATTATGTATGCAAGAAATAGCACCTGATTTGTGTGCACACACAGACACACACACACAAACACTTCAGGCAAATCTGTCTGTGTGCTTGAGATAGACCCTATTTGTCTCAGTCTGGGAAATAAACAGGTGATTTTCCTTGTGAATTCAGCTGTGAGTCGTGAGGCTTTGCTTAACTGGAAGTGAGAGCACACAATGGATTATTTAAAAACTTGTAATTGTGGTGATACAACTCCTGTGCAGCATGAGAGCTCTGGCACAAGTGGGTTTGACAGCCAGGATCCAAAGGGTTTGAGGCTCCAAGGGAGCTCTGTACCAGAGTCTTCCATCGCTTATGATGATGTTGTGTATCATGAGATCACTGCAAAAAATACTCTCCCTGAGGCATGAGCTGCACATTATACACAAAAGGCTGGTGCTGTGTTGTGCTGGGGATGGGGGATGCCTCAGGAGTTTGTGCAGAGTGAGCTGAGGGATAAATTCCTACGTGTCATTCCACTGCAGCACCTGCCAGCGAGTGTGGCTGCAACCAGTGGTAAATCCAAGCTGGATTGCTCCTCAGTGTAAACTGTTCTTGAGGCGTACAGGAGGGTGAGAATATGCTCTGGTCAGCAGCTGACATGTGTCTCACCCCTCCTGAGCCTGCAGAAACCTGTTTGTGTGCCCATATTCCAGAAAGCTGGAAATGGAGTGGAAGGGCTGCAGGCCACAGGCAAGGCTGAGCTCAGCTGCTGTTTCTCATTCAAGTGCTCAATTCATTAAGAGTCTTTGAGGTGGGGTAAGGCTGTGGGATTGAGGGTGCAAGAATTCACCCTGTGTTACTCAGAACTACGTGGGAGGTGCTCTGAGAGGTTGCCAGAGGATCTTTCCTGAAAGAACAGACTTGCACCATCCAGCTGTGAGGAAAGAGGAGGTCTTGGAGAGGTTGGAGAGAGCTCAGAAAGGGGGAGGATTGAATCCTCTCCCAGCTCTTTTCTGGGCATGTGGTCATTCCTACACACCCTGCCTGGTTGCTGTCTGATGGGTACATTTTATTCCTTCCCTCCCAACCCTGCTCCGTCAGCTTCCCTTGCAGCATCCTCTGCTGAGATGGTATCTCTGGTTCCTTAATAAATGAGTCTGGTCTCTCTATTGATAAAATCTCCCTTTTTCCTACATCTTATCGCTGCTGTTATGGAACAAAGAGATATCAGCAAGCTGTAGATCGGTAAATGTTCTTTCATTCATCCACGGGATTTCAGCTCTCCACTTTTCCACCAACTCTGCAGAGTGCTGTCAATTGCTGAGCCAAGGAGCGTCAGAGCTGATGGAAAATGACCTTTTCCAAAGGCACTCCATATTCAGAGCAAATCTTTGTGCTGATTGTTTAACCAGTCCCAGACAGTGCACTTCTCTTCCCACCCACCTCTTCCCATTCCTCCCTGAGTGTTTATCCTTACTGAAACCGGGCACTTCCAAAGTGACTCATTTACCACCAGCCATCGATTTTCCCCCGGAGCAGTTTAAGTTGTTGGATCCTTGTTGGGGTCCCCAAGTGTGTAGGATAATTATATAAACACTTGTAGAAGGGGAGGGAATCTCCTGCCCCTGGTTTTGTCTCATTTGATCTGCTTATTGGAGAGTTGACGGGAACAGAAGGTTCTGGGGGCTTTGAGGAGTAGTTGAGGAGCAACAGGAAGAAATACACAATCAGCTTTTCCATTTCCATAGATCTATCAATTTTAATGTCTGAAGAGATCAGAGTGATCATCTAGTCTAATCTCCAGCATGGTAATGACTGAAGGACACCATCCAATAATTTCTGCATCGAAGCACACTGAAAGGCACTTTGTACAGGACATGTGAACAACCCCACAATGAGGTGATTTAGAATGTGGTGGTGACTTGGACTGTCCTTCCACAGGGAAGGGTACACCTGTAAAAAACTTCCCTCTGCAAGAAGTCCATGTTGAGACAGCCTACAACAGCTGGAAAGGAATAATCCTGGCTTGCTCTTCTGTCAGGCAGGGGGGGAAGTGAACAGCTGGAATAGTCTTGGCCACCCACCCTTCCTGAGCATTGCTGGGGAGCCCTGTGCCCTTGGGAATGCCTTTGCCAGGTCAGAGCTGTGAGAAGGGAGGGAATACACTGGGACAAAGTCAATTGGAACAGGCAGATCTCCAGAGGCTCCAGTTACTGCCTCAACACTGAGGTTTGGGAGGGCCAAACCCCATGGAGCTTTGAGGAAGTTCTGCCTCGATCTGAGTCCATAATGAGCTGAACGAGGACAGCTTTGAAGATGTGCTGGACTGAGGGAGTGGCCCTGCAGTCTCACTGTGGCCACTGCTTTAAAGCAAGGGGCATTTTAGTAAGGGAGACTGAATGTAGTGTGGTCACCACAAGACAGAGAATACTGTAAAATAAGAATTAGGCTGTTGTTAACAAAAATGAGATGACTGGTGCTGCTGTATAAACACAAAGTCAGGAAATTCACTGGGAGGATGTTACTCTGGCTGAAAGATGTGTGGAGAACAAATTCAGAATTTGGAACACATTGTGCTGTCTAAAACATTTCTTTTTCTAATTTGCCTTGAGAAATTTACCTGGTTTCCTCAGATCTCCTCAAAATTAGATACTTAAAAAATTTAAAGGTCAAAAATGCCTTTATGCTCTTCAGTTCAGCTACTAAATTTTTAAAAATAAATCTTTTATTGCTGTTAATGGGGCTCAAAAGGCAGGGATTGTACAGTAGCTTCCAAAGCACAGCAAGAGCCCTGGAACCCTTTCATTTTCAGCCCTGTTGTGTGCTGTGGACAGCTCTGTTCCACCTCTGCTTGGCCTGGAGCCACAGGAACACTTGGCTGCCTGTTCACTCCTGGTTTCTACACTGCTTCTTCCTGTGATGCAGCAGAGTTGAAGAAATAAAAGTTGTTAAGATTCAATGCAAACTGCAGAGGTGTAACAGTGCCAAACTCTTTGAAGAGTGTGAGGTTCCCTTCCTGCTCCAGCGAGGGCTGGAAAACAGATGTCAGTGGGTTTTGCCTTTGGGATCCTTTTGGAACCTGCCCATTCTCTCATGCATCCATTCAGTGATCCTTCTGCAGAGAAGTTGTTAGTGTTCATTAATTAATATTCATTTGGGTTTATTGGGGGCTGGAAGTGCCTCACATGCGCTGTGACCCATGCTGGCAAAATGTTACATGGACACATGGCCTGGAAAGGTGCATTCAGAACAGGAAGGGAGGAATTATACAGATATTTATACAAATTTCTAGCTGTATTTGCTATTCAAGCTTTAATCTGCCTCAAACTTCGCAACTTCAGTCCAAATAGCATTTAATCCACTGGGCAGTATGGATGCATGGATGTTTGGGTGGGTGATAGATGAATTTCTGGCTCTGTTCTATATCTAGGTATGTAATTTGACCAGAATGTAGTTGTACAAAATGCCAGCAGAAGAGAAACATTCCTAACACACACAAACATCCACTGCTTCTGCATGATGAGCTGCAGTAGATTTAGTATGTAACTCTGCTCACTTTAATTACCTGAATAATTCATACAAACCAGAGAGAAAAAAGAATTAATACAAAAACTTTGCACTGTTTAGTGATATCCACTGCAGATCTTGAAAGGGTTTCCAAAGGAAGAAAGGCATCATTTTAGAAATGGGAAAGATTAAGGCAGAAGAGTCAGTCAGGTGGCCAAGATTCCCTGGCAGGGTTGGGAAGAGAACAGCTGCCTTCTGCAGTTTGGGCAAACACCTAAATCTCAGCCCTCCTCAAGTTAACGCTGCAACAGGCACCTTGATTGTCAAAGAGTGCTTTTGAGTTAGGAGGAAAACAAAACCCTGATCTGCTCAGGCTGATAACAAAATATCCTTACTTCAGTGGGAAGATGATATGGATGGAGGGCCCCAAACATCTGCATTGGATTTTCCTGGCTCTCAGTCCCATGAAAGCGTGGACAAGGCTTTTGTGGGGCAGAACATGTTCTCAACCTTCTACTGACCCTTGTTTTGGAGTCCAAGTTCCCTGAGTTCAGTAGATTCTTCTGGACAGTGTGTTTGGCTTTGATTCTTGTTTTAGTGCGCATCAGGATGAGTTTTAGTCCTTAATATATAGCTTGTACCCCATGCAAAAAAGCTGCCCATGTTGATGAAGGAGGCAACCTTGGAGTAAAAATTCTTATTGAGTGTAGTATTTTCAGCTGAATTGTCATAGACTGATTCAAACTGCCCTGGTCATACATTACCTTTGAAAGATTTCATTTAGCCAATTGATGCAGTTCTCATGGAAGCACGATACATGTAGTAGTAGTGGGAACAGAGAAACACAAAATTCACTTCAAAATCCTTCTTTCATGTTGAGCTTTCTGCTCCTATTAGGTGATGATTAATAGACACAGGGGGGAAACCCGAGGTTTTATTATTTTCATCTGAATGTTAAGAGGTGCTTTGTGGAAAACCATAATTTCAGGGACTGCTTTGTCAGAAGAATTTCATGGATGGTAGTTTGTTAGGCTGATGAATTGTTTTAATTAGTCAGTAAAACACTATTTATGATGAAACATTTGACACTTAGAAAATTTGATCCTTTTTACTTGCAACACTATATGACCAACCTCTCCTACCAGTAATTGTCTGAAACATACTTGGAAATTAGGTTTTATGAGGTTACCTTGAAAATTAACATATACAATATTAATTTTATAGGTGTAAAGAAATCCATTCAGTCATGTCTACAATCTTAAACTGTAGCAATAAATAATCGTAAAGGAAAAGAAATGGTTTCTGCAATGCAAAAAGCCAGGAGACAAGCCCAGAGAGAGATCCCAGCTTGCAGAAGTCTATTCTTCCTGTTCTGAGAGTAAAGAAAATGGTATTTGTAGCAATATTATTTCCCATCTCTCTCACTGAGGACTAAACAGTGCCATTCCTGTGCAGTGCTGTGGTGCAGAGGCCCCAGCGCATCCTGAGCTCCCAGGCACAGCCTCAGACAGCATCCCCCAGGAACCTGCATCCCTTCAAAGCAGGAGTTAACCCAGCTCCAGCCTTCCCCTCCTCTCCCAGGCCCCAGCCACAGCCTCCTGCTGTGGGGAGGTGGTGCCCTAAGGAAACCTCGGGGAGGAAAAATGCTGAATAAAGATAAAACTTTCATGGCAGGAGGAAAGAGGGGTGAGTGTTCCACCTACAGACGTAGAAGGAGCAGACGTTGTCCAATCTTTTGGGCTCGGTTCTGCTCTTTCCTTTTCTCTCCATGTGCTCTCACAACAGTGTGGAATTGGCTGAACAGAAATGAAAGCCAGAGGATTCATGTTGTTCATTATTCAGCAAAAAGGAACTTGACTCGTTGCCCTGCACAGCTGTGGCTCAGTCCCAGGGCTGCTGTGAACTCCTGTCCCAAGGACAGCCCAGGGCTTCAGGTACTGAGCAGGTCTGGTCACTACAGCTGAATATTCCCTGCAAGACTCCTCTTCCAAGGAGAGTTTTCCCTTCCAAAGCACTGTCCTTTCTACCTGTGCCTGCTGGAAAGTTCTGCTGAGGTGGCACTCACTTTTAAAATGCAAATGACAGTGGAACGGAACGGAACAGAACAGAACGGAACGGAACGGAACGGAACAGAACAGAACAGAACAGAACAGAACAGAACAGAATAGAATAGAATAGAATAGAATAGAATAGAATAGAATAGAATAGAATAGAATATTGTGCCCCAGAACTCAGGTTTATCTTCACAGCTCTCTTGATTGCATTCCTCCACCCACTGGAATTTCTCCTATCCCTGGCCATCTTTGGCTGCCTTTATTCCAGCCCCATGGTGTAGCACATCCCTGTCCCACAGCTGTCAGGATTAATGGTGTGGTTGATGTCAGTAATCACGGTCACATTGATTTGAGAATGGAAGAGCAAAAACTTCGAGGTGTAAACTGCTCATTGCTGTGGCAGTTCCCAGGTGTTTGGAAGTGCTGGGCCAGGCTGGTATTTAGCACCAGATTCCCAATTCCCTTCCCAAGTTATACAGCCATTTATGTTCACCACCATAAAGAGTGTCCAGCCTGTCCTGTTCTTAGTGTGACACTGAAATGTCCTGGGCTGTGTTTTTTTCTCATTCATGTCTGTCTCCTCTTTAGTTGCCATCCTCTGTCTGGGGAGTGCAGCTGCAAGGCTGGCTGGGCTGGGCTCTACTGCAACGAGACGTGTCCCGTGGGCTACTACGGCGAGGGCTGCCAGGTGCCCTGTCCCTGCCACAACGGGGCCGACTGCGACAGCATCACCGGGAGCTGCACCTGCGCCCCAGGCTTCATGGTGAGCGGGGCTGGCCGTGGGGAGGGCTTTCACAAAGTGGCTGCAAAAATAAAAGAGGGTTTTAACCTGATTTGAAATAATATTTGTGTAAAAGCGGCCGAACACGGGTAATTTTCACCGTTCTGTGGTAAGGCCACATCACTGACCTGTGAGCAGTGTCAATGTATTGCTGCTGGTTGTTTGCTTAACATCACTGTTCTGAGTTTATTACTGTTATAAAGATAAAGATATGGTTTCCCATAGTATGTTCTAAGTCAAGACCTAACAAAAAAGATGTCAGATTATTGTCTGCCTGGAAAAGCAGAGAAAGAATTCTCATGGCCTTTCAGCATGTTCCTTGTCAGTCACACTGTGATTTTAATAGATAAAGATATTTTAAAATGTTACAAATGATAGAGCAATTTATGTCTTTTCTGAGCCTGTGTGGCAGGTGTCTTTTACCGAAGCATCAGAAAGAGCTTCAGACATTCTGAGGTAAACAAGCATTTCGTTTTATAGGTGAGGTATAAAATGGCTGAAGAAACCAGCCAAAATGAAAACATCAAAAATTCAGAGTTAACAATCGCCAGGCTGCAGCAGAAAGTATTGGGACATGGATCCAGGTGTCCAGTCCTGCTAAGGCTGGGCAGGATGGAATTCTTGCTAGCAAGTTCCCTGATCATCTATATATGAATATATGAAGCTCCTCTTTGCTCTAGGAGCACACCATGGAGAAATGCAGGCTGTGTTTAAGAAACAATACTTCTTAAAAGAAAAAAATTACTTAAAAGAGAGAATTCCACCAGACTTCACAAGCAGTTTTCTTTCTGTGCCCTTAATTTTACATGATCTGTCCCCACAGGCCTATCTGTGTTTTCTATTTGCTGTTATAACAATTATGAGTTATAATTACTAAGTTTACTAGAAATCAAGGGACAAGCTGCAGAGCTCTGTGACAGATCCATAGTCTGGAGGTCCTAGATGAGATTAGTGGGATGCCAAAGACCTTTTAGCCAGCCTTCCTTCCTTCCTTCCTTCCTTCCTTCCTTCCTTCCTTCCTTCCAATTCCACACCTGGCATCTGCAGAGCTGTGCAATTGGAGTTATGGCTTAAAGACACTTTTTGTTCTCTGCCTCATGTCAGCAGCTGAACCTGAAAGTTGGAGCTTCCATCTGATTTCCAGGGGGTGTCTCAATGCCAGGTATTACCAGATTTATTTAGGTGTGAGGGGCTGGACTCAAAAGCATCTGTTCAGGATAATGGCACTTAGAGATGGAGGGGAAGAAGAAAATGTCTTTGAGGTTTAATTCCCAACTCTACTAACAGAAAACAAGAATTTATCTTCTCTATACAGTAGCTGATACACAAATGGAGGAAGGATGAAGGCATGTTAGTAACAACAACAAAATAAAGCCAAGATCCTCCTTATCAGGAATGTTGTTCAAATTTGCAGCATGACAGCATTTGGGGACCCTTTACTGTACACATTTTAAAAAAGCATACCTTGTCCAATATATATTGCCCCAAGGCAGCATTAGTGCAGGCAGAAAGCCTGGGAAGTTCCTATTGCATTGCTCCAAAATAATATTTAATCTCATAATAAAGAGCTTTCTTGCATTGACATTTAAACAGCTTGGTTATTGAGGATAGCTCTATAATCACTGAAGCATATTTAGGCATTAGTATCATTGCTCTCACATAATATACTATAATCTCTGGCAATTAGTCCATGAGGGGAAGTAAAGCCTTGAAATTGCTAATTTATTGCCTCTGAAGCATATTTGTCATTCGTGTGCATGCCAGATGAGCTGCAATGGTTCTTTCAAGTGCTGCAGAACACAGGCTGTGCAGAGAAGTTGCTGGGAGCCTTCTCCTCCCAGCTGGGGTGGGGATGTCCTGCTGGGATGCTCCGGGCAGGGAGGAGCTGAGCTGGGAAAGGCTTTGGGGCCAGAAGCAGGCTGGAAACACCTCGTCCCAGTGACACACCCCAAGCCAGGCTTTCCCTTGCCTCGTGCTGAGGCAGCAGGGCAGCTTTGCCTGTGGGAGAGTTTTGCCCTTGAATTGGGAGAGTCCGGTTCCAAGTTCAGGATGTGTCCTTTGGCAGAGCTGGCAGTGGAGTGGTGCTAATGCAGAGCTGGGCAGAGCTGAGTTTTCACAGAAGCCATAAATGAATTCCTCTTGCTTTGTCTAGCATGAGGCTTGGCTGAGGCAGCCACACGGGCAGGAATTTTGCCATATAATTGGAAAGAATAAAACCAGGAGCAACGTTTTTCATTTACAGCAATGTTTGATCTACACAATCCTAGGGCAGAGCAGGCTGAGGGGCTTCTAAGGAAGGGGGGAAGGAAAAGAATATGCTGGGAGATGGGATATAACTGCAGAATTTTATCTGCAGAGGCAGAGAGGTTGGACCCACAGGACTTTGGGATTACTGGCTGCCTGGAATACGCAGTGCCCAAGGAAGGGCAGTGTTTTCCTGACAAAGCACTCCTCCAGCCCACTCCTTCAGCACAGATGGTGGGTTTTTAACTCACCCTGCCTGTGTCAGGGCAGCCAGGCTGGGCTTCAGGATGAATCATCTGCTCTCACAGCCAAAACAGGGACATTTTGTTGGGATGCAGAACAAGCCATTAAAAACACAAAGCATCTGGTCACCTTTATTAAATGTATTAAGTGAAAAGGCAGCCATCCCATAGGTTGCCATGTACATGAGCAGAACACTTAATTTCAAGAGATTTAAGAAGATTCAAGTTGTAAAATAAAAATGTATATTGTAGCTTAAAGAAAATACATTATTTATTAGCTGTGACATTTCCAAAAATTAAAATGCCAAAGCTAAGTAGTGGTGAGCTTGCATTTTGGGATAGAATTTCAAAACATTTTCTGTCTTTTCTTCCACAAATGTTTTGTGTCAGACTCAAGAGCCAGATTTGCACACACCTGGCTCTAAACCCAACTGACAGAGCTGTAAAGCTGTTCTTGGGTACCAGCACTGGGTGTTTGTGAGGTGCTGCTGTGGCTGTGCTCCCACCAGGGGATGGCTCTGTCTTACCTCTGTGGTGCCTGAACCACAGCGCAGAACTGGGTGGGCTTTGACTTGGAAAGTAGCTGAGAGGCCAGAGGGACCCACAGCCCAAGCCAGGCAGTTCTTGGAGGCAGCATACAGGGCAATAAAAACAGGATAATAGAGGAGAGGAGACACAATGAAATCATCTTCCCCAAAATCACAGAGCTGCTCCCCATTGCTCCACAGGCCTGTTGGGAATGCTGTGCTTCCTGCATTGTAAAGGAGGATAAAGGCTGTTTCAGGTTAACCAAGATGATTGCAGGGAATCTCCATTACAGGCATGCCAAGAGGGCACTTCCCTGCAACTGGGACTTTTAACATATTTGAGGGTTTCCTCTTAGCACTGATGTGATGGATTGCCAGCGATGCTCTTCTGAAGAATGGTTTTATAAAGCTGTTCTGCTGCCTCATTTGTGACCAGAAGGAGGCCGGCAAATGCACACAGGGAGTACCCAGAATAACCCTAAAAAGCACCTGGGGAGAGTCTTGGCTGGTAGAAATTGGATCCTCACTCCCATGTGGAAATGGTTGCTGCTCACAATAAATTACCTGGATGCAATTATGGGGATGGTGAGAGGGGTGACACCAACTTGTGCTTCCCCCTCCTTCCAAATTCTGCTCCAACATGTTCTCCTACAAGTCCACTGAACTCAGGTGTGCAGCAGGGACATAAAGAAATCGGGACTTGCCGTGTCCTCTCTCTCTTCTTTTGTTTTTGGTTCATTGAATTTTATTCCTGTAATTCAATAAACGTGGTGAAGAAGGCCAGAGGATATGAATTAAATATGACAGGAGACCACAGGAATCCTGACCTTGTGTCTCACAAGGAAATCTTGAAACCAACCCCCTGCACTTACCTATCAGCATTTTAGCTGCTGAAATCATTAAAAATGCCATTGGAATACAACTAAGTTCACCTTCTCCATTGCACAGCTAATTGCAACTTCCCTGGAAACAGTGGCTATCTAGAGACCTCATCCCGTGCTCTGCCTTTGTTTCTTTATGGATGCTTTGTTTTCTTCTTTTGAAAAATGGGTTTAACTTCAAATGCTTTCATTCTGTGTGTTGTGGAAAGGAGAGATGTAGTTAAAACATTTCTCAGCCCAAGACACTCCGAGAAAACTTTTAACACTTCTCTGTGGAATGGGCGGTCAGCTTTTACTTCGGTGGGCACTTAGGTCTATATTTCACATCCAGATGACAGAACTTATATTACTTTAAAGAGTTCATCTATTTATGCTGCTATTTTTTGAAGACCTGTCTGCTTTTATTGAACCCTGCATGCTGGCAAGCAGAGCAAGCACTTCATCACCAAAATGAAAGAATCCATTTTGACATTTCTCTATTTCTTCACTATATTGGTAGATCCCACACAAGCCAATCACATGCAGCAAAGTATGGAAACTACAGCAGTGGTGATCCCTTACTAGAAGATTTTTCAGCTTTTGGAATGGCTCTTGGATTCCCTAAAGATTTCCAAGATTTATCCCAGTGCTGTGCACCTATAGCTATTTGAATCATCTGTTGGCATTGCATCAAAATTGTATTTTAAAAGCACAATTAATGCCTTTCAAATACATCCTTATAGAGGTGCTTACGTGTATGGATCTCTGGCTGGGCTCAGTGGGAATCTGGGCACTTAAGGGCTGAAACACAGGCTTCATCTGGATCTGTAAGTCCATAATTTTTTCTGGCACGCCTGAGTTTCTCAACAATAGTGCTTTCTCTGCCACAGGGGTAGAAATTGTTCCCAGGGTTTACATCAGAGTAAAACTTTACAACCTCCCTGCCCACTGAGTAAAAGTCAGCCCTTGTAACACACAAAGAACAGTAGCTCAGGCACTCAGTAAGAATTAGTATAAATTATAGTGCTCTAAAGCTATTCAAATGCACAGCAAATGCATACCAAATTTTGCAATGGATAATCTCCTGGTCAGTACAAACACCCACACACAGAGCCAGACCAGTCCTAGTCTGCTCTGTGCCTACTGAGTGAGTAAAATTACCAATTTATGGTTGTGTAAAATGAGGAGGACCGTGATTACGGTCCTTTAGAGGTCATAAGGTCTTAGAGGTCCAGTCTGTTGAGTATTCCAGCCATAACTGGCTTCCTTGTGGCACATACCATATCTCCTGTTCCCTGAAGAAAACATACAGGAGAGAAAAAACAATCTTTATGTTAAGAAAAGTGGAAGCCTGTTCTCCTGTCCTACACCTTTAAAATTCTCTCTGTTGTCTCAAAGAAAGAAACAGAGTAAATAGAGAGGAGCACCTTATCTTATCTTCAATTGAATTTTCCCTGAAGGACCCAAGTCCCAGGTAGGTCTGGAGAAATTTGAAGCATCACTGCCTGTAGGTGTTTTCTAAACACACAAGGTACAAATTTATCAGAGTATTCCCTCTCTTCTACATATTAACTTTCAACTTTATTCTAAATGTATCATTCTTCAGCACTTCAGAAGGAAGCAGGGAAAAAATGAATGAGACTTCTTTGTGTTATAAGCCCCTGGTTCGGTAGTAAAATTATTTTATAAATTTCACAAAATTCTTAATATAAAAAATGAACATAAGGTTGGAGATAGCAGATCTGGTTTGGGGGCTTTAACTCATTTAAATGATCCATTTCTCTTTGAGATAATTCCAAAAGTACTTCAGTGGAAGCTCATCGCAGAGCAACAGGGCACCTCATCAAAAGGTTTAAAAAGAAAAGACGAGAGGAAAAAATCTTCAATAGAGCCTGTGTCCTTTTATCCTTGATTTACCGAGCATATCAGTTACCCCCCTTTGTTAAGAGCTCTTTTCATTTCTAGGTATAAAATAAATTCAACCATTTTATCAAGATGTTCTTGTTACCAGCCACCAGTATAAATTTTACTTGCTGTAGGTGGGGGAGAGGTTCTCTGGCACAGCAGTTGTCCAATTAACTGGAGTATCAGAGGCAACAGGAATGGTTTGCAGGGTCTCGTTTCATGAATTACCCGGGTGCTGGGGGAAGATGCATTTTCTTCTCCCTGGTTTCCCATTTGTGTTCATGACCCAACGTCTCAAACCCACGGAGAAGGGCGAGGAGCGGCGGCAGAGGGGCCAAGGAGAGGCGCCCTGATGGTGCAGGGGGGTCTGAGTGGGCTGCAGCTGGCAGGGCATGAATTATTAATTGATAATAAAAGTCAAACAAGTTGTCTTAGAAGTTGTGCAGCTGCAAGAGCCTTTTTTGCCACAGGTTTCCATCCTCAGTCCTCCAGCCTCTCCCGCCCTCTGCAGTAACAGCCAGGTCTCCTTTGACACTTTACCTGGCAAAGGACACTCGGGTGGGCTCAGGGACCTCCAGCTCACTCCCCTCACTGCAAAACCAGGTTAAAAGTGCCATGGATCACACACCCTAAAAAAGGAAAGGATTTTACCTGAGCAAATGCTGAGTATTAAGTCAAGACACAGAAGAAACTGATTCTCATTCTCCCAGCCTTTGAACTCTTTTCTGGTTCTTGTTTTTTCCTTTGTTTCACCTCAGTTATCCAAAAGTTCTTAGTAGAGTTAATTTTAAGAAGGTTGGGAATATCCCTCTGTAGGCCTGACCAGTTCCTCAGCTACTCCTGAAGTAAAGAGACCTGGACAGGGGAAGGCCAGGCCAGGGGAACTGTCCCTGATGATCCCAGAAGCCGCACAAGAGGGAAAGCCCCTGCTTGGATACAGGGAGTAGGGAGATGCAGCTGAAGAATCACCAAAACGACCTGGCAGATTCCAAGTGTTCTGAGCAGGTTTGAGAGTCTCATTTTGTCAAAGCCAGCAAGAAGGAAATGCAGTCTCTTTGATAAAAGATACCAGTGTCAGTTTTAGGTCTGGAGGTGATGTGAAAGACAGAGATATGGGAAATTCAACTAAAATAACTTTAAAAAGTGGAAGATGTAGCTGTGCCCTGGGAAACCATGATGGAAGTAAAAAATTATATTCACCTGGTGTTTAAAAAGTGGATAAAGATAAAAATCCTAATAATTGTGAGACAGTCGTAACAACACAACCAGGGCCCTACACTAACTATGGCTGCAGCCCAGATCCCTCTTTCCTGATTTTGGTCTCTGAGGAATGCACTCTCCTTTGAACTTGCATTTTCTTGGTGTCTTCTAGATAGAGGTAATTCTGAAAGCTCAGCTGATAGTTTTTTTTAAATTTAAATTTTAAAAATTACTTCACAAGTGGATGTGGAACAAGAAGTGGATCTCAAGCAGGCAACAAAACCCTCTCTGTTCCATACAGCCTCAGAGTGAGCTGGGAACATGTTTTTGAAATGAAGGAACTGACATTTTCCCATTGGACAGTTTTCCCATCAGCCAGGCTGCAAGTTGGAAGGTCTGAGTTTATAAACAGAAATCAAAACATCTCACACCCAATGTTTTGGTACATTTTCCACACAAATAGAGCCGATCACAGATCATTTGCACTTAGCAAGATTTTTGCACAGTCATAGACCAGATGAAAACTGCCTCTGAATCACATCTTGATGTCCCTTTTCATTGACGACCTCTTGAGTTTTTTACCCACTTCTCAGTGCATACAAAAGAACATATTTATGTGTATGCCAGGGCTGTGCTTTGATTTTTTTGTAGTCCATTGGGGCTAATAACAGACTGTAAAATTTTTCATCCCACAGCTACTTGGTGCAATGAGTACAGGCTGAGAATGATCTTCCCTTGGCTGTGCAGTGCCCTGCATGGAATGACTTGGTCTCAGTCCAGCTCCCTGTGGATCAGTGTGTACAGCACCACCCCCGTTTCCATCAGCGGCCACCAGCAAATTTGCTGGCACATTGAGCCTTTTTACCATTTTCCCTTCACAAACCATTGCTTCGGGTCAAGCCTGGTGACGTGGCTGTGTGATCCATCTCAAGGTCCCTGTAGGGCTCTTTCTGGGGACAAAGAGCACGAGTACTGAGGGCTTTTGGAGCAGCACCCCTTGTGAGCACTGTGAGCCCCCCAGACTGTCCTGCGCCTTTCCCAAATGGTAGGTGAACATGGAAAATCACTCCTTCTGTGGGGTGACACCGCCACACATCATTTAGGAAACAATGGACATCACCTCAGTGCAAGGGAGCTGGATGTGGGCTAAGCCCAGGATTTCAGTAACAACTCACAAATGGATTCTTCTGGCTCTGCAGAATTACAGGAGGAGATAATCTCCATTCCAACCCCAACAGGGAAGATCATTACGGGGACACCACCTGTGTATTCCAGGCTTTCAGACCAAGCCGCTCCCCTATTGATTTTGCTATCAGGTTTTTATATCAGTTTTATACAGGTTTTTATATCAATGCTGTCTGTCAGGCCTGGTGCTGTTCTCCCCCTGAGCTCCTCTGGACCAATTAGGGATTTCTGCGGGAGCCGCGGCAGCCGCAGTGCTCCGGGGCCTGTGTTTTCCCAACCCCTGGCAGTGCCCCGGCAGCACCGGCTGCAGGAGCAGGAACAAAGGCTCTGCTCCCACCTCAGGGTGTTTGTTGGATGCCTTTGAGGCGGTGAACTATTGTACTGCAGTATTTAACAAGGTCACTGAATGCACAGGACACAGTGGCTCCCGCTCCGCTGTGCAATCTGCAGCCCTGTCTTTGAATTCAGTGGAACTTTTCAGAGCCTTTTATGAGCTACTCCATTTCATTTTCTTTGCTCACTCTCTTGTTAATGCACAAGCTGCAGAAATTGTGACAGCTCAAATTCTACTTTGTCAGCCCAAGTTTACCTGAACACAACTGCTGCATTCAGTGGGATTGTCCCAGATACGCAAGAGGGGGGTTTGCCTCAGTGTCTGCCTCTACTAATGAGAACTTATTCACTCACACACCGAGTTTATAATTTGATAAGAACTCTGAACAAGTCCCAGGTCTTCTCTTTCTTCTCGTATTTACTTTTACGGGGCTCTGCTGCAGTTTTATTTACCCGAATAACTCCAAAGTTTCCATAAGTGGGTCCAAAGGAACCAACTTGGTACGGAAAGCCTGAAAGCCTCTGCCTTTGTTGCTAGTTGACATATTTCATGTGTTTTATCCTTAATTGGCAATGTGGCTATGTCAAATTGCATTTCCCTTCCTGCAGCCTCATTCAGAACCAGTGCAGCTCAATATTCTGCTCAGACTGAGTTATTTGATCTGAATTTTGCAGAGGGATGAACTGCTTGCCAATAACAGTGTCTCAGTTCATCTATTAGGCTTCTAAATGTATACATCTTTATCCACACTATCTGTGGATCTGTGCATGAAAGTGGTGGTAGTTGACTCTCCTGGTAGCTCAAATTGCAAACTGACTTCATTAAAACCTCCTAAGGACAGGATTTACGTCACAGGTTAGTTTTGCATTTTATTTTCTGTGCAACTGTACTGTCGAAGACTTTGTCCTTTACAATTAGACATGTATAAAGGAAAAATCCTGCCTTTATTTTCTTATGCGAAAGAGCAACTGAAATTTTACCAGGTCTCGAACTCTTTTGCCATAAGGTTTTGGATTTAGGAGTATCTGTGAGAGTTTGAAGGGCATATCTCTTATCTGCCTGTGTGTGGTCACCAGGTTATTCATCAGCTTTTCAGAATTACATCCCAAAGCCCATTAGCTTAGAGCTGACATCTTTTCTTTTTTAGATTATTTTTTTGCTTTGATCCTCTCACCTGTGCATCCTGCAGGTCAGAACCAAGGCCCAACACAGACGTTTGCAGCATCAGCCCCATTTCTGCCTGTTTTCCATCCACATTGCTGCTTCCATGGCCCCAGTGCTCACAGCAAGGGGCCAGTTGAGAATTCCTGCTGTGTCCAGCACGTTCAGCTCCTCCTGCACTCAGTCCCTCGTGGTGTGGGCACGAGTTCAGGTGTGCACTGACAGACTGATCTGAGGCTGTGCTCGGACGTTGTCCTTAATGGTACAGTGCAGCTGTGGAAGAATTCTGAAAGAAAGTTTGCAAATAATGCAAAACTATTGGCATTGTCAAGGCAGTAGCAAATCTGGGGAAAGGCTCCTGTTCCTGAATGACTGTGTATGTTGAAATTCAGTGCTTAATGCAGAGTAATACATGATACAGAAATAATGTTAAGTAAATACACAAAAGATGGGTTCTAACTTAATTCCTGCTATTCAGGGAAAGAGATCAGGCAATCACTGTGGGTAGTTTTCTGAAAAACTCAACCCCTCAATGAGTCTGAAAAACTCAAATGAATCCAGAGCGCCTGATAGAATAGTTAGAATGATCAGGGTGAGAATAAAACAGGGTGGAAAAGCCACTTTTTGGGTATTCTGTAAATCCGTAATATATCCAGTTCTCAAATTACTGCACACAGCTTGGCTGATTCCTGCTTACAAAGGATAGAATGGAAATGGTACAAAGATCATCTTTTATATGGAATGATTTCTATAGAGAGTCCCTCGATAAGCAGGAACTCGGCTCCGAAAACAGATGGCTGAGTAGGAACACGATAGAGATCTGTGGAGCTGGGGATGGTGCACAGAACATGAACAAGGAATGGTTATTTACTATTTCTAATAACACAGGAACAAGGGGCAGCCAATTAAATGATTGCACAGCAGGTTAAAAACAAAGAGAGTGCTTTTCACGGAATGCGTAATTAAGTTGTGAAATGGCTCCCATAAAATGGGAATAACAGTGGGGAGATTTTGCTTAGAGAAGGGGTCACCAAGGGTAGGGATGTGAGAGGTCTCTCACTCCATGGGGGAAGGGGAAGCAGGAATGCATTCTTGCTACTTATCACAGTGTAAGAAGGTTCCCAATTAAAAATCAGGCAGTGGGTTTGAAGCAAGCAGATAAAGATGTTTTTACTCCTTTGTATTTATAATTGAACTGTGGATCTTCTTGCCAGAAAACATCATAGAGGCTGAAGGTATAAATGATACCTTTTATTTCCTGTTCTAGCTGATGTTGTTTTTGCAGAACTGTTCAGACTTGTCAGCCAGAGCCCACATTTATTATTGCAAAAAAGTCAGGAGGCCACAGTTGTTCCACAAGGTGGATCTTGGACTGTGTCACTCAGGCTGTGTGGATGGAGCAGAATCCGTCTCAAATTTCCATACAAAGTTACTTCCATAAAACAGCTGGGGCAGAATTGTCACAGGCAGCTCTGGGTTCCCACTCTGAAGGTCACTGCATGGCACTGAAATGCTAATCTGAATTTCCAAATGGCTCCTGTTAGCCACTGCTCTGCGCTGCCCAAATCTGGGAAAGGCAACGATGGAACTGCACACAGTGTGTCAAAAGCTTTCCTTTGCCCCAGTGGTAACCCTGATTTTGATGCCTCCATTTAAAAAAAGGCAAAAGAAACCCGCTTTTTCTTATCTTCACAGTATATTCAGGGACTGTGGTTTGGTATTTTAACATTTAGCCGCCTTCTATCCCCAGCTTGGACACAAGTGGCTTGTTGGGCACATCAAAGGGAGCACATGTGCCAGGGATATTCTTCTCAGGGCTGTAAATAACAAGCTGCAGAAATAGATCATGCACATGATGTCAGGGCTGCTTTACCTTTGGGGTTATTTAATTGTGATCTGGCCATGGGTTTTGGAGCATTTTAAAACAAAGTTGGTTATAGTGACAGCAATGAACCCACAGATGTTTGACTCTTTACAGCTTCCCCAGAATTCAGTTTAAAATATTCTGAGCATTTGCTCCCTGCCTCACCTGTATAAATCTGCAGTGGCCCTGTTCCAGGTTTAAATTCCAGGTTTAAATTGCTTTAACTAGAGAGGACTTGGTTTCCCAGCTGGCCCCACACTGGACAGGAGTAATCCCCCGGTACAGACATGATTTACCTGCCTTGATAATCTACCTGGTTTACCCAGTCTAAATTCAATCCCCTGTTTTTGGAGAGGTCCCTCCTGCATAACTGTGTTTTGTGATATTCTATTAGGTGAAAAGTGCTGACTGCATAAAAAAATATTCTTGTTCAGAGGTTGATGATCGTCTTTTGTACTCTCCACACTACTTTCCTTCTGAATACATTTAATTATATGATGCTGTATTCATTGCTTTGCTGACACTAAAGGGCTCTGCAGTTAAGCCTAAATACTAAACCAGGCAGATATTCAAGTGTTGTAAAGCCAGTCTATATTTTTTTTTGCCAGCAAGTGCTGCACTGATTTACGGGAAGCGGGAGGGAGAGTACGATCTCTTGCCTGCTTTCTTTATTGAATTCTCTTTCCTTTTTTAATAACCATGTTTAGGTAAGTGGTACAGTAGGAATGGATTTTTTTTAATTGCAGATAACTGACTGGTATTGGGCATATTTTTAGTGCAAACTAGAAAAGTGTTCCCTGGTGGTGAGGGGGATTATAGTGCTCGCTGACAGAAACCCAGCTCAGGTTTGCTGACTTTTAGTATGCAAAATCCAATTTTTTAAATGAAGGTTTTATTTGTGTTTGTTTTCACTGGATTTCATGGAGGGGGAAAAGCCCTCCCAAAGCCAGGATTTGCTGCCTTTATTCATCAGTTTTATTGTGCCAGAGCATTGTTCCTTTTGGCTGCACGGAGCATGGTGGAGCCAAGCTGCCAGAGGACAGGAGAGTGCCAAGATTCCGTGCACCCTCCACCTGAAAAGATGAATTTCCAGTGGCATCCCAGCGTGGGAGGACCCTGAGCCAACGTGCAGTGCCTGACTCCTGAGATGCACAGATCCTTGCATCCTGCATGGCAAATCCCTCACAGCTGGGAACTGCTGGGCTGGAAACCAAGAGCTCTGCCCAGTTAATTCCAGTTTTCCACATGCACCGTGTCCAGCCTGGGGGCTGCTCAACTTCTCCCATCTTGATAGGTACAAATTATTCCCCAGGCAGCCAAACCCTGTCCAAAGGCTTTCCCAAGCTGTGACAAAGGATTCCCAGGGTGCCTGGCCAATGGGTTGGGAAAGGTCCCTTCTGGGAGGATGGGTGGGAATTGTTGCTCTGAAATCCATCATAGCCCTGGGACCATAGGCTGAGTACTTGTGGTTTTGGTTTGGGGAGTTTTTTTTGTTGTTAGGGGTTTTTTTTGGGGGGTGTTTTGGGGTTTTTTTAAAATAAAAATAACCCAAATATACTGTTCATGTATCTCAGATCAATTTTGAGGCTGTGCAATGGGAAACAGAACAAACCAGATGGGGAGTGAGAGGTTCTGGGGCCTGAGGCCAGAAATGGTCCTGGTTCTTCTGTGGCCTTAATGAGGGAATAATGTGAGTTATGCCAATAACAGGCCACAGCAAATGTATTTGAGTTTACAAAATAGGAAACCATGAAGTTCAACCAGATTTTGTAGCAACCACAGTTACTCTGTGGTAACTTTTACTCCCCTCACACTCAGTGCTCACAGCTTTGCTTTTTAAATAACGAAGCCTATAACCAGTAAAATGAAATTAAATTGTATCTAATAAAGTACTGTGAGTACTTAAAATTGACATTATTCATAATATTTTGCTTACTCTTTATAACAAATGAAGTTTCCATTTTGTTTGTGCACATGTTCTGCTGAGTACTTCTGATCCACCATCAAATTTAAGAATTAATATCAGGCTGACTAATTCTGAACTTGGCATTTACTGTGAAATTTGCTGTATGAATTAGCATATTAGCAAAAATTCAGAGGTGAAATAAAATGCTGACATCCATTTGTAAAGGTTTGTAAATCCTTGTAAGGTTATAGGAAGCAAAGAGGGAAGTTCTGCTCATTCCCAGAGGGATCTGTGCTTGGCGTGTCCACGTTTTGCTCAGAGCACTGCGGTGCCACTGAGGTGCAGAGTGGGGACAGCTTTGCAGATGGCTCTTGGAGGGGTTGATGATTTCATGAAAGACTCTGGCATTCAGGCTGCCAATGGTTCTATCTTTGGATGAGTCATGAGCTGTAAAGTCACTTTTTTAAGTGTAAGAAAACTCCTTCCCATCCCTTCCGCCTTCCCCTGTCTTTGCCATGAAAAGGGCACGGGGAAAAGGAGACTGAATAAGGTCCTTGGTGGTTTCATTTTGTCCTTTTAGATGCGTATCAAACTCCAGCACAGCTACATCACATCGTGTTCCAAGGTGGGTAAAGGAACTTTTGTCAGTGCTCAGTCACAGCAATCACCTGCACACAGGAGCCTTCCCCAAGCTTTTTACTGCATTTTATCATTAGCACCAATAATGGCCTCTGCAGGGAGTAATTAGCAACACCCAGAGGGGAAAGGAATTCTGCCAGAGGACATCATTATGTCTGGGAAACTAAAGATGCTGTGTAGTCAGGTCCTGAATAAATTGTTTGAGTCCAGGGTGGAGGACAAGCCTGGTGCAAGTACAAAGTTTCCCCCTGCTGCTGATCTGCTGATGAAGAGCACAGTAATTTCCACTGAACACCATTAAGGAAATTAGTTTGTTCTGACAGTTTGTGTTGCTGGATACCATATGTTTACCTTGAGGGAATGTTTGTAGAGAACCACTTTGGGTTAATTGTAAATGTCACAATTAAATAAGTCAATATACAGAAGTGTATCTGTGATCTGCATCAGTGCACAGGCACCGTGTCCCGGCACACCGGTGTCCCACGTGCAGTGTGTACATAGAAATATACATTTGTAGGGGCTAAATCCATCCTGATCAGCTTATCTGGACACGCAGGCCTCAGGTACAAACAGCAGCAGCGTTTGGTCTCGCTGATCTGGGATCAGCACACACGGGAGGCTCTGCACTGTGCCCTTCTTTCCAGCCGGTGCTCTGGGCACCGAGCGTGGAGCATCCCTGGGCTGGTGCCAGGGCTGCGCCTCTGATTCACCTGCACAGCCTGGGAGGAGGGGGAGAGGGAGGGAGGGGGTCAGATATTGTGTTAGAAATCTCTGAGCAGTTGGAGCACCACTGCAGATCACCAAAGATTCCGGTATTCTGCCTTTCAGTGCTGTCAGTCACCCCCAATAACCTGTGGGAGTTGGATTCCAGCACCTCGGCAGATTAAACCTCAAGAGCAAAGCTGTCACCCAGGTCTTTGTCATGCAAACTTCAGGCCAGGTTCAATAACATCCTGTTACTCTTCTGCATTGCGGAAGCCTTGAAAAATTGATTTTCTGTTTTGCCACTGAGTTCAGTGGAACCTGACTTTAGCCCTCCAAGGGAATTGTATTCCTGTAGATTGTAGCTACTTCTGAAATCCTTAATTTCACATCCTTAAATAGTCAAACTTTGTGACAGACCAGGTGTGGGTGCAGACTTTGCTGGGTGTTGTTGACCGTTGCTGGGTTATTAACTCCCCTTACGGTCTGGGATACCATTTTCTCTTCTTTTAAAATGCATTTTGCAGACTTAAAGGCCTGATCCAAAATGCTCAGGAATAAATACAAATCTGTGTATTGATCACCAGAAAAGGATTTTTAAGAGAGTTGATCACTGCCTATAACAGGAATGTATTTTGAAAAGAAACAAGAAAATGTAATCTGTTAAGGTCACATTAATCCAGGGAAAACACTTTCTGGAGCAGCCAGAGCTTGTTAACACAGCCAACACCTAAGGCAGCACTGTGTCTTTAAGCTCTACTAATATTGAACAATAATAATTTTGGTGGGAGAAAATCTTCCCCTCTCCCTGAACAGAAACAAGACATATTATTGACTGCCATCTGGAAAGATGGATGCCGTGGCCCTCGGAGTCTATTAATATTTGATGCTGATGGATGTGAGCTGGCAGCCTGAGTTATTAATGGACTTTGGTTCCTTGGACCTCACCCTTAATCCATGGGGGAGAATTAACCAGAACAAGAACGGGGTGCCCAAAGCTCTCGGGGTGCTGGGAAGGGCTGTCAGTTCCAGCAAAAATGGGTGTTCCTGGAGTGCCTTCAGGCATGGAAAGCCATAGGTGGGGCTGCTGAGATCACTGCCACCATTCGTTCTGATATAAAGGGGACTTTTTAGGGGGCCAGGGATGGCAGATCCCCTCCTCTATCTCTGCCGTGTTGGGTTGCTCCCACCAGGTCTGGATTTCAAACAAGAAGAGGCTCAGAGGTGTTCAGTTCTGAGCGGGGTGGAGGTGTGGGACACCTGTCCTTGGTGGCACTGAGGTGGCCTCTCCCAGCCTGGGGGTCTGTGATGCAGAGCCCAGGGCAGAGTGTGCTGATCCACACAGAGCAGGGCATTTCCCACGGCTGGCCCTGACCCCACAGCCCCCAAAGGGAGTTTCTCCATTGTGTTAAAGTCCGTTTTGACCCCTGAAATTATAATCCAGTGGATAGATTTTGGGGGTTTATTTTGATAAGCTGGACCTTCTGAGTGAAAATATTGAAAATGAAGCACTTTTGAAAGTTTGTGATGTCCATGTGGGTCATTCTGACTTGGAACATAGAGATAATACCAAGTTATTTATAGCTAAATTTCTTAATATAGCTTTAACATTTCCAGGGGTATATGTTTGATTGAATTATCTACTCCTTCCTAGCATGGATACCACATCCAGGCATTGCAGTATCCTCATTAACCTCCTGATCTTAATGGGGAAAAAAAAGAATAATCAACATAAGGAGCACAGCTGTTGATTAATTTTACTAAATAGGACAGAAATATAAAGTACCATACTGCAAGAGTGAAGATTCAATACACACAATTTGAAATTAGTTTATTAGAATATATAATTCATTAACAGCTGGATGCACACACTGCAGCATTATCCACTCGGGCAGGTGGTGAGAGGGAGGTGGAATTTACATATCTTTAACAGTACCTGAATGCATTTCATTTCAGAGGTCATTCTCCCAAATCAAGTTCAAAATGTTAATAACAAGGTGTGCATTTATAATTAATAAAATCTTAGAGCCAGTGCTATAGTTCAAGTGCATTTTCCTCTTATGTAATTAAGAAGTTAAGTGTATTTGGCAGTTGTCACTCAGAGAGCTCTGAAGGTCTCGCTTGTCAAACCCAGGGATAGAAATCTCATTAAACCAGGTATTTTTTTTCAGTTAAGGTTTGTTTGCAAAGTAAGTGGGCAGCTCGAATGCCCAGCATCTGTCAGTCCATAAAGCCAAGTACATTAAAGTAAATGCCAAAACTCAAAGGCATGGAATCAACAGCCTGATGTTCAGCTTGTGAGAATCACAGAATCTTTAAGGTTGGAAAAGGCCTCTAAGACCACAAAGTCCGATTGTCAACCACTCTGTTCACCACTAAATCATGTCCTCAAGTGCCACATCCACAGGTTTTTTGAAGACTTCAGGAATGGTGATTCCACCACTTCCCTGGGCAGCCTGTTCCAATGCTGGACAGCCCTTTCTGTGAAGAAAATTTTCCTAATATCCAATCTAAACCTCCCCTGGTGAAACTTGAGGCCATTTGCTCACCTGATTGTCCTGTCACTTGTTACCTGGGGGAACAGAGCGATGCCCACCTCACTGCACCCCCCTTTCAGGGAGTTGTGTCCTTTTCCTGTGACACTTCCAAAGTGGTTACAGAAAAGCAGAGAATCCACTGCAGCTGTGCCTGGGGAGCACTGACCCCCAACACGAGCTGCTCTGTGGTCACAGAACATCAGCTGAGACTGGAAATCCTCCTGCTGCCTCCAGCCCTGGCCCAGACGGGGCTTTAGAGGTGTCTGGATGTGGCACTTGGGGATGTGGCTTTGGGGTGATTGATGGCTGGACTGGATGCTCTTGAAGAGGTCTCTCCTAACCTTGACAATTCTGCGGTTTTGTGGTTGGTTAATGTGATTCCCAAAGGGGTGTTTTAACTCCGCATCACTCTGCTCCCCTTTCCTTTTCAAAGGAATTTTCTTTTCCTTCTGGATCACTAGTTCAAATCCAGATAAGGTCAGTTGTCATAGAAATTATTAGCAGTACCAGCAGTTCTGTGTAGTACATGAAATGAGTTGGGAGTTTCATTCACACACGATAAGGGTTCCTAAGTGGCACTAATTGGCTGTCTAATTGTCACACACAGGAGAAAGGCAGAGGATTGATTAGGCGTGGAGACTGAGTGCCCCTCTGCCAGCCCGGGTTCCTGGAGCTCATTCCATAGGCGTGCTGGCAGGGTAATGAGGGGCAGCGTGCTTTGGATTTTCTGGCTGTCAAGGCAGCATCTTTTCCTGCCAGGCCTGTTCAGGGGAACTTGTTTTACTCCACCAAGGTCAAAGATAGCATCTTTTACAAACAGGGCCTTCACTCAAAAAGCAGGGGCTTGCAGGATTTACTTGTGAGCAGTATATTTTAACCATTTCCTTTCCTTCCCCCTGAAACGAAGTTTTTGGTCTAAAATAGGATGAGTCACACTGGCGCGAGGCAGAACTGCTACAGCAAAGCAGATGGGGGTTTATGGTGCTCAGAAATCTGTTCATATTTCCTTGTGCTGTCTGGGTGTCTGATGTGTGATATACAGGCTCCTGGAGGTACTTGTCACAGCATAGGGAAGCTGACATGGTGTGCATTTCTCTCCTGGTAAATGGATCCTGCTATCAAACAGTGAAGCCTCTCACCTGCAAAAATGCATTTTTACCAATATCTTTTCCCTTGAGCTACGGCACAGGTCACGCCGTGCAATGGAGTTACTTTTTAACTTGTAGTACGTTCACTTTCCCTGGCATAGAACTAAATTATTTAAGTTTGACTCACTGAAGTAGTACATTTAGGAGCTAATTTGCAATGTGACAGTCAGGATTACACACAGAGGAAAAGGAAGCAAAAATACCTTGTACCTTCTAATGTATGTACACCCAACTATGGGACTCAGTAAGTTTACTAAGGCTTAAACCTCAATTAGTGAGGTTAAACCACAATTCCTTTAAACCTTACTGCGCTCGCATTTTAATTCCCTTGCTGTATCAGATGAACAGTATTAGTGAGAGCTCCGTCTCTGCTTTCAACCACACAAGCTGGTCAGTGCATACAGTGTACCGGAGTGTAGTGTTGGAGTATTCTGTATTTCTGTAAAATATAAGTATTTACTCTCCTTTCCCTCCCTTCGCCCACACCTAGAGCAGAAATAGGACAGAGCCCGTGTTTCTGTGTTCTGCCGTGTGTCTCCTGTCTCTGACATACACATCACTCCTCTTCTGCCTTCTTCCTAAAGTCACAATCTCATGCAAATTAATTGAAAACAAATGCAGGTACCAGCTACGCATCAAAAAGCTCTGATGCACCTGCCATGTCGTTTTCCTCTCTGCTAATCTGTGGAAGATGAGCATGTATGAGATCCTTTCGTAACAGCCCTATTCTGAGAATATATTTTCCAAGAAACGCAGAGCAGTCTCTGCACGGTTTCAGACTGTATATTTTGTGATTAGTGTTTCGTAAGTGATGTTTTGCTTAATGATCTAACATCTGTTCTAGGAGGTTTGTTTTTGTAACTTCCCCACCTCCTGCTGAATGAATGCCAGAAACTTGTCCCTTTCCTCCAAGTCAATCAAAGCACTAATTGCATCATAATCATGGGAAGCAGCGGTGACTGCTCAAGTGCTGAAGACTCAGCAATCAACTCGCAACACTCCGCTCACTGTTCGGAGAGAGAAAGCCTCCCTGTGCCGAGCTGGGAATTTCCTGCGTGCCAGCTTTCTTCAGCTGACTCTGACTTTTCTGGGTTGCAGGGAGAAGACTGCACCATTCCCTGCATGGCAGGAACCTACGGAACCAATTGCTCATCGGTTTGTAATTGCAAGAACGATGGCACCTGTTCCCCTGTGGATGGGCTGTGCTACTGCAAAGAAGGTAAACAAAATTCACATTTAACAAGTCGCTGCCATTTGGCACCAATGCCTGTCCCCTTTTAAAGTGGCACAGCTGTGCAGTCAGGAACTCCACTCTTTTCTTGTCCTCCCAAGTATCCCAACTCAACAGGGGCTGGACTGCAAGCTCAGTCTCTGCCCTGAACAGGGGCCAGACTTCTCTGCTCTGCTGCAGAAACGAGGCACAGAACCGACTGTGCCGGCAGAACCACAGCTCCTCTCCAGAGGAAATGTAAAACACTCTGGGTTTTTATCCCTTTGCTGCCCTGTTTCTCCTGGATTCCAAAGCCACTGAGCACAGGAGTGGAAGCAACTTCCTGCCTGTCTTTGCTGACATGGTGACACCCCGGCCATGTGCCCGTGTCCTCTGTCTCCTGAGCCATCAAGGGGTTGCAAGATGTGGCTGTCATTTATTTGGGGAAGCAAGAAGTCCCACCTGCTCCAGGCTGACTGCCATCTTTCCTTCCCACACAAATGCCCATAATTCCCTCCTGTTCCTGGTGGTGAGCGCAGCCCAGGTATGCAGTAACCACCTGAGAAATCTTGCACTGCTCTATGCCACAGTGTCACTTCTGTCCCCCCAAAATCCCAGCTTAAGCTATACCTGTATGACATACATAAGCCCTAAAACAGAAGTGAGGCAAATAACAATAAAATCTGGCATTTCAAACATGAATTAATGGATCACTGTAGAACTCCATTTAATGAGGGTGTATAAACCATGAGTTACTGCTCAACTCCATTACACAGAGCTGCAGTGTAATGAAAGTCATTGTGCTCCCGGTAGTTAAGATTTGAGCCTTAATGGCTAGAAATGATGGCCTTGGTCTTTTTTTAGGTGTAATAGCTGCTTTATATTAAATAGCATTCTCAAAAAAAAAAAAAAAAAAAAAGAGGAAGTAAGAAACAGGCAGCATCAAATGAAAAGTTCTTGCAGTCCCGTGGGTCAGGTCTCCAGCCTGACAGAGAGGGACTGTCCCAGCAGTCCCCAGAAAGGCATCAGACACCTTCAGCTGGTTACAGCCAGCCCAGTGGTACCTCCATCTGCGTGTAGAGATGCTGGGAGATGAAGTTGGAAGGTTACAATAAAAGGATCAG
Source organism: Pardalotus punctatus (assembly GCA_013400915.1). NCBI lineage: Eukaryota > Metazoa > Chordata > Aves > Passeriformes > Pardalotidae > Pardalotus > Pardalotus punctatus. The sequence goes on along the minus strand of VZTX01001346.1, from coordinate 22,842 downwards.
TTTTTGACCTCAAGTTAGTCTTAATTTACACCAAGAAACTGGTCCTAGAAATGCAGATCTGCAGCTTGCTGGCTGCCTTCCTTGCTGTTTTCATGAAAACATCCCAGATGCCGTTTGTCTCCCCTGTTTCCTTAGGGTGGCAAGGAGTGGATTGCTCTATTCCATGTTCAAGTGGAAGCTGGGGTCTGAACTGTAACCAGACGTGTTCCTGCAGCAATGGAGCGTCCTGCAGGCCGGCCGATGGCTTCTGCCTCTGCTCCCCGGGATGGCAGGGCGACTTCTGTGACCAGCCTTGTCCGGTGAGTGCAAATAACAACTCGGGGTGCTCTTGCACCCCCTTTAAATCACAGTCCCCACAGCTCTGCCCAACAGAGAGCAGGGCAGTATCTCATTTTTCTGTGATGTCTGAAGGAAGTCATGTGTAAATAACAGATTGGGGTTCCAGCAGTCAACTGGATGTATTATACTTTGCATTGTATTTTATCAGAGCCATTGCTGCGTTATCTGCATTTTCTTGAACATCGTTTTTTAAAGTGATTCCTCATTTGGTTCTGTATAGAAACATTAGACACTGAGTTTCTGTCTTCTCTGTATGTTAATTTAAAAAATGCGACTCAGCATTAAGAGGGACATGATAGATGATTTTGCACATTTCAGAACAAAAAGCTGATCACTGAGAGGCTTTTTATTTATATTTTTGAAGGATGGAACATATGGCCTTAATTGCAGTGAGCGTTGTGACTGTAACCACGCAGATGGGTGTGATCCTGTCACCGGGTACTGCTGCTGCCTCGCAGGCTGGACAGGTAAAATCAGCAATTACCTTTGGAAACCTTGGGGTTTGGTTGATTTGGGGGCTTTGAGGTCTTGGGTGGATTGTTTTGCTTTGCTATTGCATCAGTTATGGCCCTGGACTTGTGACTGCAAACTTCTAAATAATAGATTGAGACAAGATCAGCTGAACATGCCCATATTTAAATCACTCATTGTCATTTAATGACAATAATTGGCATTCATTAAATTTGTATTCAGATGAGTCAAAGATGGCTCCAAACCTGCAGCCAGATGTTAGCCTTCTGGAAAAGCATCCTCAGGAGGGATGCAGATCAGCTGGAAATCCTGCAGAGTTTTTCTCCTTGAACTGCCCTTTCCACAGGGGTGCACTTGTGGGATGGTGAATCCTGGGCCCATCACACCTGGGATGCAGACAGGGCATTTCTGAGGAGTCATTACAGCTGCTCCATCAAACAAAACCCTGATTTTTCCCATTTTACAAAGCTTCTTGTCACAAGGTAGCTGCAGAGAGCAGATTAATGCTGGTTTGACAGAGCTCTCACGATTACACAGCACCAGAAAGGAACATTCAGTGAAGCTGGAGAGCCCAGGCTGGAGTTCTCAGTACAATTAGACCTGCACTTGACTCCACACCGATGTTCTCTTTGCCAGCTTTTGACGGAGTAAGGGGCAAGTTATTGACCCAACCATTTCACACTTTGCTGCCTAAAGTGCTGGTTAATCTCTCTCTGCTCTCTGCCAAGGCCCTGGCTGGAAATAAAGTTATATTCCATATACTGCAAAACCACCAGGGGCACTGACAGTCAAAACACATTTCTATTAACAGCAAGTCGTTTGGAAAATTTAATTGTTTTTCAAACAAGTACGAGTTGGAAGGATGCATGGAGCAAGGCAGGCTGATCAGCCAGAATTTGGGATACTGTCACCTTTCCCATTGATTTATACCTTAAACCAGCACATGGCTCGTGTTTTGGATGGAGACGACATCCCACAGCAGCCCAGCTCCCAGGAGCATGAAGCAAAAGCAATGAAATATGCCTGAAAAATACAATGGAAATAATCTTTAAAGAATTAAGTAAAATGTAAAAATAATAATTTCTACACGTTGTGTAAAACAAAGCTACTTTTCAAATTTACTGGACATGTGTCCCTGAAAAGGACATTTTTCCCCCAAGAAAATCCATTTTATAAGATCACTTGTATCCCCTCCTTCATTCTCCTGCCTTCCTCACTGTCTGGGCTGCATTTATCTTTCTCTAAGCCTCTTTGCCATCAATATATTCATCTATCAGGCTTTAAAACTCTACTGTGCATTATTGATGATCAGCAGAGAAACAGCTGGTGGGTTTTCCTGTAGTCACTGTGAGTTTCTTCAAGGGAAAAAATGGCTTTTAAAAGTATAGTAATTTGAAGAGAGATATTTATGCACACCTACTCTAAAAGTTTATTATACATCTTCTGGATGCAGCATTCCAGAGGAAACTGCAGGGAATGACCTTTGCAGGCAATGCAGACTGAAAGTGTGGCTTTTCCTCAAAGGCCTTTGCAGCAAAGGCTTCGTGCTTACTCCCATGCACATCTGTAAATGGATATCAAATGTAGATAGGAATTACTCTAATTAAAGGTAAGAATAATTTCTGATGTCCTTCTTATTTTAATTTCCATATTGGGCAAGATAGATGTACATTAACTTACAGGGGACTTGCTGCAGCCTAAGCTCTTTATCCTTCAGTGGATAAAGTTCTGGAATTCCTCTCTTCAGGATCACATTTCAGGGGGGAAAATACTGTAATTGTATTTGAGACCAGGTTGGAGTTGAGATGTTGACAGGGCTCTGTAAGGTAGAAATGTTGATAGACAGAACCAATATGTGTTTTGTTAATTCTGTTCCAATGTTTTCTCCACTTGGCTTAGCACCAGACACAAGGATAAATTCTGCTCATACCAGTTTGAAAGTATGTAATTTAAGAAACTCTTCAGCTAGATAATTATATTTTCATATTAAGGAGTATGGCATCAGTGAAAGATTAATCTTATCTGCAGTTGTTGTGAACTGGGCCATGATGTGTACTGCGGTGCATTTTATAAATATAAGGTGATAAATAATTCAGGCCGAAATCTTTGCTTTCTGATTTTGGTACTAATTAGGCATGGCCTGAAAAAGATCAGAAAAGTTCAGGATCATGGAACTTCTGAAGGCTTTCCTGCCCACTCACACCAAACAGAGAATTCACGTGGCTTTCTGATCCTAATAGCCACAAAACTTCATCTGAAACAGCATATTCTGTATGTTCATCCTGGACGTGGGACTCCCTCTTGATGTCCGTGTTTTATGTAAAGATCAAGGGGAAGACTGAACCCATTTTCTTTAAAGTGGTTTCAAGATGTTACTGATATAAACCCTCAGGGACTGATAGATGGTAAGAGCACGCAGGAGCACTGGGAAAAGAAGGAAAAAGCCACGTCAAGAGTAGCACACAATGTGAGTTAATAGCACTCTGCCATCCTTTTATTATGGCATGGCTGCCACCCATCAAGACTATTATTCAGGACAATGACCTTCCGTGGATACCAGCTGGGGGAAGGTAATTTTCAGGAGCTGAGTGTACCTGGCAGATGGGAAGATGATGAAGAGATCCTCACGTCTCGAGCAGGAGATCACAAAGCTGTGCAAAGCAGCTGGATGCATAAATAAGCACACTGGCGACAAGCTGCTCCGAGACGTGCACATTCCCTTCCCATCAGCTTCCGTGGGGAATTGCACGTGTGCAGCCAAAGGCAGCAGTTAGATCAGATCTGGAAATGATTGTTCCTGGTGCTGCTGCTGAAAATTACCCAGCCACGTGCTTGGGCACGTGGTATCACCCATGGCTTTGGAGATAGCACAGCAAGCGCAGAAGCCCAAAACCGTGTTGGCAACATGCTCTCACGTGGTGCCAACACAGTGAAACCTGTTGAAATGTTGGCCAAAATCAGACCTGTGACCTGCTGACACCATGCAGAGCTGAATTCCCCTCCACAGGAAGGAAATGTGGGATGAGTGGCACTGAGGGCTCAGCCTTGCGCTGGATGGAGTTGTCCAGGTTGCACACGTGTAACCTCACGTATAGAAAACCCCTGGAAATCCAAAGAAGAGGTGTTAATATCTAGAGCTGGGTTAAAAAGGAAAAGTCCAGCTCTCAGAGGATCAAGTCTTGACTGCTCAGGCTGTTTTCTAAGGATTAATATGGATCTCTTTGTCCCCCTTTGCCGTGCATTTTAGGTACAGACACGTCTGTGCTTGCAGCTCTGTGTGTGTGCAGGTCTCTTAGAGCTCCCAACACACCAGGCGTTTGTGGAAGAGGTGTTATTTTATGTACACTCGGGTTGAAGTGAAAATGCTCAGTGCTAATTACATTTGGTTAATGAGGGATCCTGCACACACTGAATCCGCAGAGGGAATGCAAACACAGAAATGCTGCGTGGTGGAGCAGCTCCTGGAGAAGCAGGATGAGTCTCATCTTTCCCAGGTGCAATCTCCTCTCCCAGATGCTCAGTGACAATGACAAAGTCATACATTTCAATTAGGCCCTCTCACTTAATAAATAACCTGAGCCTGGACAGGAAAGGACCAGCTGTCCTGGTGGCCTTGCAGGCTGAGCACGATGACAATGCTCCTGTGCCACGTGCAGTGCTGTGGCCCTGGAGGTGACAGCTCCAGCCAAGTCTGGTGAGGATGCAGGATGAACTGCAAACCCCCTCAGCTTGCTCACTCCTCAAGGAGCTGCTGGCAGCAGGTTTTGTACCAGAACGGCTCCTTCACAGATTCCAGCTGGTTAAAGATACAGAGCCTTTGGCTGCTTCCCTCAGTAATGCCTCAATAATTCAGTTGGAGGCAGCTGCCGGCCTGTCCTCTCATTTCTGGAGGGGCTTGACCAAAGCCACGTTGGACTCCCTGGGCAGCCACACCCAGCCACTGCCGGTCCTGCCCCCAAGAGCTGAGCCCACCCCTTTTCCCAGCCGGACATCGCACTCCCAGGTAGATCCCAGGGGGAAAGCCCCAGGCCTGGCTGCTCCTCCCCGAGCCCTGCTCTCCCTGTGATGAGCCAACGTGCTCCAGGTTCATTGTGGCACTGTGACTTTTGTCACCTGGGATTAAATGGGATGCGATCTGCAGGGGGATGTATTCCATTCCTCTAAATGCTAAGGTCAGTTAAAACCCTGTTTATCCGAATTCCTTTAATCTGAAATGCTGTCTTATCTGCATCTTGTTCTGCCTCTATTTTTGTGTGGTGCTCTGGTTTTGCGAAGCTGCTGTGGCGATGGTATCTCCGCTCCCCACTGAGCTGGGGTACCCAGAGGCTTCTCTCAGTATCCAAAGCCAAAGTTTATTCACTGTATTTTAACATCGCAAAGATGTGTGGGGAAAATTAGACTGGTGCTGTAGATGTGAGATGGAAAACATAAAAGTGTGCATCCCATAGTTAATCATAAAAGAAGCCCTTATAGATTTTCCTTAATTAATCAGGATGGCAAACACAGGTATGCAAATGATGCATGCTGGTGAGGAACAAACATCTTGTTATTACCTTGGTGCTTTACACCTCCAGGCTTCGTTCCTCTCTCATAAGAGCAGCCCCCTCTTCGCTGTTCCACACAGGAAATCAAAATACACATTTCACTGTCCTTTACAACCTCAATAACTTTCACACGTTGCCAGCACCACAAGCCCTGACTGTCTCTCGTTGTGTCCGGAGCTCCAGCGGTGGCTGTGGGAGCGGGAGCTGCAGGATTTCGGAGGGATGGGGTCAGGAGCTGCAGGATTTCGGAGGGATGGGGTCAGGAGCTGCAGGATTTCGGAGGGATGGGGTCAGGAGCTGCAGGATTTCGGAGGGATGGGGTCAGGAGGTGCTGCTGGGCACGGAGCAGGGCAGCTCGAGGGACGGGGCTGCGGGGCTGGAAGCATCTGCAGGCTGGCAGTGACATCTGCACTGTCACTCAAACACAGAAACATGTTTCTTCCCTCCTGTGGACACATTAATTCAGGAAAACTGATAAGCCTGTTACTCAAGGGAAGGCCTTTTTGAATTTTAAAGCAACAGTGACCACTTTGACGGGGAGCTCTAAGGTATTTTTAACTTTGCTTTCTCTGAGTTCTTTGCAAGAAGGTGAAAAAATCCTTGAAGGAAAAAACCCACCCTTTCCATAAAATGCATTTTGTTTGTACTAATAGGACTTTTCTTCCATTGCTGCTCTATCCAATTTATAAACTTAGGGCCAGATCCTGTCCTCAGCTGTCCTGGGTTGAAGCCTAAATAATTCTCTCGTCATTAGCAGATCAACCACATGTGTGTGATAATAAAATGGGAGCTGGTTTTCCATGCCTGTTTAAATCCAGAAAAAAATCTGGGACTTTTTTCATGCACCTGCAGCTTTTTAGCTAAAGATCCACAGTGTTTTAGAATTCACAATGTCATGGGTTGACTTTTTTTTTTTTCCATCAGACTGTTTCATACCATTGGTTTGTAAGACAGAGCCTAAAATACCAGAATGGAGCAATAGTAAGTTCCTATTAAACATGCATTTTCTAGATGTCTAATCCCATTATCTACACCGTATTTTGCGTTTATCACTTCTGGCAGTCTTATCCCAGATTTTTAAATTAATAATTTATTTCTGTGATTATTCTGTATCCTTACATTAGTTTTAAACAGACAGGAAAACTAGACATTTCTAGAGTCAGTCTAAAATGGTGCATTTTAGCCTCTCTTCTGGCCTCTGCCTTTCCAATGTGAAAATTTTTTCCAGATGAAAAGGTGTGCTTACTCTCTGGAATCGACAAGTGCCCTTTAGTCTATGAATGTAAGATAAGCTTATTAGAAATTAGCTTTAATTTTTCATTGACTTAATTTCAAGTGAGTTGATAAGATTTTAATGTCAGGCTGTGCTTAAAAATTCTCTCTTTGACAGGAACCTTTAAGGATGGTTCCTGCTGATATAGGGCTAATTTTCAAAAATATGAATTATGAAGTTATATCAAAGATTTCATTGATGTCCTGACATTAATTATGTCCGTGTCTTCCGTGGCAGGTATCTGGGGGGCTCCTGATTGTCAGCTGAGCGAGGTTTAGTTGTGTTTGTGCTCTGCCAGATTTTGTATATATTTCACCTTTTGTGAAATCACTTGGATTTTTGCCACTCCTTCAGTGGGAGTTGGATCAGACCCTCAGACTATAATTAGCAGCTGCAGTAAGGCTACAGCTAAACTTCAGCATGTATGCAAATCATTGCAGTAATAGTCTTACAAACACAGAAGGTACACAAGTTTATTTATCTTTGTATTTATTTTTGGGTTTAATTTTGCTTAATAAAGGACAGCTTTTAAATTTCTCAGAGAAGATATAGCTTGGATGGCATCCTGGGTGATGCTAATTTAATGGGCTCTAAAAACATGAGACTTGACGCTCGAGGTACCCAACCCTTTTCCATTTTAATACGGATACATTCTATATATAAGCCTGGCTGTGTGTACAATAGTCACCTATAAATAAATGTGGGCGAGAAGCAGGGGAAAAATTATTTGTGCACGTTTCAGCAGACTAAATCCTGGCTGTTGGCATGCTGGGTGTGAAAGGAGGAGAGGGAAGAGTGCTCAGCAAACAGCCTGCAAGCTGAACTGGGGAGGGGGGAATGTATATATATATATGTATTTATATAGTGGAGAGAGAGTGTTTACAAGAGCATGTCAAGGGGGGAATGGCTTCCACTGCCAGAGAGTAGGGTTAGATTGGATACTAGAAAAAAAAATATAAATATTCTTTGTAGTCCCTTCCCTGTGAGGTGGGCAGGCCCTGGCACAGGTGCCCAGAGAAGCTGGGGCTGCCCCTGGGTCCCTGGCAGTGCCCCAGGCCAGGCTGGACAGGGCTTGGAGCAGCCTGGGACAGTGGAAGCTGTCCCTGCCCATGGCACAGGGTGGAACGAGATGATCTTTAATGTTCCTTCCAGCCCAAACCATTCCATGACTGTAGGATTCTGTGGTATATGTCTGTTACTGGTGAAAGTGTTTGCACTGAAAAATGCTGTAAACGTCTTCCTTCGCCTTCCACACCAAGCAGAAAAGGTGGAATTTCAACATCATTGACCACAGAAGGCTTTGGTTGCGCCCCAGCTCTCGTCAGCTGTTCTTCCCTCGTGGTTTAGCTCAGGAGTTCAGCCATTTCCCCCAGGAAAACCATCCAGGTTTTCCCAGTTCCAAGTTCTTCCTGTTTGCCTGCTGATGTTCTGCCTGGATCTTTCCCAGCTTTCTCTTCCCGCCTGGCCTGAAAACGTTCCCAGCACGGGAGAAGCAGAAAGGAAAGCTCTAAAGATGGAGCAGGGCTGTGTGGGGCTCGACTCCTTTTAGCTCCATTTCCTGCAGCTCTGCCCTGCCTGCTCAGGGCAGCTCTTCTGCAGGAGTGCACCCTGGGGAATACCCTGGGCCAAAGGGAACCAGAGCATCCGTCATTTTAGCAAACATTTTGACTTACCTAATTTCTTGTGAGGCAGGTCTCTTGTCTCAAAAGCTTTTATTGCATAAATTCCCCGGGTTGGGTGATTCATACCTGGAGATTTCTCTAGATAATTAAAAATAGGGGTAGGATTAGAGCTCCACAGAGGTGCATTAGGCTCTAAGTGTATTACTTGCAGAAAAACACTTACATTAATGGGTGCATAAATCGCCTCTGCACAGATGAGAGAAGGGACAAGTTAGAATTTTTCACTGGCTGCAGGGAAGGGCTTATTCTTCATTATTTAGGACCAGATGATGGAGCTTTCATTTAGACTGATGGGCTGTTACACTCAGGAGATGCCCCTCTGAATCCACTGGTGAGCCACGCTCAGCAAGAGAGGGAAGGGCTCAGTGGCATCAATTTGGAAAAAAATAAATAGTGAAAAAAAGAATTTGAGAACACCACAGAAGTTCACAGATAATGTGAGTGTGGCTGCTGTTCTCTCTCTGCTGAGTAGTTTCATGATATAAAAACAAAAATAGCTTATTTGCAGACTAGATGAGCAACCATCAATTCTTAATGTTTCCATTTAATTTTATGAGAGATCCCTTTATGTTTTCTTCTATCTGCTGCCCTTCCCACACTGATTTTCTCATTCTTCAGCATTCTTAAATGCTGAGCTGTCAGGAATTGTGCTGTGGTGCTTCTGACTGGCTCCGAGTCAAATACTTCAGGGTTTGCCTCAGGTAGGAATAAATATAAAGATGCAAAAAGTGATAGAAAAGCATCAAGAATTCTTTGTGAACTCTGTTCGTGCTCTGTCATAACCCTCTGAGCATCTGATCCGCAGCTTGGACAGTTCTTTCTCATGTTCTTGGTGAATTGGCTTTTACCTTTCTGAGAATGAAGCAGCAAAAGAGTTTCTGCCTAAGAAAACACATGGAGCTAATCTCAAATACAATTTAAACAGAATTTATAGGGACCACAGAAGTGTAACAGCAGTAAGAGCATCAGGGAAAGAGAATAAGGGTAAAGAAAACATGGGTGTGAGATTATAGAAATCATTATCAGCAATAAATGTATGAATTAGGAGGCCAAGACAGGATTCAGGGTGGCCTGGGTGGCCCCTGGCCCTGGCATGGCCCAGGGGCTGGGTGGGAGATGGGTGGGGGATGCTGCCAGTGGGATCTGCAGGGGGGACAGTCCCAGGGACAGTGAGGGTGGCCAGGGGGAGCAGCCCCTCCAGAGACCACAGCCAGTGAGACATTCCCAGCTCTGTTCCCAGCACCTGCCGGCCCCTCCCACGCCCCCCACCCAAAGCAGCCCAGCAGCATCCAGCAGCATCCAGCAGCCCCTGCAGGCTGCTTGGCTGCTCTGGGGTGCCCTGAGAGCGGCGACAAACCAGCGCTAAGGGTTTGTCCTGCCGGAGCCACCGGCGCTCCAGATCAAAGCCAAGCGTGACTCACCAAACCTCAGGCCTCCACGGCACTGCCTGCAGAAATCCAGTGCCTATTTTTGCACAAAAAGCAGTTTTTTCCAAAGCTATTCAAATGCCAGAAATAAGAGATTATTATGACTTCATGTCATGTTGAAAGACAGGTGGAGGAGAGCACAATGTTTGTGTTGGATTCAAATGTCTGCTGAAATCATTCCTGTCATTCCTAATTGATGTTGCATCTGTCTTTAGATTGGGACTATTGAGGGGAAAAAAAAAAAAAGCTGAAGATCTTATTCAGAGAAATAATTACAGTTATACACTGGTAGATGTAAAATTAAAGTACGTGGGGGGAAGGGAACCACATCCTATAATTTATCAAATTCCTACATCCCTGAAAAATAATTAGATGCTGGGCAGTGTGCAGGCACTGCTGCAGAGGCTACTGTCAGGGGATAGCAGTGGTCAAAACTAGGCTACTGGTTCTCATTTATTCTGTCCATTTTTGCTCCTCTGTTGTGTTTGGAGTATTAGTTTCCAACTATCCAGAGACACAGCAGAGAAACAATGGCAGCTTTATTAAGAGCCAGAGACGTAATCCCCAAGCACGAGTGCAATTGCAGGAGCTGGAGAGGGAAAAAAGGGAGTTCTACTTATGTCTGGCTTTCAGGAATTTCACCCTCCAAAGTCCTTCAGCCTGATGTAGTTCGGCAGCACTAAATCTGCATCGCTTTGACAAAGTTTCTTGAAGCTGCTGAAGATTATTAATGGAAGCAGCCTGTGAAGGAGCTCTTCAGTAGATGCCTCACATCCCAGTTGTATGGCTTGGGGGGCTTTTCCCTCTTCTTTTTCTTGCTCCTTTTCCTGATGGTTGTGTGGATGTTGGCTCAATCTGTCACAGCATGATTTGTAAATTTGAATACAAAGAACCAAATTCATCTGGTCAGACTTGAAGCTGCTCCATGTAAGCCAGGCACAGTTTTCTATCAACGGATTCCCACTGCCAAAGGGCAGGGTTAGATGGGATATTGGGAAGAAATTCTTGGCAGTGAGGGTGGTGAGACCCTGGCACAGGGTGCCCAGAGAAGCTGTGGCTGCCCCTCGATCCCTGGATCCCAGGGCCAGGCTGGACAGGGCTTGGAGCATCCTGAGATAGTGGAATGTGGAGCAAGATGAGCTTTAAGGTCCCTTCCAACCCAAACCATTCTGGCATTCTGTAATTTTTTTCCTCCTCTACGTCTCTCCCTGCTGCTTTCCTTTACCAAGATTATCTACAACTCCACTTTGGAAGATCCCTGCCCAGCCCTATGGCTTCACCCTTGGGAAGTTTGGAGTGTTATCCCAGGTATTCCCCATGCCCCAGACAGCAGCTGCTGTCACTTGATAGGAAATTGTCCTGGAGGGGCCCATGAGGAGCAGGAGTTTGGAGCACAAACTCTAAGTCACAACTTACACAGTGCAGTTGTGACCGCTCTGGTGAGCTGTGCTCAGCCCAGTTTTCCACTGTAATTCAGGCCCTTGGGTCTGTTTTTCCTGCCCACTGTGTGTGCAGGAGAGGTTGGTGTGTGGAAAAAGGAGTGAAGCCGCTCCTGGGACTGTCAGCTCAATGCCATGTACAGAGCAGTCCAAAGGGAATCCTGCTGGAGAGCAGCCAGGGTTTGCAGAAATCCGGTACCCCAGGTATTGCTGGGTTTGTGGCTGCTGTTCCACAGACTGAATTAAAGCCACGGTGGGCTCTGCCTTACTGCAAGAGACTGCAAATCTTTGCCCATGTCCAGTGGATAACTACAGTTTTATATAAGTTATGTGGATTTCATTTACAATTCACCCCCAGAACATTGTTTAAAAATGTCTTGGAAGTGTAATTTTATACCAGTGTCTGCAATTGTGAACCACAGCCTCAGGCTGGCAGATAATTCCCCGGTATCCAGGCAATAGAGTTTATGTATAGAACTGCTTCCTGCAGCTTCAAGGGCTTCTTCTGATAGTTGTCTTTCTAATTCCTGCACCATGCATGTGGAACCAGGACTTTGTTCATAAATTAGGAATCTATGGTTGCAACACGAGGTAATGCAGAGGTGTGTCAACATCAGCAGTTTTTGTAGTTCTGGAAATTGAAAACTAATTGCTTATCAGAAACGTTCATCAGCAAGTTCCTAAATAAATATTAAAGTTTTACATTACAGAATCTTGCTGCTTCACTGATTCTAACTGTAAAGTAGCTGGGAGGGGTGGACTCCCCCTTCACTCGCTGTCAGGGTAGGGAATTGTAAAATTAAGGTGCTTTTTCCAGCACAATTCCGTAAGACTTGCATGTCCAGATGCAATTTTAGCTTCTCATTTATATTTGCAATTCAATGTGTGTAGGAGCCTTCAAAAATGAAGTCTTCCATGAGAATTAACTTGGAGTAATAAAAAGTAATAAAACCTGATTGCGGCACCATCTCGGTTGTCTTGTGGAAATGTATAAATAAAGAAGGGCTGCAATGGGTGGCAGTGGCTTCTGGAAGGTTTCCTTTTCCCCCTTTCCATTTTGCTACAACAATCAGCTCCACAATGACTCATTGCCTTCGTTAGGAGAGGGAAGACATCCCTCATTACTCATTACCAAAGGAAGGACTTTGCTGCTGCAGGAACAACCCTGGCATTCTAATTCAGGTGCCTTCCATGGGAAGGGAGTCAGGGTCATTTTCCCCCAAACTTTGTCAAGAGAGACAAGAAATGATGCTGTTTAATTGTCCCCATCTATAAATAGCCCATCCACAATGACGGAATTGTAATTTTAATGCAGCAATCAGGAAGAAAAATGCACATTTTTCTGTATTTGTGTCTGAATTTCAGTTCAGGGAGCTCACGCTGTGCCTCAAGGCTATAAATGATCATATATGTGTATTTATAAATACAAAACACATGTATTTACTTACAATTTATTGTCTGACTTTTTAATTACAGAGCTCTGTAGATACATTACATAAATGCAAGCACAAAGCACTTGTTAAATAATCCAAGGATATATTTGATTTCAAAGGGAGCAGGGAAGACTGTTTAAAATAATTGTTTTTCTTGATTTTACTAATACAAATGTTCCTTGTCTCTTTCACATTCCCTTTTTTCAGATTTATTTACTTAGATATGAAGGAATTGAGCTTGTATTAAGTTTTTACTGTATTTTAATGTGGTTTTTATTAAGCTGTACAGCATGGTCCATGCTTCTTTATAAATAAAGCTATGATCATGTATTACTAGAAATCACATTTCAAACTGTACTTTTGGCAGACTTGGTTAAGATTTTCTAGGAAGGGACATTATAATTGTGTGATTAATCTTCAGAAAAGGGAAATTTTGGCTCTGCAGTATTTCTTACTGTATTAACTTGAGAGATTTATAAAACCAACTCAAAACTGCACCGTAAGTGTGTTTCTAATGACTTTTAGCTGATTTAATAATCCTCCAAGTTCGGTGGCCGGACAGATCACAGCTCCCCAGACGCAGGGCATTACCTGTAGCACCCCGATGGAGTTGTCAGAGGTGGAGGAAACGCTTTGGGGTTGTTGGGCGCTAATCCCACGTTGTCAGAGGTGGAGGAAACGCTTTGGGGTTGTTGGGCGCTAATCCCACCCTGGCTGCGGCGGGGGCTCCCGGGCTGCTTTGACCCCAGGACAGGTGCAGGGGGAACACAGAGCATCCGGGGGCTGGGGATGGTGAGGAGCAGCTCGGGTTGGGAGCCCAGCTGGGGTGGGTGGGTACCCCCGATCTCGGGGCCAGGCTCCCACTGGGGTGGCGTTCTTGGGAAGATTTCTGAGCCGCTCTCTGGTTCATTTTTGGTGCTGTTATCAGCGCTCCTGCCAGTGCCAGGGCTCAATGGCCCTGCTGGCTCACGGTCCTGCAAACCGTGTTCCGTCCGAGGAGCCCTCGATCACTCAAATAGCCCTGCTAATTGCAGGTATTGGTACTGCCTTATCCCAGAGGAGTGAGAGCCTCTCGGTGTGCAGGAGCAGCTCCTTCAATCACATTTAATTGTGACTAGCCATGGCACAAAGCTGTCTTTAAAAGTCGCCAGTTAAAACAAAACCAGTTGAAATCGTGCCAGAAGCCTCATGTTAGGTTTCTTGGCTGTGTGCTTCTTTCAGTGTTTCCAAGCTTTGCTTTTCATAATAATAAATATCAAACAAGCACCCTGGGAATCACTGGGAGCTGGACTGGCAGGTCTCAGTCTCCATTCACCATGCAAACACTCAGCCTCTGCTCACATATGGCCACTTGCTGGATCAGAACTCAGTTCATTCACACAGAGCTGGGGAGCTCTGGGTGGGTGTGGGGTAAGTGCACAAAACCCCAGAGCAGAGTGCTTTGAGCCAGGAAGGGAACAGAACACAAAATAGAGCTGAATTTACTTGTGCTCAAGAATCCAAATACTGAACATGTTTTTGCAAAACTCTGATTTTTCTTTTTATGGTCGTCCAATTCACAACAGGTAAGTAATCAGGCTTCAATCAACAGCCTATTTCCAGACCAGTCATTTGAGCTATTTTGTGACTTTAAAGCAATTCCTGACCTTCATCTCTCAGATGACATGCAGAGTTTCTTTAATGGTGCTGAGGACTGAACAGGCGCCCACTAACACCTACAGAATTCACCTCTCTGGCATTTTCTTAATTTTCACTTTATTTAGCAGATAAAAGAGGAGCTGTTTCCTTCCCAGACTCCCTCGCTGGCTCTGTGAGGCATCAGTCCAGCCAAGCATTTCTTTGATCAATGAGCAGAGTAAAAGTTGTGGGAAGCCTAACGAGTGGCTTTGTGTCCTTAGGCATCCACTGTGACAACATCTGCACCCAGGGCCGCTGGGGACCCAACTGCTCCATCTCGTGCAGCTGTGAGAACGGGGGATCCTGCTCCCCAGAGGATGGGACCTGTGACTGTGCCCCGGGATACAGAGGACCCTTGTGCCAGAGAAGTAAGATTTTCCATAGCTGGCAGAAGCAAGGCAGGTAGAAATGCTCCTTTATGACACCAGACAGACAAAACCACAATTTATGGTTGACTTCCTAAGGGCAAAAGAACCTAAAATATGCTCCTTCATCAAGAAGTCAAAGCTCTCCTGCACTGAGCTGTGCCTTGTGTTTCTTCTGATCTTTCACTGCACCTGGAGGTCACGGGTGAGCCGAAAGGAGGAGCAGCACCTTTACAAACCAGAGCTGGCAGAACACAGATTTGCAGTGCAGGCAGACCTATTAAACAGTCAGCTACCGCCCGTCACATAATGACAAGTGGATGAGCGTTGGCATCAAAATAACACGGCAATGTTTTCTTGTATGCCAGAAAAAGAAACACAGCAGCCCAAAATAGCTCCTGTTTGATGTTCTGCTGCTACATATTAAAATGTACAAGCAGATAAAAATCCTCGTGTTTGCTTTATCTGGGAAGCTGCATTTGCCCCATAGGGACCCTAATTGACTGATCCAAACTACACCAGCCATGTTCCCAGGTAAACAAGGAGTGGATTTGTCTTTTCTGTTCAGCATTTCTTCGTCCTGTAAGACATTCTGCATGCCCAGTTCATATATCCCCTTTGATTTCACCAGTTACACTTGACACTAGAACACACTCATCTCTAAAAATAATTTGTAGCTGACAGTTTTTATTTAAAGTCATTATAACGATGACCTCTAGCACTGCTGTAGTTAATGGCCTATAAGCATTTCCATTATAAACCCCAATTTCCAGGTGCTTCAGCATATCTGTATAGCTGTAAAACCTCTCTCCAAGGCTAAAATGTGGTGCTCAGAGCTTCAGGGAGTTGGGGAAGAAAATGTTTTACAAATTTGAAACCTTAAGAGTGCAAAACTTCCAGAAGTTAATAGTTTCTGACCTTTTTGAGATGAAAAAAAAAAACCAGCTTAGTTTTGTCAGCCATTGGCACGTAGGCTACAAGAGCAAACCTTTGCAAGCCCAGGAATCAGGCTGCTCCCTGGGGATGTTTGCTGAGGATCTAATGGGGAGAAATTTTCCTCCCCACTGGGGTGACAGCAGAGGGGTCCTGTGGATGCTTCTTCTGTTTCCCTGTGAGCTTACGGCCTGGAATTCTGCTTGTTTCTGCCTCTCCTGTGGGATTCAGGCTCAGGAATACCTGGTGAACAGGAGACCTTGCTTGTTCTCAAAATCATCCACATTTTTCTCTTGGAAATTCATTTAGAAACAGAATTTAGGCTGTACAAGGCAGAATTGAGGATGATACTGAAGATGATACTCAGCCAGCTTGTTCTGTCTGTGTAATCAGGATTACATGAGACACTGGGATGGTTTAGGGCTCTTAAGCCTGCAGAAATGTCTCCAGGAATGATCCAGGTTGTTTTATAGCTACTGCATCATCAACCAACCTGTCAGCTAAGCTCCAGCTGGAAATGTGCAGTGGTGTAAGAGGCTGACACCCTCTGAGAACATACAATCCAAGAGAAAATTCTCATTTGCTGGAAAAATAGAACAGACATGATTTAGTAACCACTGAGCCAGAACTATAGAGCAGAGAATCACAGGAGTAAAAATAAAAACATATAAAGTTATTTTTACTGTCACTTGCTTCAATTTAAAATTTCTTTGTGTTATCTATTGCAGTGAATGTTTGGACAGTGGATGCTTTTTCACTCTACATGGGCTTAGAAGCAAAAATCTGCTTTTAGAAGAGATACTCAGCCATAATCCTGACTCTATACCTGATGTACAAATTCTTTAATAATTTCCATGCAGGTTTTAGGCAAAATAAGCATAGAGTTCATGACAAGTTTACTCAGCTATCTGGTGTGATTACTGATGCAAATCAGGTGATTTTGTATGGTGTTACATAATTACCATTATTAGATCCTGTTCATCACTTGATGGCTGTTGCTTCTGCCATGAAATGGATAAAATGACTGCCCCAGCTGAGCACAGGCATTGCACCAGATAGGTTTGGATATCACCTTTTGGCATAGTTATTTTGATACAAAATATTGTTTCCTTATACCCCTCTGATTTCTCAGCTCAGTTTCCAAAGGAAATGGTTTTCTGAGTTTCTGTTGTTTCCTACCTATCCTAAAAGCTTTGGAATGTGCTATTAACCATGTCTGCCGTAGGCTGTGAGGTCTCAAACGTCTTAAACATAAAAAAATGTTTTGTCAAAGCTTTCAGGTTGGAGAGGCTCAACTGAGCGTCCTGAAAGAGAGAGGCAGCAGAGAACTCTGCTGTGTTATTAAATAGCCAAGGACTTCCATGAGGAAGGAAGGTGGGAATGTTTGAGCACAGGAGCAATTTCACCTTGCAGAGCTTGCACTTTATTAGACCTGGAGCAATCCAACAGGCTTCATCATTTCGGCTGTCCACAAAATCGTGGTTGATAAATTAAGAAATACTGGTTTGGGATTAAGACAGAGAATTCTCGAGCTCTCAATGATGAGAAAACGTTGGAGAACCTGTGACATCTTGTTCTGTTCTGTTTTCAGTTTGCCCCCCTGGTTTTTACGGCCACCACTGCAGCCAGCCGTGTCCCCAGTGTGTGCACAGCAATGGCCCCTGTCACCACGTGTCGGGACACTGTGACTGCCTGCCTGGATTCTTCGGCCCTCTCTGCAACCAAGGTACCACCCCAGTGCCAGCTCCTTTCCTGAGTGACTGTGACTCTTCAGCGGGTCCCAGCACAAGGGTCCTGCCTTTTCCCTTTGTTCAGTTCCCAAGAAAATCTTTATTTCAGAGGGAAAATGCAAATAGGTGCTCAGTCACCCTTTTGTAAATACCGTGTGCTCCTGGTTTCGTAAATAAACCAAGCTGGATTGGAAGGACCATGGAATGAGACACCTGCTGTAAATATGGGTTCATTTTTCTTGCTGCTCAGCCTGTCCTCTCCTGAGTGGTGATGGCACCTTCATGTGACCTTTGCAGCAGGATGTGGAGGTGCTGGGTAAGGTAAAGGCCAGCTCAGGTGCACAATCCCAAACACCCAGTTGTGCACCAAAGCTCATTTACGCTGTGCAGGACCTGGCTGGGAATAGCTGAAACCATGGACACAAGGGCAGGAGACAGAAAAGGTTGCAGTGAGACAGAAGTGTTGATTTTCCCAGGTGAAGAGGAGCTTCAGCTCCCCCTGATTCCCGTCACCTTTGTGTACCTTTGAAAGTTAGCCCACATTTAATTACAGGTTTCATTTTCATCCTAAAAATACTCACAAAATCACTTGGCCTTCTGCACTCTCAGCTGCTGCATGCTGCAGAGGGTATTTTCTACACAGATATTTAAAAGAGGTGGTTCGTAGTGGGCACTGCCCTTGTGGAGTCACCATCCCTGCCCAAATTGAATGACACTTCCAATGACCTGCTTTTCTATAAGTTGGGATTGCAGGCAGCACTTACCCAAAACCCTTAAATGTAGATTAAGTATAACCGTGTTTTCTTTTTCTTGTGCTCTATAGTCAACTAAACATTACACCAATTAATTTATTAAAATGAACGTATTTCAGTGAATTTGTCCATTTTATGTGAAATGTTAGCCAGATTTCAAAGCGTAAGCAGGTCTAATTATCCTCTTAAGAAAACTATTTTATTTTTGCTCAGATGTTCAGCACTTCTGGTTTTACTTTGAAATGTTGATCTATCCAGCAAATTAATTTTAAAATATTCATGTCCTAATTAAAATCAATTTGTGTTGCAGTTTGTCATAATGAGTTAACATGTAACTTTATTTTGTAGAAAGAAAAATGCTAATTAATGTTTTCCATTCGAAAAACGCGAAACAAAGATTTCACTTTGGAATTTCCATCTCCTTGTGCCATTGGCAGTAGGAACATTCTTCCACCAGCAGTGTGTGCACGTGAGGAGCTGTGCAACCCCCAAAACTGCACAGGCTGACAGAGTTGTGCCAAGGATTCTGAGCTGCAAACACCCAAACAGCTGTTTTATGAAAATCTCTCACAATCACAGAGCGAGATGGGTTGATAATAACTTGTTATCGCTGCTAGAACACACCTGACATCCCACAGGGACTTTGGGAGTCCCACTTCAGAGCTTTTCTAGCTAATTAACATCGCAATCTGTGTTGTACGGTCAGGCTGCTCCTGAAGGAAGCAGAATTAGGCCTTGTTTTACAGCTCTCTAAAAATGGTTGAGACATTTGAACAGTGCTTGGATTTGGATCTCACATCTTCACAAGAGTCACTGTGTCAGTCCACAACCAGGCTGTTTAAACTGGGGAGAGCAGCCATTTTGTCAGCCCTCCGAGCTGACATTCCAGAGGGCAGCACCCATTTCCCAGAGACAAGAGGAGCTCCCAGGGAGGGAGCCCCTCTGCCAGCTCTCCCTGTGCTCCAAAGTGTGACCTGGAGCCTTTGTCAGCAGCTCTGGTTGGATACAAATCTTGCCCTGATCCATTAGCATTCCACATTGCAGTCCAAATCGGCTCCTATTCCAGGGAAGCCCTGCAAGAATTACATTTTTTGTGCATACAGAATCCCAGCCTTCACTGGGGTGATGTTACCTGTCTCCATCTCAAAGGTGCCATGAAACTGTGCCTGGAGCTGCTCTATGGAGATCCTTGGCAGGGAATCAGGCGTGGCCTGTCCAAGAGCCTGGGCTGATGGATCCGTTCCCTTTTTGCTGCCTGTGATAGGAGGGCTCCGCTTTCCTTCTCTCTGCGTGTATTGTTCTTTCCATTGTGCCTGTGGATTGTGTTGTTTTACCTCTTCTCATGTAGAAACTGTTCTGTTTAGCACACAGGGTGAAAGCCAAACCCAGCTTTATCCACTCCTACAGATAAGTCCATAGTCTACAGAAAGGCAAGCAGAAAACAATACTCTGCTGTAGTAAGAGCAGAGGATGGCACATTATATAAAGGCAATGAATCACAGCTCAGGATTTCAATCTGTGGCTGATTCACAGTCAGGATAGATTGAGGTCACCTGCAGAGACTACTTTTGAGAAAGTGAGAGAGGCTGAAGAGGTAAAACAGCTGCATAATTCAGGGAAGTGCCTTAATCGCTTTTTTGACATCGCTATTATTTACCAGGATACAAGTCCAGTTCCATTTGTTACACTCTTTGCAAAGATGGACTGTATGTTTTATCTTGTTTTGAAAATACATCTGTTTTTGTCAGGGAACACAGCCAATAAGAGCCCAGAAATGAAACATTTCATTCGTTACTGAGCAGAGCTTTCCATCAACTTTAACGTTAAAGATTTCCAATAATTTGGTGGGAGGTTGAAGATCTACATGTCTATTAGTTTCCTGTCACTGTGCTTAGGATGTTAGACGATGACTCTGGAAAAAAATTTGGAGTTTCTTTTCTTCCAGCTTCAGTTGGGTGGGCACAGAGGGAGAAGTGCTGATTCTGTTGGAATACAGCAAATCTGTTTAAGAGCTCTCAGTCAAACATATAGGTAACATACATATAACATACAGATATATACGTATTTTTATATATATATATATATATATATATATATATATATAAATCCTTGGAAACCAGATCAACCCCTTCCAGCCACTCACTTGTGGCTGCTACTCATTAAATTCTCCTTAACTTTCCTATTCTCCTCCTCTCCCAATGGCCCCTTTTCTCCGTTTTGTCTCTACCCTTGTCATCCTTCCATACTGCCCTTCAATAATTACAATCTTCTGACTATGTTAGCTTCATTTTCCACCAGAAAAGTGGATTTTGATATGACTTTTTCCTATTCTTTTTATGCCTGGGATGCAAGCAAAATGGGCTCAAATACTTTCTGCCTTTTCCTGCTTTCCAGAGAAATTTTGCTTCATCAAAGAAAAGCGTTGTAATTAATTTTATCTCTAATTGCTAAATGTTGAGTCCTACGATTTCCTCACATTCCTTTTGAAGAGCCTGCAGTAAACTGCCTTGTGTTTTCAGTGTGTCCCAGTGGGAAATACGGGAAGAACTGTGCCGAGGTGTGTCAGTGCACCGAGAACGGGACCTGCAATCCCATCGACGGCTCGTGCCAGTGCTTTCCGGGCTGGATAGGCATGGACTGCTCCCAGAGTAAGCAAAGGGTTCTTTTTCCACCTCTCCTTTCAAAGAGCCTGTGTTTGTGTTTGTCCAGTGTTTTCTGAAAGTTAAAGACAGATTCTGGAGAAATCCCTGTTGTATTACAGCCAGTGACTTATTCTCTTTAGAGCTGATTTCTTTTAATTAATCTGAGTTAGCTTTGGATTGAATTAGTTTCTGCATTTGGAGTTTGTAGAAGCCATGACTGGCTTTTATTCCAGGAAAGGGAGGTCACAAGCTCTTATCAGAAAAGAAAGCTCCATGCTTCCTTTTAATTTCTAGCTGGATTCCCTTTTATTTATTTTTTTGAAATCATTTTCTTTCAGCTATTACATTTAGACATTATTAACCAGTAAATGTTTTCATGTACCAAATCTCCAGAACTGAGAAATTAGGCAGCTGAAATATTTCTATTACATGTAATTTAATTGTAAAAGTCAATGTGGCCTTGTAGGGATGGAGGATTTCTTTCTGAAAATTGCCCAGGTAGAAGATTGGCATTTGCTGATCCCAAAGTGTCATTTCCTGAGAGCATCCCTTAATTGAAGCTAGATCACAGAGGGAGGCAATATCCGATCATTCAGAAATGTTACTTCATATTCAGGATACAACTAGCATATTAGACAGCATTCCAGAGTAAAATATATTAAACTTCAAGTGATAAAGCAGGAATCGGATAAAAACAGACGGCTGTAATTTTGTTTTATTGTGTGTCTTCTGCAGGCAGAATATTGCTGTCACTCAAAAACAGAAGAAAAAAATTAAAGAAAAAAAGACAGAAAGCTGCACATATTCCTCATTATATTTAGCCATGTAATTGGGAAATGACTGTTAGTGTCTGTTAACCTTGGAAAAAGATGGTTTTCCTTGGAGAGCGAGGCAGGCCAGGTCAGCAGAGGCGGTTTGGGAGGCAGGACCTGGCCGTGGCTGCTGTGATGAGCAGAGGGGCCGTGGTTCTGTGCTCGGGCACTCCTTGCACACGAAGGGTGCGGGTGCCTCCCCCAGGGTGACCCTGAGCCACACCAGCTCCATGGCCACCTGGCCTGGCCTTGAGCTGCTCCGTCCTGTGCTCCCGTTCACCTGCCATGACCCGAGCCCGAGCCACACCAGCTCCATGGGCACCTGGCCTGGCCTCGAGCTGCTCTGCCTGCCATGACCCGAGCCCGAGCTGCACCGGAGATAATTTTAGCTGCGCTCCAGAGCCAGGTCTGGAGTCACTGACAGCCCCTGCAGCTCTGCCTTACAAAGGCGTTGGAAAAGTGTTTCTGGTTGCTTATAGCACAAACACTCGAGGCCAAACCCTGCTCAGCTTTAGATTGTGTGAGTCCAGTGACCTTTTGTTTGATTTACGTCATGGCAGGGTTTTTTTGGCCATTCATTCTGGCTTTAGAGGTGTCTGTCAAATGCCAGAAACTTCCGTTTATCGTCCATGGAGCCATTGGCATCCATGGAAATAGGCATGGTGTCTGTGCTTTCAGGTTTCCTGGGAACCGTGCCTTATTAATTCATGTCTTTAGCAGGAAGCAATGGAAAGTGCTTTTTAAAGCAAAAATATAGTTGTTATATTGAAGGGCTATCATGATTTTGGATCTTTTAGTCTGGCACTAATAACTGTAACTTACTGCATTCATTTTTGGAGGGAGGCTTAAAATAACTTTTTTTAATGTATTAATATTGTACTTGTTGAAATATAAAATAGACCTGGAGATTTCAATTTAATATTAGCCCCAACAACAAAAGCAATCTGAATTTGTGGATGGGAATTCATACTGGAAGAAGTTTTCTTTACATTTTTACACGATTGGAGTAGCACTCTGTGCTTCAAATGAATGTGGTAATTTTAGTGGTTGATTGCATAGCAAAGTAAACCTGAATAGCTAGGCTTTATTATGCAAGAATTCCAGAATGTCAAAAAGAAAATTAAATTACCTCCGTATCTTGCAACTCTTCCTAAATTGTCTTCCCAGATAGTGCCAGTGAGGCAGGGCGAGCGCAGAGCGGGGTCGTGTCGAGGGTCGCAGGCTCCGTTGTTCTCAGGGAGGCAAAACCTGCTCCTGCCACCCACCCTCCACAGAGTGGTGTGGAGCCACGGAATCCTGCAATGGCTTGGCTTGGAAAGGACT
>VZTX01001343.1:0-44882 GCA_013400915.1 Pardalotus punctatus | reverse complement strand
CTTTCTTCTCTCTTTTGTCCTTTTTTGGGGCAGTTTCCAAGCAAGAAACTTTTTCCACTGCCAGACATTGACCAAGGGTCTATAAACAGCCTGACACCCCTGACTTGGCCAGGGGCAACTCTGCTTGGTGGCCCTTCATGTGCCCCTCTGCAGAAAAAAACTACTTTGGGCTTCTTTTCTTCGTGGGAAAACAGAGAACTGAGGAGCAGCTCCAAAAATTTATACTGGGGTGGTGAAAAGGATTTGCATCTTTGGGAGATCTGATGTGTTATAAGGGATCAGGATAATTTCTCTGGCTTAGAGCTGTAAATCTGAGCACTCCTAAGTGTGATGCTTTTCCAGTGAAACAGTGGTGTTCAGGAATAGATCCTAGATTAGCAAAACCTCACAGAACACGGGGAAAATGAAGTGTTTAAAGTAATTTGAGTCTTACAAGGTTAGCTGGTAGCTACTATTCTCTCTTTAGATATTAAAATTTATTAAAATACAATGCAGCCAGAGGTTGGGATGTATTTTTATGATTTTATACCCACATACAAATCTTTCCCCCTTTTTCTTTTTTTTTTCTTTTTTTCATTTTTTAGCTTCTACCAAAGCAGTTTTTTTCTGCCCTGAAATGGATCTATCATGTTCTGCTTTGCCCAGAGCACTTAAGAGAACAAAACCAAATTAATTTAGCTTCTCCATATATTTTTTTTTTCTTTTCCTTGCAAGACTGCAAGCAAGCTGCCACGTAAGAATGACCTACTTTAGTATTCCTGCTTCACCTCCTCCCCTCTCCCCTCGCTGCCCCTCTGGCTGCCCTCCCTGCAGCTGTGGAATTCCTGGGTTCCAGGGGCTGGGCTGGTGATGCTCCAGCAGGATCCAGCCCTGTTTGATTGATTGTTTGTTTGTTTGTTTGATTGATTGATTGTTTGTTTGATTGTTTGTTTGTTTTTTGGTTGGTTGGTTTGGTTTTGGGGTTTTTTTTGGGGCGTTTGCTTTGCTGAGGGGAAAAAAAAAGAAAAAAAGGAAGAGCTCAACAGAAAAGGAGAAAATTCAAGTCTTGAGCTGCACATCTGCCACAGAACAGGTTTCTGCCTTTTGTTGAGACCTCACTTTCTTTTTGGTTCTGAGAACAGTTTGATGATGATGTCAGGCACAGGGTGTGACTCTTGGGGTGTCCTGAGTTGGACTCGGATCTTCGTGGGTCCCTTCCAGCCCAGCATGTTCTGTGAAGAACTGAAGAATTGTACTGTTGTCAAAACACCCTCGTGGGGTTTTAAATGTGCAAAATTAACAGAATTTATTGCGCTCCCATCACCCCTTTTGGAAGCCAATAACACTTCATTTGCCCATCACAAACATTTTTCCTTCCGAGATCTCTGAGGACTGGGTGAGGCTCCCCAAGCTGCTGTGCCCAGGGGTGGGGTGTTCCCTTCCCTTCTGGGGGGCTGGACTCCTTTTTTGGGGTGCTTAGCTTGAAATTCAAGCACTTAATTTATGGCAATATTAAAACCTTAACTCTGATGTTTAAAAAAAAAAAAAAGGCAGTTCACATGGAAACATCAAGTTCAGGCATCTCAGATTTGGCTCCTCAGAATCAGTAGTTGCTTTCTTGACCTCAGTATTGCTGTGCACTGATCTGGAGACTGATTCCAGAAGGAATCATTTAATCTGGGCTGTGTTCTGCCCATCTCCCCTTCCTCTGAGCAAAGAGGATGCTGTGGAAGTAAAATCCAGAAAATACAAAGGCTGCAGTTGTCACACAGCTGAAGAAAAATTACTGTCAAGCTTTTTTAGGAAAAAAATACAAGTCAAATAACAGTGTCATCCCCAGGCAAGTAGGCTTTGG
The DNA here is from genome assembly GCA_013400915.1 of Pardalotus punctatus. Lineage (NCBI taxonomy): Eukaryota > Metazoa > Chordata > Aves > Passeriformes > Pardalotidae > Pardalotus > Pardalotus punctatus. The sequence continues at coordinate 43,048 of VZTX01001343.1, read as the reverse complement.
CACAGGGTTTGTTATCTGGCCAGGTAGAAATGGCAGTAAATTGGTTTATTGCTTGTCATTGCACCTAGTGCAGAAGTCCAGCGAGGAATTAAAAACTAAAAAACCATCTCACTTATGGTTTTTTCATAAGTGAGCACATCACACTCAAGAGCATCAGAAAAAGGGATGGGTTGGACATGGTTTTGATTAAATCTGTTACTGGTTTGTGTTGTTGCCAGCGTGGTTTGTACAAGGCAAGTGCTCCTCACAGATGTGCAGAGCTGCTGAGCTGGGCCTGGTTGTACCTCATGTACTCTCTTTTCCTTTAAATCCACTGTATCTCCCAAATAAATCAGTGCTGGAGCTTGGTGGAAAGTGGGAGCTGCAAAATCAACTTCCCTGTCAGCTCTGCTCCTCCTGGAGAGTAAAGCTTCCAACACCTCACAGACATGAAAAAATGTGAAATATGAATGTACCCTTCTGTTGGGGATTAATTCCTGGAAGAAAGAGGAACATTAAAGGATCTGTCAACTTTGTATTTATTCAAAAGTGCATTAGCCAGGAAGCCAGTTCTTAAGGACCATCAAGGGATTCAGTTTTATGTCTGTTCTTTTAACAGGTTAAACCTCGCCACCTGAAAGACTTAAACACGGAGTTCCCCCGAGAGAACCAGAATTACTGAGTTCAGGCAACTGAAGATGCTGCTGCTGTGGCAGCTGTTCCTGGTGTCATTTGTTGGCTGCCTTGCAGGTAACAATAATCTCTAACTTCACTTTTAGAACCGTGCATACGTTCCCAGATTCAAGATGCCAGCTGCAGTTGAGGAGGGGAACCCAGAGGCTTTCAAATGCAGAAGTTATGTAGAGTTCCAGAAACCAAGCATGCAACAGATAGGTTAAATAATACAAAATATTAAAAGTGTGTGAATTAAAAGAACCTTTGCTAGGTAGGGATGTGCTGTCAGAGCAGGCAGAAGAAATTTGAATGCATTTGGGATGCTGTTGGTAGCAGTGTGCTGATGGAAGAGCTGCAATATGTGTTTGTCTTTACCTGGACACCTCAGATTCTTGCTGGAGCTGATTGCTGCAGCTTTTGTCACAACTTTGCTTTCGAATGGGGTTTATTCCTGAGGAGCAGCCCTGTGTCTGCTGAACTGGTGCAGAGATTTGCTGCTCTTGCTCTGCCTGACATCTCTGAGTGTCTGGGGCTGGTGCTGCTGTCCAGGTCTCCTCTCTGCTGCCACATCAGCTCTGCAGAGTCATTTTTCTTTACCTTATCGAGGTCAGTGCTCGCTCACAGCAGCGCAGGTCCCTGCCTTTCCTTGGTGCTCTCTCTGCTCAGCTTGCTCTGTTTGAGCATCCCTGGTGATGCCAGGGGGCACGAGGGGAGGGGAGAGGCTCCTGTGCCGTGCTCAGGGCTTGGCTCTGGTGAATTCTGTGCCCCTTGGCACTGCCAAGAGCGGTGCCCACACTGCCCTGTGCATGCCCTTCAGAATGGTCAGCGTGGCTCTGGGGAGGAGGGCAGTGCCTGTGCCTCAGCTGAAGGATGAAAAGCAAAGGGTTTATCCCCCAGCTCTGCTGTGGGTTTGCTTTCCAGGAGCTCCCGTGCAGGGGTGGCTGGGGAGAAACGCTGGGGCTGCCTGGGCAGTCCCCTGGCTGGGATTTCCTCCTGATCCTCTCTTTCCATCCCCTTCCTTCTGTGACCACTGCCCGTGTCCTGGCTGCCCTCAGCCGGGTTGGACTCCTGCACACTGCTCTAAGGTTTATGGATTTGGCTTTTTACTGAGGCTCAGAAGGCCAGGATTTGCTTTTAGCTTAGTCAGGAGCTCTAAAGAAAGGGAAGTGACATTGTTAAAGCAGTGTCCATCCTCCCAGCCCTTCTCTGCACCTGATTCGGGTCTCTCCCCACGGCTGGGTGCTTGCCAAATGCCGGTTTAGTGGCCAGGGCGAGTTGGTAGATTGGAGTACCAACAAGAATTCGAGGGAAAAGCTGCTTTTCCTGTTTCCAAAAGCCAGCTGGCTTGGTGGGGCAGGGCTGCTCGGGAGCTGTGAGCGCCCATTGCGATGTCCATCCCTGATTTAGCGCTGCTGAATTGCTGTCACCGAGTCCCAGGCAGCGCTCACAGGCAGAGCTGGAGCCAGATGGAATTTGCTGAACAGCAGGAATTGAGCCTTTCCAGCTGCCTGACCCATCTCCCTCCAAACTCTGCAGAAGGGCTCATTCCTGACACACAAATCTGCTGATGTTTGGAGCCTGGGCATGTGTTCAGTGCCAGCATTACCTGTTTGCTTCAATTGTGTGAGTGTCATCTGTGGGGCTTGGGAACAGCAGGCTGCTGAAATCCACTGGGGAATCCTAGAGCTGAATTGATTTCAAAACCGATTTTAGCAAGAGCACGCTGGAAATGTAAAAACAAGTTGTCAAACAGTTTGTAGAATGTTATTTTAACCTCTTATTAAGATAGATCAGCAGGTATTTTGCCTCCCTATAGAAAACCATTTTTCTTATGCTTTGCCTATAAGCAAAAAGACAGTTCTTGTAAGACCTGTCTGCAGTTCAGTGTTATGAAATAACATCATAGCTGCAGAAAAGGAGATGATGCTGATCTTGGCTTATAAACCCTGACATTCTCTGTCTTTGCAGATAATGTATTTCAAACTAGGCCCCTTATTGCAGTGTCCTATATTGAATTGCTTTTCCTTTATCCGATGTGAATCTTCATAGTTCATCAAAGAGGGGAATGTGAGAGGATCTAATGAAAAAAAACAGTGGCCCTTGGGTTTTTGTTTATTGAAGTATGATTACATCTGTGTGACTAATGATCCCATGGTCTTTTTGCCCATTTACCTTGGGGAGCAAAAAGGTGATTACTGAGCATTAAATAGATATATGTGGAGTTTCAAAATGTCTGCCCTGTTAGGAGAGGAATTTTGAAACACACACTTTACATTTAAATTACTCCGAAGAGCAGGTTCAAAGATAAAAGTGAGTAAAATACACAAAACAACATCAACTGTGAAAGTGCAAAACTCAGCTGTGGTGAAGTCATGAAGAGGAGANTAAAAGTGAGTAAAATACACAAAACAACATCAACTGTGAAAGTGCAAAACTCAGCTGTGGTGAAGTCATGAAGAGGAGAGGGAGAGGGAGAGGGAGAGGGAGAGGAGAGCCCAGCACAGGCTCTGCTCTCTGCACCTTTCCTGCTGCTAACACCAACTTTTCCCTTCTCCCCAGAACGGGAGGTGTTTTTAAAGGTTCTCCTGGGAATTAACAGGAAAAAAGGAAAAACAATGTTTGAAGGATGGTTGAAGGGGAGGGAAAGCGGTGAAGAAAGCGGGAGTTCAAAGAAACGAAACAAGGAGGACTCTGTGTGTAAATGCATAAAATTCTTCTCCTTCAGGAGATGAAAGGGCACCTTTCAAAGAGCATGTCCAGGGTGAGAGCTGGAGAGGCCCCTTGGATTAACTTTCTCTCCTGAAATTCTGACTCCTTGCCACCACAAACAGTGTATCCTAACACCACGTTAGAGAAAACCAAAAATAATTATTAAATTTTTTCCTCCAGCCATTACAAGCCTTGGCAAAAAAAAAAAAACAAACAACAAAAACCCCCAAAACAAACCCATGAACAAAAATCCCAGCCAGAGCACTACTGCAATATATAGAAACTATTTGGACATTGAAGCCTGGTTCCTGTTCTATCACTTTATACTAAAATTTGCCAATAGGGAGATTTTTCTTCTAATTCCTTATTCAGCAGTCTATTTGAGTTTAAAACTGGATCCTATTATATATATTTCTTTATGTCAATTCAGGTGTTTTTATTGCTTTCATTTTCATTTTTTCATTTTGTTTTCTCAGTCTAATACAGAAATAAACTGTTAAGCCCTCAGGCACAGCAATGTCATCTATCAGATTCACAGTTCTCCTCTTTTTTAGTATCAAGTTTAGGAGACTTATGAAATTGGAAAGCATGATTCTTTCTTTATTTTCCAAAGAGCATGAAAACAAACCTTCTGTGTTCTTACTGCTCTGTTGTTGTGATTAAATTATGCCACAAGGAAAGCAGAAGTATTGTCTTCAGATTTAGTCTTTGGTGAGGAGTTTTCTCTATGGGTAAAAGTCCATTTGTAGAGGGGAAAAAAAAAATAGCATCGCTTACTACTCTTGTTCAAATTCAGTTTTCATTAAGAGTTACAGCCTTCAGACAGAGGCAGCCTGGATCTTGATGCATAATGCTTTTGCATATTAATAGCAATATCCTTTTTCTGCATTACCCATGTGCAGCCATCATGTTCAAATGCAGCCGTGCCAATAGAGGCTGTCAGAATTGTTTAGCGGCGTGCCTTGGCTACCAGGATTCATTGCACAGCCAGAAAATTTGGGCTGAGGTAGTTTAAAAATGAGAAACAGGTCCTGAGAAAGAGTTCCTGCTTTTCTCTGAAAGTTTTGGTGTCGCAGGAGCTTCGAGCTCTGGTAGCAGGACATGAAATGGGTGCTGTAAATTTGGGAAGGCGCTGAACCCAACACGATCCCAAGCCTGGCTCCTCTCCTGGTCACGCTGGCCACAGCCTGGTGTCCAGGCTGGGGACAGAAGGAGCTTGTCCTGCTGGGGCTGGGGCGTGTTTGGGCCGAGGGCTGAAGCTGCTGGGAGCTCAGCGCAGAGCCGGTTTCAGATTTACCCAGCTGTGCCCAGGGTAAATCTCCCCTTGCCCGCAGCTCTCTGCTCCTGGAGCAGCCTGGAGAGTGAGGAGGGGAACTCACTTTTAATCCATTCACTGGGAATTAGGTGAGGGACAAAAATAGCCTCCTTTGGGAGGATCTGTGTTTTCTGGTCAGTGAAATAAAAACCTGGGGCAGCCCAGAACCCTTCACTGACATCCCAGCCTTTCTCCGAGTCCATGGATTTCCAAGAGTCTGGATTTCCGCCGTGGGCGTGCTCTTATCGGTTGCAATATTTAATTCCATAAGTGCAAAAAATGCTGTGATATTCAAATTCTTTTTGAAGAGAGGCCTTTAATGGCTTTTGAAGAGTCTCCTTGGTTTCTGCTTTATTTTCCAAGCTGCAGAAAGCCCCCTTTTGAAAAGCAGCTCCCTCGTGCTGCAGATACTGTCTAACCTTAAAGCTGAATCCTCACCTTCAGACAATTAATGCCTCATTTCAACAAGACAAATGCTGCCTTTATCTTCATTAATTAAGCTTATTGCAGATTTGATGGCATTTGAATGGGGAAATTTTGGCTAGTGGCAATTCTGATTTTTACATAAATTACCAAGAAGGAATTTTCAAGCGCTTTATCCCGCAATAAAATTTTGTCACTGCTAATATTATTGAGCATGAAGGCTGTGCGTTTGTACTTACACAGTTCTTCTGCCTACTGCAGTTTAAAGTGCAATACAATAGAGCAAGTAATTCAAATATATTTCTTGTAAAAGATTATGGTGCTCGGGCACATTGAATAGTAATCCCTACTGGAATACTTACTCTAATCCACATGCTAAATATTTATTTAACAGGAACTGGGATAACTCCCAGTGCCTTAGGATTTCTGTTTGCTGGATTTTTTTTAGTAGATAGATCTTTGCGCGATATTTTGTTTATGGCCATTTATTTGCTGTGTGACTTAGGCCTTTTATCCCAGAGAAAGCGACTTGTGAAAATTTCCAGTTTTCCCTGATTTCCCTTAGCGTGAAGCCTGCCTGCCTTGTGACAAGGACAGCACAGGAGCCTCTCTCTCATGAGGTGGTTTTTGGGTTTTAGTGTGGGCCAACACTGTCAGAGTTTCAGGAGAAATGAGGTCCTGGAGGTTGTTGCAAGACCCTTGCCTTCCATCCCTTCCAGCCCTTTCCTTGGGAACCTCAGGACACTGTGGAGTTAAAAAATCAGATTCAAGAGGTTGTGACTGACAGTTGAAAAACTGGGAAGGTACACTGGGTTGAAATCTAAAGCTGGGTAATTTGGCAGATGTTCAGGAAACCAGCAGAACTGAGAATAATTCAGTTTGTATTTAAAAAAAAAAGCTCTTCAGTAGAAACTGTTCTGATTTTTTGTTGTCGTTCTTAATGATCATGTTCAAAATGAATGCTTTAGGTTTTTAATTTTTGGTGATTTTAAATATGTGGCTGCCAGTGCCTTGGACAAAAGCTTTGTTTGTGCCATAATTAACCTCTCAGTTTTTCTGTGTAATAACAAATGTGCTAATAGTAGCCTTAAGCTTTCCCGATCCAGGATGTACATATCAGCAGTGAGATTTCAGGGATCAGTGTTTATCAGGGATTAGGACACAATTTACACACAGTTTTTTCAGTTAAAAAAATAACACAACATTGTAAAGTAGAAAGCTTAACCTCGACCGTATTTACTATACGTGTTTGAAAACCTAAGCGAATAAAAGCTCATTTATATTCTTGTCTGATTAGCACAATCAGAACTCATTGATGCTAAAACAAGCTGAATTTCCATAACTATAAACAGAATATTAAAATATAGTTGACTAGCAGAGCATGATGTTTTCTCTCTCCTTGGATGGAACACGGAGCTACGACTTTCTTGGTGACTTTTTAGGAGACTTTTAAGAAAGTCAGAGGCGTTTCGAAGCCAGGCCTTTGGGCAGGAAAGCAGAACCTTTTCTAGGCAAGTGTTGGCTGCATTGGAATGGAAAGCAGAAGATGACACATAGGTAAATGTGTTTGTGCTTGGCTGTCCTTGATTTCTGCAGGGTCAGATGTTCAGGAGCCAAGTGGAGAAACGTTTGGCTGTAGAAAGCACTTTGTCTGAAGCAGCCCCTGGAGGTGTTTGTGGTGTTTCGCTCTGTAGATGGGACCACAAAGCCGTAATGCAGGAGGGGAGGTGTGGAGTGACTTTGTGCAGTGATATAAATTGAGAAATTCCATACTGAAGCCAACTGGGTGTTTCCCTGGGGGGTAAAATGAGAATGGAAGAATGGCTTGGGTTGGAACAGATCTTAGACGTCATCCAGTTCTGCTCCCTGGGATGCGGAAGCGTGGAATAGCCCGATGCAAAGAGTTATGAGGAGACCTGGCTTTGATTGGGATGGCTGGCAGCTCATGCAGGTGACAGAAGATTCCATTTAAATTGCCAGGAAAAAGCCTGATGGCGCTTGGGAATTTTTTGTGCGGTCCCAAGGATCTGGGTGAAAAGAGTCCCAAAGCTGAGACTTGCCACGTTGTCCTAAACACACTCAGGGTTCGTTCCCATCCCATAAGTGTCATTTTGTGAAGAAGGAACGTGTGAGGAATCAGCATAACTTTCATTTAGTGGAGACAGCCCATCAGAATGTCAGGATCCTGTTTCAAATAAACGGGAAATTTTGCAGCTCCAGAGCTGCCGCTCCACCCTCCCAGACTGTGCCTCCAGCGAGCTGCAGTCGCACCTTGCACCTGCTCGGCGAAATAATTCAGTGCAACTCCAGGTGCCCTGCGTGCAGCAAGAAGCAAAGGACTGCAAAGGAAAATGTAGCATTCCCTCGCCTTTGGCAGTTGTTGTGCAGTGAGAACTTCAAAATGGTTTAAACCTGAATTAAAAATAGCTTAATTTGCATAGTCAAGGGTAATTAGTGTGTATTTTATCCTGGTTCTTCGTACAGCTATTTATAACTCGGAAAGCAATACGGAAAATCTCAGATAGTTGGATGTTTGACTCAGTTAAGGATTCTCCTGTAGCTCAGAGGTGGCATGTAAAGATATCACTCTTAATAAACACCTGAATGGCAAATTTTGATATTGGAGATAATGGGGAATAGATAAGGTGCAAATAAGAGTTCCTCTTCCAAAGCTGTGCTGCATGTCCAGGAAATGTTTTTTAGCTCGTTCATTCCAGATTATTCCCAGTTTTTATGTTGCCAGAGATCATCACTGGCAGACACTTTGTGAATGGGGTATTTTAAGGTTTCATCCCATCCCTCATTTTGAAGGTTTGCTGTATAGGGAGATCCCATGGCCCTGTATTTAATGAGTCGAGGCTGCTCTGGGGGTGTGTAATGGACGGAAAGACATTTTCCCTCCGCTCTTCAAAAAGAGAAGAAACATTTATCCTGTATCAACAGCTTGGAAATAGGACAGATTCATTCCTTTGCACAATGTTTTGTGCTGTCTGGGAAGTGATTCCAGCAAGCACTGATAAGAGACAGTGGTTTTTGAGATAAACTACTGACAGTAATGGTGCCTTGACTTTTTGGGGAGAGGGGGCGTGTGCCAATTCCTCCTGCCTTCAGAATTTAAAAGAATTGCCCTCGATTGCCGCTGTAGAAAAACCCTAAATCTGAATTTGCTTCTAGCCTATGTAAAGCTTTATTGCAGAGCACAGACTATAGTTAAAAGTAAGACAATTATGTGCCTGAATCTGTTTTTTATACATAATTTACCTATAAAATCTAAAGATCCATCTCGAATTTCAGATCTACATCCATAGCATTGCTGCAGAGGGGACATATTTCAGCTTTTGCTGGAGTTTGCCAAGTGAGTGACAGCAGTGAGCAACACATTGGAAAATATTACTTCTAATTCATTTTTTAAAGTTTTTTGAATCTTAACATGAAATACTGTATTCTATAAAGAGATTCTGATGAGAAAATGAAATTACATGAAAGCATAGAGGAAATGAGGGAGAAAAAGCAGTTGTTTCAGATCATAACCTCATTGGTTGGGGTGACAGTTTCAATACCATTTGAGTTCTCTCCAGTTCTCATCCTTTTTATGTTGGATTAAGTAACAGTTTTTGTCTTCTTATTCCCATAGCAACCTTATCTCTCTTTATTTTTTTGATGTAAATCTGCTTGTCTCTTACTATCTTTCAAAGCTTGTGCATGAATAGCTTGTGAGGGAGTGTAGCAAGGAGAGAGCAGAGACTTTCTGGCATAGAAAATAAGGGAAAGAATATTTTGGAGCAAGAAGGAGAGAGCTAAAAAAAATACTTTTTTCTTCCCAAAGCTATTTAGGACATCATTTTCCTCTGTAGCTTTTTCATGAGGGCTGAAACTTCTGTGCTGTTTTAGGATGTCGTGTAAGCTTAACTCCTTTAAAAAGTTTAGGCCAACCTCCATGCTCAGCCAAAAGTATGGATTTAATGATCTGTAGCATTCTGATTTTTATAACTTGGGAAAAGTTCTGCTTTTAGCAAAGGTCGGTCTTGCCTTGCCATGATTTTGCTCCTGGTGGAACTTGGAATCTCTTTAAGAGGAGGCTGAGTTTTGGGCTGGAGCTGTGCTGACCCCAGCTCTGTGTCCATGGTCTGGAACTGAGAGAATCCTGGTCCCTGAATCCTCAGGGTCCCAGGGATGAGGCTCCAGATCTCAGTTTAAATCCCATTTGTACAAAAGGCTGCACATCCTCAGCAAGGTGCATCTGCTGGTTGGTTGAAGGCATTAAATGAGGGTGAAAAAAACAGCTGTTGCTTTGTCTCTGCACGTCTTTTTCTCATATTAAATATTTTACTTGATTGGACTTGCTTCATGGAAGATGTGTCTGAAGTGCAGTGGAGACAGTGGACACCGATATGATTTTAGGTTTTTAGATTTTTAGACTTTATGCCTAAATTCTGAAATCTTTTTGACAGCAGGAGCCTTTTGAAGTGTTTGCTTCATTTCCATAGGTGTAAAAATACTTAAAAATAACTAACAAATCTGGTATTTCCTTCACAGCTCCCATTGCCTGGTAAAGCTCTAAAAGGAAAAATATTTTAATTCTTTTGTGTGTGAGTTAGGTTTCAGGGTTTTTTTTTGTTTAAGAAGAACAGTGACATTCCATAGGATTTTTGCATTGCAGGACTGTTCTTAAAACTCTGGAATATGGATTATTTGGGAAAACAGAGCTTATATTCAATGAAAAATCAAAGCAAATCCTTGCTAAGGAAAGTATTTCAGCCCTTGATTTATTTGTCAGAATTACCCTAATGGGGCCTTGTTAGCCCATTTAACATGCTACTGATAATATTAAGATAATACTTAAAAATGTTTACATTACATTAATACCCCATTAAGGCCCTGATCTAAAGCCCATTGAAGTTAATAGGAATGTTCAGTAGGAATTGAGTGCTTTGATCTTTCAACTGTAGCTTTTGCAAGTTAAAAAAAAAATAAAAAATCAAACGTGCGAATTGTTTCAGTCAACAGCAACACATCTGTGCTGTGTAGTACCCCAGCCCTCGTGGCTCACAGAGCGATTGGGTTTGGAGCCTCCTCAAACTGAAATAAAGATTTAGAATATCAGTTTGGAATATGTTTTAACAGCAGCAAGTTTTTACATAGAAAAAAGGGTGGTGCTAGGAAGAGTTCAATGAGGACTTGAAATCAGGAAAGTTGGCTGGGTGGCTGAGAGCATTTGACAGTGTTTAGTAGATGGAGGGTTTGTTTTTCTTTTTTGATTTTTTGAGAGGTAGGGTGCCCTGGCATGGTTTTAAACAACTTTATCTTATTGAAGGTGTTGTTCTTCAAATAACACAGGGCAGCTGTCCTTTTCTTTTGAGGTCACCTGAAAGATGTGTAGAGGTGGATTTAGGATTGTGGTTTAGTGGGACTTAGTGCTGGGGAGTGGTTGGACTTGATCTTGGAGGTCTTTTCCAACCTAAATGCTCCTGTCATTCTATAGCAAGCACAGGTGTCTTTTGATGTACAGAATTACTCTGACATTCAGTGAATTTATAAATAAATACACGGGAAAAGTTTAACTGAAGTGTAACCCATGGCTGCAGCCCAATAAACGTGGAGAGATTGCAAATAACAATTTAAATGTCTTCACTGGGTATCATCTTATTTTAAATATTCTTTTGCAGAGCTCCAGTTTGCTGGTAACCTGCATATTCTGCTTTTTGATGTTTATTGCAAAGCAAAACTGAAGCAATGGAACTTAGAGAGCTGCTCCTATTACACTGCATTGCTCTGTCATTATTTTTGTATTGATTATGTATTTATGTCTTGTTTCTCATCCAGTGTGGCACCGAGTAGTTACAGAGAGCTCAGGCTGGGAGTTGTGGGGAGTCTCATTTAATAACCAAGGAAATTCTCTGTACTTATGAGAAGAGATGCAGTACCTGATTTTATTTTCCTGTTATTGCCTCTCTCAGCCCTGTGCAGCGGGACATCTTCTCTCTTTTTTTATGAAACTGTATTTTCTCGTGCCATGGCTTTTTATTAAATTGTAGTTAACGATATGCTTTTGAGGATTACATCACCCTGCAAGGAGCAATCTGGCCTAGGCTGGGGATCAGTCTGCACATGGAGCATCTGTCAGGTAACGATTCTGCTCAGATACCAGCAAAAAGATCAGAGGTCCCCCTGTGTTTTGGGTGTTTTCTCCTTATGTACATGTCTCAATCTATTAAACTCTCCTCAGCAACACCAGGATTGCATTTGTTTTCCTAAATGCAGTAGCAGAACTCGGGTATTTCTCAGGAGCTGCTTTTTTTCCGCACCCGCAGCTTCTGTTGTTGAATGGTCTGATGCTGAATTTATTAATCTGTGCTGCTGCTCAGGTGTAATCCCTTGTTCAGCCACATTTATTCATCCACTGAAGGATGTGCACATTGGTCCATCATGGTGTATTAAAGGTTTGCCTCCTCCTGCCGCAGCTGTCATCTCTTTGACCCCTCAGTAAACTAACAGTCTTCCACATAATTTTGCTTTCATTCAAGTGTAATGCCATTACTGCGGAGGCAGACAGAATGCAATTCTCTGAAGATCTTGTCTCGTTCCCTTCTCTTCCAGGGAGGTTAATGTGCTCAAATGATCCCTGCATTTTCTTTTTGCTCTCTTGCTGCAAGAAGAGCAAAAAAATAGAGTGCTGCTGGATAATGTGTTTGGACTGGCTTTTGGGGATGGAGCAGACTGGGAAAATGAACTCAGCGGTTGGGCAGAACTCTCTCTACCACTTGTGTTTCAAATGCCTTCATTTGTTTCCTTAGCACTTCTTATTTCTGCAGCTTTTGACAAAAATGTTACACAGCTGTTTTTCTCAAATGGAAATAACCGAGTCAAAACCTCTTTAACCAAAACAAGCTAAGCCAGGTTTAAATATTAATGAAGCGTGGGAATCACTTCAGTCTGAAGTTGAACGAGTGTTTTGTCCACAGCCATTTGTCATTTACAAGTGGTACCAGTTCAGAAAACCCGCAGGCAGCCCCTCAGCTCGTCTGCAGTGTCAGTGCTCTGCAGAGCGTGGTCCTCGTGTCCCTGATTTTGGGAATGACAGCTGGGAGAGAGAGCACGGTCTGCAATGAGCTTGGGGACATCGATTCCAGCCCCAGCGTGAGTCGTGTCCTGAGTGCAGGTTCCCTTCATGAACTTTCGCTGTCATTGTCACATCTAATGACTCGGAATTACATTGATTGCCCCTACTGTACGTACTGCTATTTTACCCGCTAATTAAGTTAAAAAATCAAATGAGTCAGTGATTTATTGGGTGTAGAGGCTGGTTCTGCACTGTCACAGTTTCTCATCTGCTGGCTGAACTTGTGTGTGATTTGCCAGAGGCTTCCCTGGGTATCAAATGAGTGTGTGATGTGATGCTTTTGATTTTTAATAATCTGATATTAACAGTAGTATTTTGCATTTCCTTATCTGTTGTCAACAATCCCTTGCATTCAGCTGGTTTGGAACCTTTGATTTCTTACTACATCTCTCTTTCTGATATTATTTCAGATTCTTTTCATAAGAATTTTTCTTTGTCGGTTAACAAAATGTAGCATTTTTCTCCTTAGTATTTCATAACTTCAGCTCTCAGTAACACTTGCTGCTCTTACTTTCTCTTTCATCTTTTTGTATAACTCTTTTTTACTTCCATTTAAAAGTAACTTTGGCTTCTCTTAAAGCCAATTACAGCTTATCCATCCCTTATTTTTCTTTCTCCTATCTTTCCTGATGGGGATTCAGTGAAATTACTATCTTATTTCTTCAAGAAATCTTTTTGCCTCATAATAAATCCTTCTTTACTGGTAAAAAAAAAGAACTTGTATAGAGATTGCAGGTCTGAGCTTTGTATCTAAACTCGTGGGACCTAAACACCCTCCCAGACTCGGGTATTTACAGCCTCCATGGCAAGGGTGGAATTGATTTCTCCCATCCCAGTGTCGGTGGAGAGGCTGGAAAGGGCTGCTGTGTTTCCATGTGAAAGCAGACACGTGGGCACAGCGTGTCCTGGTGTGCCACACGCCCCGAGTGCCATTGATCTGTCGCTGCCGAAGGTGACCGAGTAGATCGAGGCGCTGAGTTCTTATCACAAATCATTGCTTTGTGTAATGAAGTTAATTTATTCCAAGTCATGCTCGCAGGGGTCTCCTGTTCTTCCTCCAGACACTGCAGTATCAGATCCCAGTTCACTCTGAGCCAGACCAAATGCAATTTTGTCATCTGTTTACCCCTTTGTTTAATTGTGTAACGATTACTGTTCCTGCCTTCATAAAGCAAAACACGGGATTTGTTATCTGCGCGGGGATTACGCTGATTGGGTTTTAAATGTCTCTCTGTTACATCTGGGTCAGAGCAATGATTAATATGGACAGAGGGGTTTTGTGACCAGGCTGAAGCTCCAGCACGTGCCCTGGAAAGGCTGTTGGGATTTTAGAGGCAGTGAGGGGCAGAAGTGGAAGTGTGAGAGCACAAGTGGAGCGTGGCTTTGATTGCAGTGGGCAGGATTTGTCACCCTGCTGGGGCTGAGCAGCCAGGGCAGGAGCTGTGCTTTGCTAGGATGAAAAGCAGTGCTTACAGGGATTCAGCCTGGAGACAATGAGCTGTGCCAGAGGTTGTTGGTGCCTGTTTCTGCCGGGGGCTCAGCAGGAGCAGTCAGAGTGCCCGTGTTGGTCTCCGGGTGTCACAGCACAGTTTCGCTGGGTAGCCCTGCTGGGAACCCTTCCCCACTTGGCACTGCTGACCTGGGCTGGTCATTCCAGCTTGAGCTGGTCCGGCTGCAGCCTTGGGGCTTGTCCTGCCTGGGCAGTGCCACCAGGATGGGCTGCTCTGATGAGGGTGATGGGCAGGGAAGCGGGAGCATCCTCCCGGAGCTGCTCCCCAGTCCTGGCACCGGGGAGCCTGTGCTGCCTGCTGAGAGCCTGCTGCTGGCCAGTCCCGCTGTAAGAGTTGCCTACACCGCTCCCCATCAGCAGAACAGCAACCACGGCTCCGTCTGGGTGTGTTGGAGCAACTGCAGGGCCACCCAGCTGCTGTGATTTCCCCAGCCATACCCCCAGGATCAGCCAGATCTGCGTGTTCTCAGCGCCTGCTGCCGCTCACCTCAAGTGCACGAGAACTTCACACCTTCCACGGAGCACGCGGGCTCTCAAAAACTGATTAAACACGCTCAGCAGCACTTTGGAGTTTCCAGATGAGACAAGAAAGTGGCTGCTTTAAGAGCAGGAAGCTCTGGTGTGAACCATCAGCCGTTGGTGCTGAAATCTCACTGACTGGGGTTTTGGTTTTTCCCTCTGCCAATATTTGTGGTCTTCAGCAACTCTAATTCTGGCATTTTCTACCTCCAAATAATGGAGTTTGTAGCCTCAGTGTGTTGTTTTAATTTTATTAGGGACTAGAGAGTAATGTGTGTGTGCAATACTGAATTAGGTTATGCAGTGGTTTTCTGCTTTTCATTAATTAATTAATTAACAGCTCGTGCTTGTGCACAGGTTGGAGAAGTGACTTCATGGGGAAACTTCTTCATTTGGCTTTCACCGTCAGCATTGAAGAAATGATTCTGCCTCACGGACTGCACCATGGCCTGTCTCCTAGAGATAAAGCTGTAATTTTCATTTTTGGGTTTTACGTGAACCTGGCAAATAATTATTGTTTTAAACATCTCCGCTGTCCACATCACAATAATGTGGGGATTCTTTCATTTTTTCTGCCTTATCTGCCACAGAAAATGCCCGTTTTGCTTGTCAGCTGCAAATGACATCCAGGGAAGAAATGCCTTTCAATGCATTCCTGTTCCCTGAAGTCTGTAAGGAAATAACTCCAGACCATCTGCTTTAGCCACTTTTTGCTACTGTGAAGGAAGTGAATGAAATCTCTTCTGGTTTGCTTTGATGTGCTCCTGAACATCCATTAAGCTACAACTTCAGTGTTGCTGTACGGTGATGGGCTGGAAATAGATCATTTTTCTTATCTGTGCCGTCCTTCTGAGCCTGTTAATGTAGTCTAATCCCAGCGAGTAACCTGAGAGATTTAGAGTCAGAAATGTTTGCAGCAATTTTCCAGAATCTGTTTTATGCTGTGGTGACATCTTTGTGCTCGCTCAGATCCTGCTGGGGCTGGAGCGGAGCGCGGGGAAGAGCACATTATATCCCTGATGCCGAAATGGGGGGTTTGAACTTCACAGGAGCAATTAATGTCAGTGCCAAATGCTCCATTCAGGATACCGAGTCTGAACTACTTTATTTGTCAAACGTGAAAATTCACCCACCTCTTCCTTCCAATTGTGATGTGAGTGGTTAATACAGTGAAATTACTCTTCTTCCTCTACGGGAATCAGGGAAGTGTGCTCTGAAAATGTAGCACTTTGATTTCTGCCTGTCTTTCTCATCTTCACTTCAATAATAGAATTAAAAGTTTCAATTTCTTCTAAATTCCTCTGTAAATATTAGTTTTGTCACAGTATTAATCTATCCTTGCACCTTATCCTCTCTGCAGCTTACTTCAAGTGGGTTATTGAATTTGGATATATAGAAATACTCACCTTCTCCAGGTTCCCTTGTTTTCTTTTATTATGGAGTTGAGGCATAATGTACCTGAGGTTGCAAAACATTAAACAGGAGAATTATTAAAATTAATACAAAAAATAAAAGTCCATTAATGTGTCCAGTTAGAAATACTGAACAGCAGGTAAAACTGGAAATAAAGCCCATATCCCAGGAATCCTTTCTGGTGATGAAATATTTGTGGGAGAATGTGTCCATTTCTCTATGGAAGGTGGCATCTTCAGAAGCACAGTGAAGTCAGTGGCAGGAAAAATAAAAATCCCATTGTCACCAGCATGTACCCAGTGCTTTAAAAGGGAGCTGTTGTAGGATGGTTTCCATTGATTTATTCATTGAAGAAAGGCTTTTTGGGAACACTGCTGCATATTTAATAAATAAACAAACCTTCAGATAATGAGAGCTAGATCTGGCAGAGCTTTCGCCATCTGTTTCACTATGAAAATGTGAATATCCTGGTGTTCTTCAGCACTAAACCTGCTTTGTGGTTTCGAGGGCTGGCGCTTGGTAGAGTGTCAGGATATTCTTAGGGTTTGTTTGGGGAAAGTGTTGGGGGAAAAAATAATCTGTGTTGCATCTGAGAAGCTGACTGTAGGATAATTTCCTTGAGCAAACATCCTTCCCTCCTGAGATATTTCTCCAATTGCTTGAATTGCTTGGTTCAGCGCTGTGTTTGCCTGGAGTTGAGTGGTAATTCCCAGATAATACGAATTTATGAAAGGCATATTTTTGGAAATACCGATTGGAGAACATTTTTCTTTCAAAACATGCATTTCCCTAGTAACGCTGTTAGGGTTTGGTTTGGTTTTTTTCCAACTCTTTCAGAGCATTTTTCCCAGTGCAAAGTGTGTTTTGGAAAAAAATACTCTTTGTTTATTGGATGTTGACTCAACTCTTATGTCATTAATATACTTGTACTGCCTTTTCCTTTCTGTTTTCTTTCTGTTTTGTTTTCTTTCTGTTTTCTTTCTGTTTTCTTTCTGTTTTCTTTCTGTTTTCTTTCTGTTTTCTTTCTGTTTTCTTTCTGTTTTCTTTCTGTTTTCTTTCTGTTTTCTTTCTGTTTTCTTTCTGTTTTCTTTCTGTTTTCTTTCTGTTTTCTTTCTGTTTTCTTTCTGTTTTCTTTCTGTTTTCTTTCTGTTTTGTTTTCTTTTGTTTTTCTATTATTTCTTTCTTTTTTCTTTCTTTTTTCCTTTCTTTTTCCTTTCCTTTTCCTTTCTTATTCCTTTCTTTTTTCTTCTTCTATTTTTTTCTATCCCCCTTGCTGTCTCTGGTCTTTTCCATCAATTCCCCAGAGCCCACAAATCCCCTCATCCCTCTCTGTCCATCTTTCCCCTCATTATTACAAACTCTTCTTCCTCTTCCCATGCTGGCATCTCCCGTTCACCACACTCTGGTGCATCTGTGCCACTTCATTTTTAGCTTTTCCTCCTTGTGTTTATATAACACAGACTTTCAAATTACTCTCCTTTAATTGCTCTAAGAGCATTTAATTCTTTCTCGTTCCATTTTTTGCTGCACCTCACGTTGATTTAAGGGGAGAGGAAGAGTTTCAAAGATGTGTAAGGTTTTTTTTGTTTTTTTTTTTGGTGCCATTCTCTGCACCTGGCTCCAGCAGCCTGTTCATCCTGGCAGGACTCATCTGTGAGAAATTCAGCATTTCCCAGGATGGAAACAACCTGCAGGCTCTGCTCACTCCCTGCTCGTTCTGCATTGAGGTTTGCTGCAGTGGTTGGGGTTGATGGGCCGTGTATCCCAAATATCCTGGTGAAAATCAATTATGCAAAGGCTACGTTGAATTCTGGGTGTCTGTCTGAAGAGATGCAGAATTCCTGATCACTGCAATGCCTTGGTACAGCCAGTTTTGGGGTGTAGGATGGTGGGGAAGAATATTTGTTTGTGCAGACGCATGAGGTAGGGAGGTGTGGAAGTGTCTTGGGATTTTTGGTTTGGTGTGGTTTTTTTTTGGTTTGTTTTGGGAGTTTTTTGGGGTTAATTGTTTTTTAGGTTTTTTTGGTTTGGTTTTTTTTTTGTTTTTGTTTGCTTGTTTGTTGGTTTGTTTTGGTGTTTTTTGTTGTTTTTTGTGAGTTTTTTTGTTGTTTTTGGAGGGGTTTTGGTGGGTTTTTTGTTTGTTTGTTTGTTTTTTAAAGAAACAAATTGGCCTTACTGTTTTCTCTGCAGAAGTTCTCATTACCAGCATAGCTATTACAACGTGCTGAGGCTGTTATTTGTCCTTAAGAGCTTTGAGAGTGGAATTTCCGTTCTGTTTAATAATGTGACTTTTACCGGGGCGAGTGGGCTGTGAATTAGTGCTTCATTATGGGCTGACATCAAACAGAGTCCCCACTTCAGAATTACCTACTCAAGAAAACAGCTTAGGTTTGGTTGTCTGACTCATTTAGGCACTTGAACATCCTACCCACACAGAATTACACCTAAAGTGTGTTTAACAGGTTCTGCTCCCGTGAATAACAATGAGCCGGATGGAGCAATACAATAAATATTTTTCTGGCTATTAAGGGACAATTAGGTTTGTAGAGCTTGAATCCTTGTTCTGCAGTTTTCAAAACATGGTAGAACTGCAAATAAACATGTGTTGACACTAAGGAGCAATTGATGGAAGTGTAATAAGATGCTTGGGTGTCGCTGGACTTGGAAACCTGAATTTAAAAAAAAGAAACAGTTGGAAAACTGAATCCTGCTCCTCCCACAGTGAATGTGTCTTGTGCATTACTTAAAAAAAAATAGAAGTTGGTGTCATTTCTGTCAGTGTCTGCAAATCTTCTGAAGTTCCTGTGTACAGAAATGTGTCTGGGGCTGAAATATCACATGGGTTTCTTGACAAAATATGACATAACTCAGGGCTGCCACAAGCCAGCAGTTGTGTGTCTGGAGCAGCTTTGTCATCAGAAATTCTCTGAATTTTTCATAGCATGATGTTCTGTGTCTTTTCAAAGCGTGGCTGTAGGATTTGATGTGATCTTGCCCCATCCCTTTGCTTCCCTTCTTGATTACATGAGATCACAGAAACCAGCCCTGTTTGGGAGGTGCTTTGAATGTGGCTCTGCAGATGAGTTCGTTTTTATACTTTTATAAAAATGCCCCTCTGTTTTCGGTCTGTTTTACCTTACCCAGGTGCTTCAGCTCACGTTTTCCCCTCGTGAATCCCCAAATCCGCGTCTTTTAATTGTCCTGGGTGTCACAGGAGTGTTTAAATGCTGCTGTTCCTGGTGCATGAAGCCGCTGTTCCACGTTTGATCCTCCCATCACTGCCACTCTGTATTTTGGAATCTTTCTCAGCAACTTTAAGTCTCAGTGTTTGAGCCTGAAAACTTGATTTACTGAACAGAAGGAGAGAGCCCAGTGGAATATGCAGTTCTCATGTCCTTGTTTGTATGGGCAGGAACTCGTTTTGTTGTTCTCACTTTGGGCAGAATCAAAGACTTTTCAACAAAGCTGAATTGCCTTTTTTCTGCTCCATTTTATTGCAGTGGTATGTGTATTCCAGTTGATACAACTTTATGGACTTGGTTCTAAAGCAATGAGGCAAATATATGTATTAGCAGGGGAAAGGAGAAGAAAATGCTGTTTCAGGAGTCAGAAAGCTTCAGTTGCTAATTTTAAACTTTCTTCTATATGGCAAACTATAAACAGGCAATAAAAGCACTTAATTTGCAAATTACACAGTTCTAGATGGGCTTTTAGGTTGGATTTTTTAAAAAATTTGTAGTCAGTTTTTTTGTAACATTTTAACCAAAATATTTTCGGTGGCAGGATTAGAGCCTTTGCCTGGTAGGGTTAACTAATTGAGTTGTTCATTTTGTCCATGAACAGTTGCATTTTAGATGAAAGCAGATTACAAGTGAGGCATAATAAATGCAAGTAAGAACTAAAAAGATTAAGGCAGGAGAAACTAATGAAAGCAGTTTGGTGACCAGTTTGAGAGACCTGTAAAAATCCAGTGATGAATAAGCCACACTTTAGTTCAGCAGATAAAATGCAGAAATACTTTGTGTGCTTCTGCCCCGTTCTTTCAGAGTGAACAATGGGATATTGTCATCCCATGGGTGCTGGAAATCGAGTCCTGCTCTGACTCATCTCTCCTCAAACCATCTTCTGTCCTGATCTCTGCTCTTTGGTTCCAGTTATATTTTATCTGTTGAGGCGTTCCAGCAGGATAAGAGCCTCTGATTTCAGGGATACAGTTCAGTCTGTAAAAATAAACAAGCGTTGCCATTATTAGCCCACCTTTTAAGGGATTTTATTTACCCTGTCGGTTTTCTGAGGACTTAATGTCCCTTCCCAATGAATTGATGCAATAACAAGTTTTGTTAGAAGCCACAGCTCTGCTCCCTGGTGTTACTGTACTTGGAAAGGTGGCTTTATATTTTAAAAACACAAAAAACCTAACAAAGAAGCCCAAGGATAAACAATCACTCTTGATATTCTTCCAAACATGCCTGGCTTTGACCTCCAATCCTCTGAATATGCTGCAGGAACACCTGAAAATCACACCAGCATCTTGTTTATAAGCAACCAGTGCTCTCCAAGGTCAGAGATTTGGACTTCATTGTGTAATGCTAATAAAGAACCCTGCTCCTGTTTTGCATGTTGATTTTTCATTCTGTTCAAAGCGGCGCCAGACAATGAGGGAACACGGAAATATACAGAGAAATTAAGTGATGATATTTTTGCAGCTGTGTGATGAGCCTGGTACTTGAGCTGCTCTGGAAGGTGGGATGGGGATCTTGCTGCTAATTTGTGAAAAAATGATTCTTTTATTGTAGGATGGCTCATACCTTCCATTTTTGGATGGATTTGCATTGCTGCTTGTTTCCCCAAAACCTGTTCCCTGGTGGTGGCAATCTTCACCTGCACTCAGTGACGAATAATTCCTGCAGTACCATGGCAGCAGATCAAACTGCAGAGCTCTGGGGGGTTCTCACTGGGTCCCTGTGGGATAACAGGAATTTTCCTTCCAAAGCCCTCAGCCTGCCCCAAGGTGCTCCCTGGCCAGTCCCATCCTGCCGGTGCAGATCGTTGGACAGCGCTGAGAAAAGGGAGGGTCTGAAGGTCTGTGGTTGCAATAAATGAACCCACGGGCTTAAAAAGCACTGCAAACCCATTTTGGTTACGGAAATTGTGTTAGCTGAGATTTCTGAGCTGTGACGGTTGTGATGTAAGAGGGTAGAATGTGCTCTAAATGAATTTTGTATGTAAAACACTAATTCTTTTGGTGTGGTTCATCCTGATACGGAACAGTGTGTGTTTCAGCTCTTGGTTTTTCCTTCCGTGGTGCTGGGGAATGGAGTTGGGGCAGCTGATGAATGGGTGATGTTATGGGGGAAAAAGTAAGATGCTCTAAAGGCCTGAAAGGAATTGCAGGCTGTGCTGTTTTGATCTCTGAGTGAAATCAGTTTGGCTGTAGTTGTGTATGTGACTTCCAGCAAAAGGATCCGAGTTTATTCTGAGGATACCTGCGTGGAAATTCACTTGGAAAGCTGAAAACAGCCCTTGTAAGAAACATTGCTGTGAACTTTATGTGCACTAACAAAGGATTGCACAACACTCTCCTACTGCAGTGTTTTCTTTACAGGAAGCCTTGAAATTCTAATTGCTCTTATTCAGTGTTCTCACTGTAACAGCTGTTGCTTTGTAATAATAAAAAAATACTGTATTTTGGGGAAATAACAACTCTTGGTCAACTCACTGCTGCTGTTATGCTTGGTTATAAAGACAGGCTTATTTAAAGACTGTGTTAGTATCCTATACTTGGTTATAAACAAATAGGGGGTTTAAAAAAAAATTTTCCTCTGTTCTGTTTTATTAGGGAAAAATACATGGTTTATTCATGGAACAGCCTCTGTTAGTGTAGGACTTTGATCTTGGTTTGTATGGCATGTTGTATTTAGCTTATTTTGAGGCTTTTATGAGGCTGCATTTTCTTGGGTCTTGTCTCACCAGTTAGAGGGAAAGCCAGTATAAATTTTTGATAAAACGTTTGCATTTATGGATATTCTATAGCATTTCTTCCCCTCAAGAAGTGCTTGGACAATGGCTGTGTGTAATTTTTGGGGTGTCCAGTGCAGGGCCAGGAGCTGGACTCGATGATCCTTGTGGATCCCTTCCAGCTCGGGGGATCCTGTGATCCTTACACAGTTTAAAATAATCCCAAAGACCTGAGTGTGAGGAGAATGCTGGCTCAGCACACTGAGGGGCAAGCTCTGGCTTGGTGAAGTTCCAGGGGATTCTCCTGCAGGAATATGGTCCAGGAGGTTCTTTTTCACTTTGGAAAGCTCCATTTCTGAGTAGCTGTTATTAATGGTATTTTACATTTTATATGGGAGCTCAGCAGGATCTTGATGCTGTTTTCATCAGAACCTTCATTTCCAAAGAAATAGCAGCTTAAGGACCTGTTTTTAAGTGCATTGTTTCCTTTTTGGTGATCAAAATCAGGGTAGCAGAAGGCAGGGATAAGAACAAAACGAGCCGTAGGATCTGTTCACTTTTATCGCTGTGAATTCTGTCATGTTCCCTCGTGCTGAGCCGCCTTTCCTTCTGCAGCCAGTGCCCTGCATTTGCTGACTTTGATTGAGATTGGGGTTTGAGAACCTGGATCCCCTGGCTGTTCCTGTTCCCTGTTCGTTCCCTGATGTGCAGCTCACCTCTGTTTTTCCCCGCAGATGTGGAGAACTCCAGGACGAAGATGAGGAGCGCGGTGTCGGTCCGGGAGGGCCAGGGCGTCGTGCTGCTCTGTGGACCTCCCCCCTGGGCAGGAGGTAAGGGACCCTCGGGGCTGATGGGTGCAGGATCCCTGGGAATGCCAAAGGACAGAACAGGAGCCAGATCTGGCTTCTGAAGAGCCAAATCTGGCTTCTGAAGAACCAAATCTGGCTTCTGAAGAACCAAATCTGGCTTCTGAGGCGCCAAATCTGGCTTTTGAAGAACCAAATCTGGCTTCTGAAGAGCCAAATCTGGCTTCTGAGGAGCCAAATCTGGCTTTTGAAGAACCAAATCTGGCTTCTGAAATAAATGCCAAGAGAAAGGAACCAAAAGCAAAGGAGGGGGAGGGAAGTCTTTAAGAGGATTTACTTTTATCACGAAACGCCTTTCTAGTTCCCAGTAATTTCTGTGCACTTAATGTGTCTGATTTTTATGGCATTTCCTGTAATTAATGGAGTATCTTCTGGAGTTAAATTCTGCCCAATTTCACAATTGCTGAGCCTCGATGAAGCCAGTTTTCCCTGTGAGCAGACAATTGCAGAGGGGTGATTGTTGTCTTTAACGGTGCTGCTGTCTGCCTGTTCTCTTGCAATCAAGACATTCTGTGGTGCGATGGAATGATTTTGGTGTAATTTAAACCACTGCTGTCGTGAGGGGCTGAGAAAAGTGGATATATGGATTCTTGGTGGACCAAAAGTTGCAAGTATATTTTATCTCTCACTCTGCATCTTCAGTCTTTGGCTAATTGTTATTGAGCCTCAAGTCATATTTGAAAGGAACTGGTTTTATTGTTTTTAATTGATGTGGAGCGGCATTATTTAAGGGCTGTGATGTTAAACATTAGATTTGATTGCAGAGACAAGGTAATAGAAGCTAGACATGATATTCAATAATATAGGTATTGTGGCCTCATAAATTTGGCAGAGTCCAAGCAGACACAGCCATAAAGTGGCAATTTTACAACTGTCTGAGCTTGCAGAATTTTTTTCCCTCTAAACTGATACATACTCTTAAATCATCTTTATAGCCTTCCAACAGCTTTGTCTTTTCAACAGCTGAGAAAATGGGTCATTCTCCCAGCTATCTGTAAGAATTAGAATGATTACATTTTGCTTCTAGATGCAGTCCCAGGTCCGAATCCCCCCAGCTGTTCTTACAGCTGTGTGCTGTGTGTGGGTTTGCACCCAGAGGTGATGGCCAAGCTGAGGCGGCTCTGCCTGACTTTGGCAAGGTCTGAGGTGTGGAACAGGAGGTGATACCAAACATGCTCAAGTTGCTGAGAACAGTGGTTGGAAGAGGTGAGAATTCCCTGTGCAGTCAGCAGATGGGAGGTGATTGACAGCCCCACACTAATTGTGGTGTTCATGCAAAAAACAGAGCTGGGCGCTCCCTGAATTACCAAACGGGATTGAGAACTGGTACCAGAATTATTCCAAATCACTGGATTTGTCTGAGAGGCAGAGGATTAACTGTTAAAGTTTTCAAGAGACGAGGATCAAGGTGGCAAAACTCCTCCTCCTCCTTTGTTCCCTGCAATAAAGCTGCAGCAAGGTGACATCAAACACGCCGTGCCCCTGATCCGACAGGGCGGGATGCAGGTCAGCAAATCTGGGATAAAACATCCAGCCAGAAAGCAGAAGGAGTTTGTTAGGAGGAGCAGGGCTGGTTTAGGAACAGCTGACCTGGCCTGAGGGATGTTCAGCCCTTTCCAGGTCAGTGATCTGGCAATTTTTTTACTTTGATTCTGTATTTATTGCGCTGAGCTATCAAATAATTCCAGACAATTCTAATTCTAAAAACCTTTTCCACCAGGCTTGTTTCCTCTCCCCCTGTAGCCCCCAAAATGCTGTGCTTTTGTCTTCTGGCATGTTGTGCAATTTCTAAGATCTTGCTAACTTAATTGCACTTATTTCTTGCATTCTCTGTAAGGAGTTTGCAAGAAGAGACTTGATTAAATAGTGATTATTCCTCCATGTACAGCATTCCAGTTACAATAGAAACCAATGCTCATCCCCAAAGAAATGCCAGATCACAGTATGGAAAAAGAAAATTGCTTCCCTTCTACAATTTATCATATTTTTTCCTTGCTTATGTTAGGCACAGATATTTACATAAGTCATATGAATGTCTCTTTTGAACGGGGAGAAAATTATTCTTGCAGTTAGCAGTGGTTTTGTTCTTTTGAAATGTGCAGTTCCAGCTCCACTGGGGTGTGGACGTCCAGCCTTTAAACCAACAATGAAACTCTTGTTTATGAATCACAAACCACTCCAATATTTTCTGCATAGTTAGCACATTTCCCCTTTGTGGAAACTAAATAGAATTCCTGATTTTAGCCGTCTTGTTTGGGATTTGCTGAGTGGAAGATTTGGTAAATGGCTGGCTTTGAGTGTGAAGACTTTCCCCCCAAATATTTTTCTGATTCAGGCTGGTTTTATATTAGATATTCTAAGTTGTATCATAACTGAGCACTGATGTTTGGATAATTAAGGTGTTCATCTGTCAGCGTTCTGCATGGCCATACTTCTGGATCTTTTAATTCTGTTGCAGGGAACCTGTTAAAACACCCTTTTTTTGCCACAAAAAGTCAGTAAATCGCCTCACCCACATATTCAAAAGACAGAATGACATCAAAAATGGATTTATGTACATCTCCTGTTACTTTTCCAGTTGTTATAACCCTTAAATTGCACTGAATCCTCTACAACTATTTTGACTTTCTGCTGTTACATCTTTCATGATTTTAAAGGGCTGTCGATCCAACAAACATCTCAACATCCCAGACTTAATGTTGGACACAGTTGATGTGCAGCTGGTTAAAAAACATTCATGTGATGCTAATTTTTGCCCATTCTGCCAAGAATGGAAAAGGCTAGACATATGGAGATCTAAAAATGATTTTTCTCTGCTATTGATTTTGTTCCAGAATTGGTATCTAACGAGTGACAAAGCCCTCAGTAAAACAAATCTGCAAGTTCCTGTAGGGTTTTACCTCCTGTTACTACTGTGCTCTGTATTGTGATTATTGTGTAGCTTGTCTTCAGCTGGTATTTCTATTTCTGTATATTGTGATTTATATTTGTTTAGTACCGTTAGTTTCCCTCATCTGACATTGATTTTGGATTTATGAGGTATTTTTGCTCTTCTAGAGAGGAGGAGGCAATGAGGCATAGTCTTTTTATGTTGTCTGGGTTGGTTTAAAGCTGCTTTATACACAGAAAAAAAGATGATTTTTAATGGTAGAAGTGAAGATTTGCTTGATGGTTATTTGAACATTTCAACAAATTTTAGTTTGCCGGGAAAAAACAGGCATTAGTTGTCCATTGGTGTACTTCCTGCTAAATTATTCCGGTGTGGAATGTGACCATAACCCAGGAGAATTTAAATAAATAACCAGAATTTTGTGGAGCTGATGAGCTGTTGCTTGGAAATTGCGAGGAAATTCAGCTTCTCTGCAGTTCCTCATTAGCCTTGTGTGCTGTGTGTTCCCACCTCATGCAATATGGCAGGGATGTTCCTACATGGATAAAGCAGCAAGGAAATGCCCTCCTCTCCATATCACTCCCTGATAAATGCAGGCTTCTCCCATAAATGAGGCTGGATTTGAAGGACAGGGATCAATTCAGCTCACAGCATATTGTGTCAGAGTTGTGACATTGCTGATAGGAAATAATATCAGATCATGGAAAAATAGATCCCAATTTATTGCTCAGTGTTTGCTGTGACAAATCCTTCAATGAATAATGTCACGTCTGTTCCAAAGGAATATTTAGACTTGCAAATTTTTCCTCGTGTCTCTTGTTATTGCCATTTGGGGACCTGCAAGTTCCAGCAAGGCTCTGCTTCGTGAGTAACATGGCGTGGAGAGAGTCTCAGATGCCAGAAATATTTGGATGCTTTGCTTACTTCTATTCTGCAACCCTTGAATAGCAATGTGCTATTTTTCAGGCAACTATAAGTTGAATTAATTTTACTTATTTAGCTTTGGAAGTATTTCATACCCTTAAAGCAAAGCAAAGTTAAACAGGTAGAACTCCAGAATGTGATTTCTTTTGTGCTGCACCTCCGTGTTTTCATAGCATTGTATCCTGGAAAGGTTTGGGTTGGAAGGGACCTTAAAGATCTCATCCCACCCCTGCCATGGCAGGGACACCTCCCACTGTCCCAGGTCACTCCAAACCCCAATGTCCAGCCTGGCCTTGGACATTCCAGGGATCCAGGGGCAGCCCCAGCTGCTCTGGGAATTCTATTCTAGGGTCTCAGCACCATCGTGGGAAAGAATTTCTTCTTGATATCCAATCTCAGCTCCCCTTTCAGGGGGTGAAAATCATCCTAGGTTTGCACCTTTGCTTTTGTTGCAGCCTGTGGATGCCACACACCTGGGCCCAAGCAATAAATCACATTTGCAGAGCTTCTTGCACAAAAGTGCGTTCTGAGGAGAGTGGTACCTTGAATATTGTAAGAGCAATGGCCTTAAAAATCGTTCCATAGTGTTCTTGTGCCGTTTCAGTCTGCCAAGGAGAAATGGCATTTTTATTTAAAAATATATTTTGCAATAGTCCTGCTGGTGTCATCATCATCATCTGCACAAATTTCAGCTGACAGTTTGAAATCAAATGGTACCTGAGAGACACTTACATTTGTCCATACGAGGGAAAATAATACATGTTCACAGCTGGATTTTCCGATGATTTCTATCTGCCAGAGCATTATTTTCACCACCAGGAACAAACCAATGCTGCAGAGACACTCTGCTATGCGCTTTGTCAAATACAGTCTTTCTGAAGCACTTTTTCCTTTTGATAAAGTTGTTCCAGGCTGAGGTAATCCAGGCTAAAATTAATATACCTTATTTATACATTTGTGCACCATCTCCAGTTACTTTACAGTGCGTGTTTTTAAGCTGACATGGAGGTGTATAACTGACCTGAGAAGCTTTTAGCAGTTTCTTACCCTGGAATCTTACAGAACTCTTTAACTCCATGTTCCATTAGGGCGTATCTGTTGGAAGAATGGAGGGGATGGAAAGCAAGAGGGCGAGGTAGATTAGGAAGAACCAAATTGCAAGAAAAAATTTCAGGTTGAACCTTTTCACTAAGTCCCAGGTATCTCAGTTATGCCTTAGGGAAAAGAGGAGAAAATTGGAGAAAATAACTGCATTTGGCTCTCCACCTAGTTTATTTTTATCCCTAAATTGTGACTGTGGGGTATTTCTCCTTCAGTTCTTTATTGTCTTCTCTACTAAAATATTTGGGTTTTTCTTTGGGAACAGGATAATTGATCAGGAAGAGACAGGAGGGAGATGGCTGCAGTCCCAGCTGATCCCAGCACTCGGAACAAGAGTGCCAAAAGGAATTTTTGTTTTTCACAAGGGTTTGTCAAGTACCTTCTCTGAAAAGAGTGCAGGAGTACCAAAAGAAAGTGTCACTAATTACTGCTTCCACATACAAATATTGGTGCATTACTTTGAAAATTGACTCCTGGGTATTTCCATTTGTTTCCCTTAGTTTATATCCCTCATATTTAACATTCACAGGAAATCAGATTTATTTTAATTCAGCAATAAACTAAACTATCGCCTTTTTATCATCAAAATTATTATAGGCAGGAAGCAATTTAAAATACTTCCAACTGTTGAAAAAGCATAACAGAGTTGTTGGAAATGCTCTCAGCAATTAAATGTAAAGTTCTGGGGAGGTGATTAAAAGAACAATTTGTCACTTGAAATGGATCTGGCTAATGGGGCTGTATTTACATATTGCTTCCTAAAGCACTTTCTTACTTTTCTGCCTACTTCCAGAGTGGGAATGGTGTGATCAGAGCCGGGACACTTGGAATGGCGCGAGGGTGGAACAATTAGTGCAGAAATGCGACGGAGAGAGACGGCTCCGTCTCCATCCCGCACAGCTCCGGGGGGAGCGAAATGAGGTTTTTTATTCAGTCCTGGAGGCCAAATGCAGCAAAGCAGCTTTGCCAACCTTTCCCATGAACATCTGGGTTTCCTGGGGAGCACCGAGGGAAGTTGAGGCTGCGCTGAGGAGCGGTTGGGTATTGTAGGGTCCTGGTGGGGCTGAGAGCTCGTGGGTCCCTCTGCAGCAGCAGGACCGCGGGCCGAGCCCTTCTGCAGGGAACGTGCCCTTTGGGATCGGGGTTGCCTGGGGGGTCTGGGGCAGCTGGGGTCCCAGGGATGAGCTGAGGAGCGGGGATGCTGTAATTCCAGTGGGGAGTGTCGCTTCTCACGCGGCTTTCAGCGACTTAGAAAAGCTCCGGGAATTATGAAGTGTAGGGAACGAGTGACCTTGGGTGGCTCTTGGACATCCCTGTGACATTCCTGGGAGCACAGGTGACAGAGCAACATGTGCAGTTACCTCTTGCCCACTCATGTAGCTGGGGGACAGCATAGAAAAATACAGTTTACCACGTTTGAAGAACTGCATCTGTTTTTGCATCAAACTAAAGCTCATTTCAAAATCAGAAAAATGAGCGGACTCTTACCCTACCCCATTTAAAAATGAAAATTAGGTTTTAGGCTGAAGTAGGAACCTTGCAACTTCAGCTGAAACATTTCAATATTCTCATTAAATGAGTAGATTGAAATTGTAAGATATTGTGTGTGTGCCTCACGCTGCTCTCATTGTTCTGGGCTGTTCAGACACAGAAGTTGCTTGCCTGATTACCTGCACAGCAGGCTGAAAATTGATCTGGTATATTCTAGCTATAAAATAATTCACCTTTTATGCCAAAACAATTAATGTTATACATTAGTTTCAAATCAGAGTGTTTCCATTATACTCTGGAATAAAATTAATTTCTCAGGATACGTTCTCTGCTTTTCGTAGCTGGCCTAGTATTCCCATCATGCAGTTTATAGTTTCTATAAACAGAGATTCAGCCAAAACAGATATTCTGCAGAGTTCAGGTGAAATATCAGTGGTTGGGAACACATTGCACATATTTTGAGCAGATCCTCACTGCTTCATCTTACTCCTGGGGGGCCACAATTCAAGCCCTGCTATAGAGGTCTGATTTGTAAATGTCATTATTTTTATACAGAGAACATTACAAAAAGTAAGTTACCAACCCACAGTTTGTTCTCTGAAGTGTGACTGAAGCTGAAAACTTTTTAATTATCAGTGACAGAACTGTTTGAATGCCAGCAGCCCAGGATCCCCCTCCGAAATGCACAATCTGAGCATTGGTTTGGTTTGTTTTTCCCAGCTGAACACACCCAGGATGGTTTTTAATTTCTGGGCATTGAATGTGTGCAAGAATATACCCTAAACCCTTGAAATGACGTAAAGTTTATCTCAAATAAAATCCTAAAATTTTTCATTGCTTAAACGATGCCATTTCTGACAGTGGCACCTCGTGCCATCTACAGCTCCAGTTTACACATTTGTTATTGGAGCACATAAACACCTTGTCCTATGCCTCCGGTGCTGAAGATTTTATTTGGAAAGCAACCTTTAACGTTTGCCAGAAGAAATGAAGGAGGTGATCCTTATAACACAGAAAGTACTGCCAGGAGCAGCTGGTGCTGGGGGCTTGCCCAGGGAGGGATGGGGTGCTCAAGGTGGTGAAGGAAGTGGAGGAAAATTGGCCCCAGGAAGAAGGGAAGAGGAGCTCAAGAGAAGCTTGATGGTGATTTATGTGAGATAAACCAGATTACAGCCCTGGGACCGCTCCCATTCCTGTCCCCATCCCACAGCAGTGCAATCCAAGGATTTGCTTGCAGGGACATGAGGATGGTTTGCACCCCAGAGCCTCCTCTAGGACCTTGATGTGCTTTTACCTCATTAATGAATTCCCCACTTTGGACTCATTTGCGCTCTCCTCGAGGTTCCTGTGCAGGCAGAGCTGTAGCAGCGGTGATAAATGGACTTTTTTGTGGGTGATTGTCCCACCAAACCCAAGCTGAGTGCTCGGCGTGAGCTCCGAGCTCCTCCCTCCCTCCCGAGTGATGCTCAACCACAAACAAGAAACTTTGCCCCATTTTCTGCCGTTTCATCCCAGTTTGAGCTGAAACTGGGCCAAATTATGAGCTAATTGGTTTCTGTCTTAATTATGGAGTCTGTCATTATCCTCTCCAAATCAGTGTTACTTTTCCGTTATTTTTTAACTCTAAGGTAGATTATTCAAAATAACTGTTTGCTGCAAATTTCTGGGGTTTTAATTGCAGTTTCTGTCATTGTTAAATCCCACCTGATTGCTTTCTTGCAAACAGTTTTCCAGAAGCCATGTACCATCCTGTGGGATAGGCAGGGAGCCAGTTGGAGACAGAAAATACCAGGATATTTCAGCTTCCCCTCGTGTCTCTGGTGCAGAATATTGTAAAATCAGAATTGGAGAAGTGAGTGAAATAATTAGGATTTGGGTGTGAAACTTCTTTATGTTGTTTTTTTTAAAGACCTCTGAGTATTGTTCAGGCAGCTCCATGCACCCAAAAATCAAGAATTTTCATTTCTTACCAGGTTTATTCGTGGAAACAACCACTTGTCTCATTGAAATCCAATCAGTTTTGAATATTTTAAATCTCTTTCAGAAGAATACTGCTCACATCACTCATTTGTGGCTGGTTTAGAAATCCCATTTAGCTGTGAATTTTGGGGCTGGCAGATACACATTGAGCAGGTGTAGAGCAGTGATGGTTCAGAAGACAAGGAGCAAGAGTTGATATTGAGAATTCATTAAAATAGCGGATAAAATGAACTTTATGAATTGTCCTTCTCCTTTTGATCATTGGTCTGTGTGCCTTTTTTCCCCCCCAAACTTCTGCTTTGCCAGCTTCCTGAATTTAATCACAGTTTTGGATTTCCACAGCTGCTGTTGTCACTTAAATTCTCTTTACAAGAAGTAAAATCACCCTGGTTGTGTAAAGGGTCTCTCAGTGATGTGTGGCAGCCTCACTTAGAAGAAATGTGTAATATAAATTAAAGCCATATTTTCAAAAGGATTAGCATGACCTTAAGCCTTGACTTTGAACATAGTTAAAAAACAATAAATGTGTGGGGTTTACCCCATTATTTTCCTTTTGCAGCCACAATTTGGGGTTTTTTTTAAGGTTCATAAATAGCAGGAAATGACCCTGGTAAACCCCAAAGGCCGTGGTGATTTAATTGTTGAATTTCATAAAAGTATTCAAGTTTAAAAATGACAGGTAATTTTATAAGCATTTTTTAATTGAGCACTTAGGTGCACAAAAGGCCTGGAACAGTGAGAACGTGCTGAGTGTGTTGGAGACTGCTCAGTAAATAATAATCAAATAATGCAAAATAAAGAGAAGCCGCCAAGCGAGACGTAGTAAACAAATAAAAATTGAGTAATAACTGTAATTTCCAATACCTTATCCACGTATGGTTGCCAAATAAGGAAAAAATGCATTGGAAAGCAAAGGCTTAGAACTCAGAGGAAGCCCAGGAGAGACATATTGCTTCCATTTATAACAGAAAATCAACTGAAAACTTGTAATTGACAGAAGGGGAGTGAGTTTGTGTCCCTGGAGGTGCCCTGAGATCAGCACCAGGCAAATGGTGTAAACATAATAAATCACACCACAAGTTGTTTAATATGATGATTTTTTTTTTTTTTTTAATTTTGGAAAATAAGAATACAATTTTGTAAAGGACAATAAATATAAAATGAGGTAGCGGTTGTGGGGCACAGGGAAAGAAACACCCTGCTCCTTTTTTAGGAGAATCAATGAAAATATTTGTTGAATGGGGAATTAGGTTTCCAGGAGTGTTTATTCATAGGCTGCTGAAGGATCCAATTAAACTGGAATACACTGTGCATGGTCTCTATAATCCCAGTGACTGATTTCAGTGGGTTTACTCTTGACTTAACCCCATGGAATAGGAATGAAATGAAGCTGCTGATTTTCCTGCTGCATCTCCAGATCTGTCCATCCCCTTGCACTGATTTGGCCATCTGTTTTTCTGGGAGTTTTTTTAAGCATAAAATAATACTTAGAGCAAGGAAACAGGAGTAGCTCGATAAATACCAGAACCAGTAAAGCCTGGTGTCACCCTGTGCTGTGTCTTGCAGCTCTCTGGGTTTGATGTAGAGCTGAAAATGGATTTTTTTGTGATCACGCTCTCCACCCAGCTCTTCTGTAGAAGGAGTTCTGTGTTATTTTCTGGTCTTCCCCATTTAGAAAGACCATGCATTCCTTGCTCCCTAAGACCTCGTAGTCCCCTTCAAACTCCTCAGGTGTTCTCTTTCTTTTTTCCCCTTTAAAAATCGTTTTAAATGTATTTTTTCTGTTGGAAGTGGTTGATGGATGGAGCAGTGCCAGGCCAGAGAGTTCTGCAGGAAGGAATTGTGGTGAAAGCCATTTCTTCACCTGAGGAGCTGCTGCAGGTCCACAGGGGCGGTGATCTCACAGGTCTTTTCCAACCCAAATGGTTCCATTGTTCTGTCTGTTTTCAGCAATAAATATTTCTAAATCTGACAGGAGTTGAACTCCTGAGCAGAGTCCTGAGACTCTTAATGGCTGGCGCACGGTGCTGCTGCGAAATTATCTTAATGGGAGAGGTTTAAATATTGATAGAAGAAAATGAAATGCAATTTAATGATCAGCCGTTTCATTTGATGCCCTTTTTGCATTAGGCAGCCCATAAATATTTCAATAATTTCATTTATTGAGTGGTTTTTTTTTTTCCACCTGCACCATCTTACCTTGTGTTCCATTGTCCTGCTGGCTTTGGCAGCCTGGGGAGGGGTTGATCCTCACTGGGAAGGTTCAGGAGGTGTCACCTCTCCTAAATTTGTGCACCTTCAAATGAAAATTAAACCTGTGCAGGAAGGGATGATCTCCCTTTCAGGGGGGCAGTGCCAGTGCTGCAGAGCCGTGACACGAGCAGAGGTCAATCAAGCTGTAATCGTCGCTAATTAGCGCTCGCAGGAGCTGTAATCTTTGTGTGTGCAGCACGTGGGTTAAAATTATTCCTTGCCTGGAGCACCATTAACAATGAATTTCCTTTGATCCTGCAGGAAATGAATGAGACAAACACGTGGCCTCGCACAGGAAGGGACTTTTGCCAATTAAAGTTGGGCACACGAAGCTCAGAAAAATAACAAATTTCGTGGATGTTTTTTCCAAATCTCTTAGTTTATCTTTTGAGGCGTGAGTTTGTTTTTTGTTTTTTTTTTCCTTTCAAATAATTGCAGTGGATGGTAGCAAGGACTATTTTGCCATGTCATACAGAATTTTTTTTTAAAATTGAGCTTTTATGGCTTTTTGTATGAAAAAATAATTTTGCTGTGTGATGAGCCTATTGGGAATTTAGCTTCTTCTGGCATTCCTTTCATGTGGATACTCCTGTCCTGTTTCTACCTGCTAAGCATCTGGCTGAGTTGTTAAATAGCTACTGGATGAATAATCCTTCCCTTTTAGCAAAGTTTGGTCTTGTTTTTGCTTCCTGCTCCTATTTTGATACATATTAAATTTAAAAAAAAAAAAAAAAGGAGATTTAAACAAAACTCCTACCCTTGTGTAAAGCACTGTGGATTTCTTTCGCCTTTTCTGTTGGAGGAGATAGGGATTTGGTGAGAAAAACTGGGGGTTTTACTGGTTTTTGGTCCTTTTTAAAATCTGTTTCTTTTTGGCTCAGTTTGTTACACGATGAAGTATTGCAAATTAAACAATGTTATAAAATCCAGAAATAACCTGATCTTTGAAGAAAAAAAAAAGAAAAAAATCCATCGGACATCTTTTCTTCTGTTTCCTCCCTCCCAGACTTGTCGTTTGCCTGGATCTTCAACGAGTACCCGTCGTTTGTGCAGGAGGACAGCCGGCGCTTCGTGTCCCAGGAGACCGGGCACCTCTACATCGCCAAGGTGGAGCCGTCGGATGTGGGCAACTACACCTGTGTGGTGACCAGCACGGCCACCAAGAGCCACGTGCTGGGCTCGCCCACGCCCCTGGTGCTGCGCACGGACGGTACGGCTGCCCCGGGATCAGGGAACTGCCGGGAATCGGGGACAATTCCAGGCATCCCTCGGCATTTTTGGCGCTTCAAGCCAAAAGCGTCAAAGCGTCAAGCGTCGCCTTCCATGCGCTGTCGCGATGTGGATCGCTTGGCACGATGCGTTGGGATTTTAGCTTCTGTATTTTCCATGTGTCCGTAGTCCTGTGATTTTTAGTGTGTAACTCTGGGCTCCGTACGGGGTGCTGAGCTTGAAATGAGTTCTCTCATTTTTAGACAAGACAATTCCTCTCTAAGCCCAAAACCCAAGGGCACCTCAGGGTCTCAGTCCCCGAGATATGGAAACAATGGTGAATTGGAGCAATTGACTTCATTACCTGAAGTAATTGCCTCCTGTAATTGGAGGATTAACCCCAATATGCAAATGGACAAAACTTACAAAGTATGAAAAACCCACTGTCCATTTTGGGTGTAGCCCCTGGGTGGGCTGTGACTGCTCTGAATGCACCTGAAGGCCCTTCAATAAATTTAACTGCTTTTTATTCTCCTAACTTTGTCTAGCCTGTTTTAGATAAGCCCATCCAGGCATTAGGCACAATGATAAACTCTTTATTTGTTGGCTGCTCTCTTCCTAACTCTGATTTCACTGTGCTTCCCTTTATAAGCAGAGAGTGAGAGAAATTCATTTGATTTTGTATTTAATGTGAAGAAAGCCTTTCAAAAGTTCCCTCTCTCCATTGTCTTGTCCAGGTGTGATGGGAGAATATGAGCCCAAAATAGAAGTTCAGTTCCCTGAGACGCTCCCAGCAGCCAAAGGCTCCACTGTGAAGCTGGAATGCTTTGCACTAGGAAAGTAAGTTCTTGATTTCATCCGTACTGAAAAGGTTGAAGCGTGTTAAGGTTCAGCTGCACGAGAGATGGGGGGTTCTGGCAGTTTTGGTGTTTTCCAAAGATCTTATTTTGGTCATCACAGCTCCTGCCTTGAAATAAGAGGGCAGAGAGTCTTGGGCTATATTTTGGGGTTTTTTAGTGTTATGTTGGCAACACAGGAGTTTCCATTTTATTTCAGTTTGAGTCGATTCAGTGTGGTTTTGCGTATGCCCTTTGAACTGAGCCTGTTTTCTCTGTGCAAGGAAATGGTGTTCAAGTCTGTGAGAATGTTGTCTGAATTTTCCTCTAAAATGTACCTGATGCTTTCGTAATAGTGTTCTTCCTTTCTAGCCAAAATAAAGATTAAAACACATTTCTCCTCTGAACGATGCTTCACACACAGCCGATACCTTTTCTCTTTCACAGATGATCTGAGAATGCATTTATGTTTCTGTAAATGTATTTACTTACCACTGTGTGGTTTGTTTGCAGGCAGCTCTGTCAGGTGCTCGTATCAGATTGATAACTTGATCACACACTATTGCTTTGGCTCCCCGGCGAGGGGAGGGAAACTTTGCAAATCAGAGAATAAAAGGCTGCTGGAGGATGGCAATTTCAAAAGGCTTGCCTGGATTCCCCCTCCATGGAAGCCACTGATAAATCTCACCCATCTTCAGGGGAGGCCAGTGCCGATTTACAAGAAATTTTGCAATTATTGGGCATTCACAGAGTTATTCCTGACAAATTTGGTAGCACAAATGCAGCATAGGAATCAGCAGTGAATGCAAATCTGGTGCCTGAGTGTCTGACCATCTGTCATGTACAGTGTGATCGCTGCTTTTAACGCAGCCTGGAAGTCACTGCTGAATTTAGTTTGCTTTAAGTATCTCATTATGACAATCAAGGACTTCAAGCAAAACTCTTTAAAATCTCATTACTCTCTCTTTAGCCCTGTGCCTCAGATTAACTGGAGAAGAACTGACGGGCTGCCATTTCCAAGTAAAATAAAGCTGAGGAAATCCAATGGCATGATTGAAATCCCTAATTTCCAACAGGAGGACGCAGGGCTGTATGAATGTATTACCGAAAATTCCAGAGGGAAAAACATTGCAAGAGGACGTCTCACTTACTACGGTAGGAAACTTTTCTCAGCACGTGAAATACAAACTGCTCTGGGGCACGCTGGGATTTCCAGCTCCTGCAGCACCATCAGGCTTTTGGGCTTAAAAATCCCTGGCATTTGAAGTGCTCACAGGAAATGAGAATTTCTGCACCAGTTTCTTGGTAAGATTTTTAAGAAATGTCTTAATGCTCACAAGGGTTGCTGAGAGTGAAGCAGAGTGTGCTTGGGCTTGGGTTTTTTCTGTGATGGAAAGACTTTTTTTTCAAAACACTTCTTCTTGGTCCATTGGTGAAAACCTTCAATTTTCAGTCAATTGGATTTATTTGGGGGATCATTTAGGACTCACATTTATGGGAAGTACAAATTTTATCTTGCTTTGTGAAAAGATTACTGGTGGATATTCTCCATCCTGTGCTTTCAAAACAGCCAATTTTATTTTAAAATGAGTAAATAAATGGGAGGATATAATCCACTATAGGAAATGAAATAATATGAAATTTTATAGCTGGGAAAAAAGGCAGTCTCATGTGCATTTAGGGCTATAGAGTGAAATGAGTATCAGCAAAGCACACTGGTGGTGGTGTAAAGCAAGAATGATTTGCAACAAAGTGGTAATTGCCAATTTTTGTTAAAGCCAGATCTCAGCAAATATAATTTTCTTTACTTCAATGGCAATTTAAACAGTGTTTCTGACTCTGCTTTGGAATGTTTCCCTCATGTAGGAATATTTGAGCAGAAAGATGGGTTTTTAGTTGTGTAGAGGCTCAGAGCACAGCCCCTCTGCAGCTGGGAGCAAGTTCTTTACTCCTTCTCCACGGGCAGCTGCTGATGGGTAGAACACACACAGATTTTAGTCCAGGAAGATTTTAGTTTAAGGCACAAAGGATTTATAAGGAAGAAGGAAAGAGATTTCTCCTCCTGTCAAATTGCAATTTAATCTTTGCATTGAATGAATTCTCTGTCATTGGAAATGGTCAAGGTCAGGTTGGACAGGGGACTTGAAGCAACACAAATTTTCCTTCCCCTTATTGTAATTACGACTTTTTGAGAAATTCTGCAAATAACATAGGGCAAAAAATCCAAGCTGCTTCACCTGCCAGTGTCCTCTGCCATTCCAAACTTGGCACTGTGCATTTGGTTTTATTTGGTGACTTTATTTGCTGCTTGAAATTTCCGAAGTTGTGGTTTTTACATCAGTTTGGCTCAACATTCCTGTTCCAGTGTTAAATCAGGGCAGTCGTGAGATACATCGGTGTAAATGGCATATAAAGTAGAGTAGATTTGTTCATTAGTCCTTGTAATTCCAGCAGTGGCCATTCTTAGGGTATCTGCCCTGCTTCCCAAGTTCTGCTTTGCTCATTAAAAGGCCACAGAGCTGAAATAAAAAATGCTGCTAATCAATAAAAGCAACCCAGCTGCAATTTTGTAACAAAACTGAGTCAGCGGGAACAATTTTCATTGCAAATCTGGACAGGGATTTGAGCCCTCCAATGGAGTTCCTATTCCAGTAGGAATGTCTGCCCATGTTAGAGTCATCCCTAATGGGGATGTTTATCTTAAAAAGAATAATGAGACCTGTAACGGCAGTAATGGCACTCCAACTGTTCCATTTCATTTGTTCTGCTCCATGGAACCCATTCTGCAGAATTAAATAGATTTAAGTAATCTTCCTTATTTTGTTACTTGCGTTGTTGTTGCAGATAGAATTCCAACAAGCTTGGAGTCAGGGTAGGATTAATTTGAAGGCTTTTAGTTCTTTGTTGTAGATTCATGATGTTCTATAACTAAAGATAATATCTTCTGATGGCTTGCCCCCTCATCTGATGCCAAAGCTCGGAAATCTGTCTGCTAAAGAAACCTAACCACATCCCACTCAGTCTTCCAATAAAAGATCAATATTGAAGGAAGTTGTTCCAAAAGCAGATGAGGATTTGGGGGAAGCTAATGCAATATACTGAAGACACAGAGTGAAAAATTACCTATCTGCCAGAAAGTACCAATGCTGTCAAAACCCCACAAGGATGGTGGTGTTAGGGAATGTTGGCTGCTGTTAAAACACTTCATTTGTAGATGTTGAAGGCGTGTCTGCTTCTCATACATGGAAAAAGAGAAATATTACAAGTGTAGAAATGTCTTTTTATTTCAACAGTGACAACGTTTATTTTCCTCTTGGCGGAACAAAGCCTGTTTCTGCCTGACCCCAAAAGAAACAGGATAAGAAGAATTGGGGTTAGCATTTTCCAAGTTGTCATAGTGAAATAACATGAAAAATAAATCTTTGGGGGGGGGGGGAAATCTTGGCAGAAATTTTTCATGTGCCTGAAAAATAGGTTTTTCTTTCTTTGCAGGCTTTAAGGCTTCTTTGGAAATGTAATGTAAAGCTAGTCCTAAACAGAAGCTCAAAACATTCATTGCTCTGCTAGGAAGTGAAACGCTCCTATTCCGATTTCTCTTATGAGCTGAAACTGGAAGGTTTAAAATCTGAAAAATCAGGTTTTCCGGTGCATAAATTGTTCAGTTTTAAGCCCCCACACTTAGGTTTTCATCCAATAATGAATTAAAGTCTTGAAGCCACAAAGCGCTTGAACGTAGGCTCAACTTAACTCCTGTCCATTTTCTCAGGAATTCTTATAAATCTCTGCACATAACTCTCCTCCTGAAAAAAATTAAATAAGTCTGTTTTATTCTAATTTATGGTGAGTTTTAAATATAGCTCTCAACCCATAGTTGGCGTTGATAATTAAAATAGATATTCTAAACCAGATACTCTGGGTTCTTTCATAGCAACACTCACAGATTATTAATCTTCCTTTTTTTTCTCCTGAAGGATTTTATCGAGAAAAGCCTGACATCAAATGTTCAGTTTTTTGTCCTTTTTACAGTTCCAACATTTGTTAAATGCCAGTTTTCTACTCAGGAGTGTTCAGATAGTGCTAAAAATAGGACAGGATTATCCAACTTTGATTGAATGTAAAACCTGAATATATAAATAATTTGCTTTCCCTTTATTAGTGCGTTCGTTTGTCATCACTTTTTGCGTCCCATAAAGAGATAATGGAAGAAAAAAGAATCCATGGAGACATTTCATGGCAGAGAAAAATGAGAGGAGATGAAACAATCACATTTTTGTGTTATAGGATGTAATTAAACACGAAGCATGGTAAAGATATGTAAGGCAATGAATTTAAAGTATAATTGAAGAAAATATATTCTTAATTAGCCCATGCTGATAAAACAGAAGTCCTGCTTGACAGTACCAAGGTAAAATGTTTGACAGGGAGAAAAAAATTCTGCTGCTGTTCTGCTCTGCAGTGCTGGTCTGATAACAAAGACAAAATCCCCCAGTAATGAGTAGAATCAACATCAATTTTTTAGTGTACCAAAAATACACTCTTATTTTTGAATAATCTACCAGCAAAATTATCCTGAAACTCTGTTATTTGTGGATGTGGAAGAATATCTCTGTTTAAAGGGTTTGTCTGATAGCCTGACTCTGTCTTGTCCTTGGAGATACCTTCAAAACATCAACAGCAAAGCTATAAATGACTAAATAATACCAATGAGTTGCTGAGTTTGATCAGCCTAGAGTTCAGTTGTTAATGCTAATAATACAATTTTCTTGCTGCACAGACAAATAGTTTGTATTTTTTATATACTAGAACTTTTCCCAGTGGTTTGGAATTACCTGTTGCTCGAGGGCGTTTTTCTTTTTGAACGGGAGTCAAAAAATGGGCATTTTCAGGGATGTGTCAGCTCCTTCTCTGGACCCGGCTGTTTTATGGGAAAAAAAAGTTATTCATGCTTGAAGTCCCTTGGAGTTTAGAGATGAAATAAGGGTTCACCCCTGCTGCAGGCAGCAGTGTGAGTGTCAGAGCCTGCCTTTCAGCCAGGCTGCCTGGGAAGCTGCAGGTTACCCTTTCTGCCTGGGTTTTCCCTCCTTTGCCTCACTGCTGCTTCCTCTGGGAAGTTCTTTTCGTCTCTTCATTTATTGCCCAGCTGCTGAGCTCTTCCCAAAGGTGTTCCACAGCTTTCCAGCCCAGCTTTCGCTGTGGAAATGTCAAAATAAAAGTGCAGGTGTAGGCAGGCAGCGTCTTGTGTGGATCCCAGTTTGGGTTTGTTCTGGAAGAGCTTTTGGAGGCTTTGGCTCCCAGCAGAGCACAGAATTCCCTGGAAGACTCTTGGCCCTGAAGTTCTGCCTTTCCTCCACTCTGTTCCTCTGGCTTACGGAACTGAAAGGAGGTTTTTGTTGGGTTTTCTCACTCTGGAGGAGATGATACATAAAAATACGTGTTTTGGTGCATCATGCACGCTTAGCCCACAAATCATTTACAAATCCCAGCACAGCCTGTGGAAAGCGTCAGCTTCTTCAGCCAGGAGCGTCACTGCCCTTGGTCTTCGCTCACATCAACCCCCAGAACATCACAGAGGATTTTATAAAAGTCTGGAAAAGGGGTTTTTCCTTCCCTTCTGGCCTGCAGGGAAGCCCTGGAGTGGAATGGAGCAGCAGCTGCTTCCTGCAGGCGTGAGTGGCTGAGGGGAAGTGTCATCATCACCAAAAAAAAATGAGATGAGCGAGGCCTCTCCCTGGGACACTTTTTATGAAGTTACACACTTGTTCTCTCCCTGCCTCTGGGAGCAGAAGCGCTGCAAGGAATATTTTAGGCTGAGACGACCGCAGCAAAATCCGGGCTGGTGCTTTTCCGAGTGACCGGCCATGGAGCTGACGGCTGACCTGCTTCAGAAAATCACTTACCTACAAGCAGTTCGTCCTGGGGGAGCTCCTGATGAATCTTTCATGAAGATTGCGCAGCAAGTTCCGAGGAATTCTTCACATTATCCCAAAATACGGATTCCTGTCACAGTCTCAAACCCTGCACTGTGAACTCCATTAAAATTAGCTTCCAACCTCTCAGCTTTCAGGACAATGTCTTTTTTTTTNCTCTACCCTGGTGGATTTCAAGGAAAATTTTTTTTTTTTTTTTTTTTTTTTTTTAAATTCCATGGGGATGTGCTGCCTATTCCTTACTTTAGGAGGGAGAAGTGACTCTGGAAAATTCTTTGCCCACAGCTGAGCATTAGCAGCCAAGTTTCATCTTACTTTTTTATGTGTTTTCTCCATAGGCAGTGTCCAGAATTTGTCTTTTCTTGGAGAAATAGCATATAGTGAGATGATAAACTTTCTAGTAAATAGAATAAATTGAAAGAAAATTCACAAATTACCTATCAAACAGTGTTGGGCTGTTGTGTGAAATAGCACTGAAGGAATAAAAGAATAATCTCCAGTTGTCTTTAATGCATTGATGTTTATTTGCCAAGTGACCTCTCCTACCACCTCTCTGTGAAAGCTGTACCAGATATTTTAAATATCTTTACAATTTTAATTGTATTTTGGGTCATTCTGAAGGATGTATGGTGGTATTACATCAAATTCTGGCTTAAAAAACAGTGATTTTTATAGACTTTCTCCTACTGCTTTGCATTATCCAAATTCTGTGCCAAGACTTCTGCTTTCAAAAACAGTCTCATATATCCATGTTTTCATCCAGTTAAGTGCTGCTTTGCATTAGAAAACAATTTAAATGGTATTTAGCACTAAGGCTGACATAGCATTATTTTTTTTTTTTAGGACTTAAAGGATTCTCTTCAGCATTAATTTGATGATTTAGCCACATCACTTATTTAATTTCAGTCTCGCCATTAATGTCTTTCTCGTACATTTGCCTCGATTGCAAAAGGATGTTGTTTAATCATTAGTGGTTTTAATATTGGTTTCACTGGTCCAGCTTCAGTGATCTGTACTCTCCATTTTCTTCTGGTTTACTGCTCATAATAAAAATGTATAAGAGGGATAATAAGTTATTTGTTTCACTGGGGGCTTGAAGCAGGCACAGGGAGAAGCTCTGGGTACAGATCAGGCTGTGCAGAAAACGGATGAGTTCTGTGCCCGTGCACCCTCTGGTTCTGAAACAGAGCCATAACTTGTGTGAGGGCCTGATGTGTGTTTTATCCGCAGCAAAGCCTCACTGGATCCAGAGCATAAAGGATGTGGAAGTTGCTGTAGAGGACACCTTGTACTGGGACTGCAGAGCGAGTGGGAAACCCAAACCGTCCTACAGGTGGCTGAAGAACGGAGAGCAGCTGTCAGCTGAGGTAACGTTCTGCTGTGAGAACGCGGGGCTGGGTGAAGTGAACGGTGTTCATGCAAACAGGAGAATCCCCAAAAGTTCATGGGGTTGGTCAAGAGAAGTGTTTGGTAGCGGGTTTGTATTTTTTGGGAGCATCCTGATGAGATATCAAACGCTGCAAAGACAAATTTTGTTGTACAGAAATGTTCCAGCTAAAAGTAGATGTCAAAGCAGCAATAGAACCACAGAAAGAAACATGGAAGGAATGACTGGAGGAGAAATTTTAATAATGTAATACACAAAGAACTATGAATAAGGGATGGATAGCTTGAATAATTTTACTGTATTTGCAGTTGGCATTTCATTAAAGGTAGTAAGAAAATATTTTCCAACTTCTTCACAAAAATCCTAAAGATTCGTAGGGTCACCACTACTTGGTGCAAAGAATGGAATAGAAGCAGCACCATAACATAGGTACTTCCCTTAATTCAGTTGTCATAGTAAATTAGTAGAAAGTAAAGCATTTGGTGACAGGGAAAAGAGGTTGGAAGGACAAAAGGATTTGTCTGTTGCTTTGCGTCTGGTTTTTCCCAAAGGTTTTCCCCCAA
>VZTX01001342.1:0-52327 GCA_013400915.1 Pardalotus punctatus | reverse complement strand
CCCGTCCCGTCCCTTCCCTTCCCACGGCGAGGGCGATGCTCCCCCCTCTGCGCTG
Organism: Pardalotus punctatus; assembly: GCA_013400915.1. Classification (NCBI taxonomy): domain Eukaryota; kingdom Metazoa; phylum Chordata; class Aves; order Passeriformes; family Pardalotidae; genus Pardalotus; species Pardalotus punctatus. Next base: position 52,272 of record VZTX01001342.1, on the reverse strand, counting down.
CCCGCAGATCCCTCCCTTCTGATTCGTTTTAGACGGTAAGTTCTGATTTTTTTTTTCCCCTATTTTATTTGCTATTTTAAAATAATGCTCTGTTTCCTCCCTACCGGAATTCCCCGGGTGGGAACTGCTGCCTTCACCGACGGGGGTGGACCGCGGGGTCCCTCCATCCCCAGCCCCGCCAGGACCCTACTGCGGGGGGAGGTGGCGGCGGCAGCCCCCCCTGCTTCCCCTCCTCTCCTCCCCTCCCCTCCCGTCCCTCCCTCCGTCCCTCCCGGTGCCAAGGGACGGTGCCCGGTTCTCCCGGTGGTCCCCGAGCTGCGGCAGCATCTCGCAGAGGCAGCACCGCTGTCACCGGCGCTCCTGGCTCCCAGGTCGGATATTCCCCCGTTCGTCTTCTCGAACGGTCGTTAATTTTTATTGATTAATTGTTATTACTTTTTTTTTTTTTTTTTGCTGATTGATTACTGTTAGTGATTTTTATTNGATTACTGTTAGTGATTTTTATTATTTTCCCCCTGTATCGTGGCAAAACTTTCGCCCGAGTTCCTGCTGCCTGCGGTGGCTCGCGGTGCAGCCGATGCGGTCCCGCTCCGCGAAGCGCTCCCTGACGTTTAGGATCAACTTACAGGATCGGCTTTTCCTTGCAGTGAAGGACAGGATGCGCGGGGTGACCCTGTCCCGTCCCGTCCCATCCCACCCCATGTCATCCCACCCTTTCTCCTCTGCACCTCTCAGCAGGGGAGGGATCCGACGGCTCGGGGTCCCCCCGTTGCTGAAGAGCCCTCGGTGGGTTTTTATCCCGGTTTTTTACCCAGCTGCTGCCCGTGCCGGTGAGAACGGGGAGGCGGCGGTGGCTCCTGCCCAGGGTGGCACCTCGGGTGAGGCGCTGTCCCCGCTGATGCTGGAGAGCCTCACGCTGTGTCACCGTGTCTCTTAGGTTTGCCTGGCGCAGGATCATCCCCCCGGACAGCCCCGCATCCCGGCGGCAGCACCGAGCCTCGGCGATGCGGTACGTCTGCCGCTGCGGGCTGGAGCAGGGCTGCCCGGAGCAGGGGGTGTGGGGGGAGGCTGTCTTTGTGCCCCGGGCTGTGGGGCTTAGGCACAGGTGGGCCTGGAGGAGAGTGTCCCTGGGATGGGCTCAGCCTGGGTGTGGAGAGTGTGGGGCAAGCATCCCTGGGATGAGCATGGCGTGGGGCGAGCATCTCTGGGATGTACTCAGTGAGCAGCAGGCATCTCTTGGATGTGCTAAGCCCAGATTTGGGGAGTGTGGGATGATCATTTCTGGGATATGCTCAGTGTGGGGTGATCATCCCGGGGGTGTGCCGAACCCAGATTCGGGGGGTGTGGGGTGATCATCCCCAGGATATGCTCAGTATGGGGTGATCAGATCATCCCTGGGATATGCGCAGTGTGGGGTGATGATTTCTGGGATGTGCTCAGTCCCAATGTGGGGAGTGTAGGATGATCATTCTTGGGATATTTTCAGTATTGGGTGATCATCCCTCGGATGTGCCCAGTGTGGGGTGATTATTTCTGGGATGTGCTCAGTTGTGGGGTGGGGAGTGTGGGGTGATCATTGCTGGGATATGCTCAGTGTGGGATAATCATGCCTGGGCTGTCCCTGGTGTGCTGTGAGTGTCCCTGGGATGTGCTTGGTCCCGTCAGGCGTGGGGCGAGCATCCCAGCTGGCGTGGATACTTTCCACCTCCCCTGCCGTGGCAGCAGCCGTGGTATCCCCAAATGTCCCTGCTGTCCCCTGGCTGCACACGCTGTGTGGCAGGAGAGGGAGCTCACTCCGAACGGGATAAACAGGAGGGGGATCTCTGTGGGACTGGGGTCCCCAGCCTGTGCAGGGTCCTTGGAGCCCCCCTCTCCTCCCAGCGAGGGGAACCCCCTTCCTCTGAGCCCCCCTTTCCGCCAGCCCTCGCCGCAGCTCCGGCACTGAATTTCCTCCGAGCCCTCCTGCCCATATTGTGCTATTGATTGCTGAGCTGAACTTCCTCCCGAAATCATTAAAGCTTAAAAAATTGATGGCACAATAGAGCCCTTTATTAGCCACATAACTTTTCTTGCTTTCTTCCTTTCTTCTTAGGGTTTTTTTTTTTTTTTTTTAATCAACACAAAAGGGCAGAGCCTGAGCTCAGATTTGTGTCCCGCGCCCCTGTGAGAGCTGGGCAGCATGCCCTCCTCCACCCCAGCTACCCATCAGCACAGCCGTGCCAGACTATTTATTAGGAAAAAATGGAAAAGATGGGATCAATGTGTGCAGGTTTTTTTTTCTTTTCCATTTTATCCCAGCTTCTCTTCGCAGTCTGCAGATAGGTCTATTTATTCCTGCTCTCGTAAATAAAAATATTTGAACGGGGATTGTAATATATTATTCCATGTCATGCCTATCCTTCGGTCTAGTGACAGCTGAGTTCTTGCTTGGTATTAACTTACCATTTTAGTAACAGTTGAGTTTTCCTGAAGGAAATCCCTCTGGGCTGGCCATTACTGTGTCATTGTATAACACAGCAGAAAGATGGATTACCTGGATGGATCTCCTCCAGCGTGACTTCAACCAAGTGACAGGCTTCAGCTAATTTATCCCCACTCCCGTTGCAATAGTTGGGATGGGGTTTATAGCTTCTAGGAAATATTTGCAGAGTCTCCAGGCGTGGAATTGTAAATACAGCCACTGATTTGCCAGGTGGGACTGTTGGCAGCATCCTGCTTCATTGTGAAGCCCCAGCTCCTGGAGTCAAGTTAACCCCTATGAGTTCTCCTTTAGCAGGGACATCAAAGTTTTTACTTTTTCTGGTTATTCAGGGAGGTTTTGAGACGTGTTTGAGTGCGTCTGAGTAGAGGCAAGAGAAAGAGGCAGAAAAAAAAGTACATTTATATGTGTGAATGTGTTCAGGTGTAAAATAAATCTCATGATTTCAAAGCCAATATAATATTTTGTTGAAGGATCCCTCAGCAATCCTCTGCTGGAGCAGGGATTGAAAGTCATGTAGAGGGGATGCTGCCTTGCTGCGTGGCCTTGGGCCAGTCATTTATCTTCTCTGCTGCAGTGTCAGTATCTCAGGAGCATGGCTGCCTGTGCTGGCCCGTTTTCTGCTAGCCCTGTCTCAATGCTGCACACTGTCCCTCTGCTCCTCACCGCAGCTTTCATGTGGCACCCTGTTACTTTTAATGCACTGCATCATGGTGGAGACTCTTGAGTGCAAAACATCCCCCCCTCCCCAAAATGCTTCCCTGCTGGGACAGGAGCAATCGGTGCATCCCTCTGTGCTCTTCGTTTTTCAGAAGGAAATCAGATTTGTTCTGGGGAATGCCATCCACCGTGTGTGTTCCCAGTTTGTCATCCCTGCAGAATATGGCATGCTGCTGCAGAAGATGATGAAGCTGTAGAGCAAGAATAGCTCGGAGGGGTTTGTATTTGTAGATGACACTGAGCTGAGTGCAGTTGACATGCCTGAGTGATGGGATGCCATCCAGAGGGACCTGGACAAGCTCGAGAAATAGGCCCAAGGGAACCTCATGAGCAGGGACATCTTCAACTAGACCAGGTTGCTGAAAGCCCCATCCAGCCTGGCCTTGGACACTTTCAGGGGTCCAAGAGCAGCCACAGCTGCTCTGGGCAACCTGTGCCAGGGCCTCACCGCCCTCACTTCCTTCCCAATATCCCATCTAAGCCTGTTCTCTGGGATAGGGAAGCCATTCCCTGTGTGCTGTCCCTCCATGCCTTGTCCCCAGTCCCTCTGCAGCTCTCCTGGAGCCCCTTTGGGCACTGCCAGGGGCTCTGAGCTCTCCCTGGAGCCTTCTCTTGTCCAGGTGAGCACCCCCAGCTCTGCCAGCCTGGTTCCAGAGCAGAGGGGCTCCAGCCCTGGGAGCAGCTCCGTGGCCTCCTCTGGAGTGGCTCCAGCAGCTCCAGGTCCTTTTTGTGCTAAGGATTCTTGAGTTTGAACCAGGCGGGGTCTCACTAGAGAGGAGCAGATGCAATTACACTGTACCAGGAAGGTCTGAGAGTGCCTAGACCAGGGCTTTGCAGTTTCCAGATTCAGGTGCCTGAAGCCACATTTGGGCATCTAAGTCTATGTGAAACCCTTCTTCTTCTTGGCTTGCCCAGGGCATCCCTGTAGTCCCAGCCCCTGTCCCATTGCAGTGGCACATTCTCCTCAGCAATGAGGACTTTCTGTTCTCTTCTCTTGCCACGCTCCAGAAGCTTATACAATTTTTTTGGCGCTTTTCCCCGGAGTCATTATTCTGGGTAACATGGTTTGTTTGTTTATGCTTTTTGGTTTTAATCATACTTCTTTTTTTTTTGTTTTTTATAATTTATTTATTGTGTCTGAAAAGCTCCAGGGTTTCCTTTCTACTCCCCCACTCCCAGATGGTCGCCTACAAAAAAAAAAAAAAAAAAGGAAATATTAGAATAAAAAAGGAAATAGTTTGGTTCTGTAATGAATGAAGTTTGGCTTTTCCAGAGAGGATGTGGGAGAGAAGAAGAAGGGCGGAGAGAGAAGTCTCAGGTGTGTTTGGAGGGAAAAGTGTGTCCTGCCCTGTATTTTCAGCTCTACTGAGTCTGTGCCACTCATTTTACAGCACTCCTATGAAACGGGATCCGGGTCTTGCTTTGCATTTTATCTTGCCGTGACCAGCTCAAAGAACCAACAGTCACTCTTCTCATTAATCTGTTTCATTTATTTAATGAGACCTTAGTTCTTTTATTGTCTTTGGGAGGAGGTGCCTTGGCTTATTTACCTCATCTAGTTGGTCCAAAAAGTGTTGCATGGGGTTTTTTGGAGGAGCAAGGAGCAGGTGGGTGGTGAGTGATGGTGCTTGTCAGGCTGCTGGCTCCCTCTCCAGCACTTCCAGGACCAAAGGGAGTTGCTCCAAGAGCAGGGCTCAGAAGAAAGAATTAGAAGGGTGGGAGAGCTCTGCCTGTCCAGGTGGAAAGGACACCCAGGAGACAGCTCTGCTGCTGTTGCAGACTGTGGTACAATTCCTAGGGAGCAGGACTGGGATATTGGCAGACTTTCATGGCTTGGAGGTCCTGCCCACCCTGGTGACACTTTGTCAGGTGTGGCTCGGGGTGACAGCAGCTTGGTGGATGTCCACATGCAAAGCTGCTTCATGGGATGAACATCTGGCACGGGCAGAGGAGGTGACACAGTGCCTGGCATGAGTTAGCCCAGATCCCCAGAGGTGCTGGTGGACCACGTTAGCCTGCTTCTGGACATCGTGCTGGCTTCATCAGGGGGAGTGCAGGGCCACACCTTGTCACACCAGAGCTGGGATTTTGCAAACCCAGCCACTGCATTGCTCCCCAGCAGCAGGGCTTGCGCACTGCCTCAGGGCACTTTTGGAGCAGAGGAGAGGTGTGGGCTGATAGCATCTCATCCTGCTGGTCCATACCAACCAGCTCTGGCGCAAGTGCTTATTGTTCCTGTAGGGAAGCTGGTCTCCAGGGCAGCTAAGGAGGCTGTCACAGCTAGGACAAATCACAGGGACAAGATGAAATGGCCTCAAGTTGCACCAGGGAAGGTTTAGATTGGATATTAATGAGAATTTCTTCATGGAAGGTGTTGGCAAATGTTGGCACAGCTGCCAGGGAAGTGCTGGAGTCCCTGTCCCTGAGGGGCTTTAGAAGTCATGTGGATGTGGCAGCTGGGGACATGGGTCAGTGGTGGGCTTGGCAGTGCTGGTGGAATGGTTGGACTCGATTTTAGAGAGCTTTTCCCACCTAAATAATTCTGTGGTTCTGTGATCTGGGACTGGTTTTGCAGAGGCCTGAGCTGCTGGCCTTTGGTTCTTCTTGTCATGGTCTACACACACCTCCATTTCAAAGGTCTGTCTGAGACTCCATGTCATGCCAGAGATAGGGCTTCTGTGATCCTCTTCTTGTTAAACACTTAGAGGGGTGCTCTGTGCATCACAGTTCTTCTGTTTGCTTTGCTGGGGTTTTCCTTGAGATTTCAGGACGTCTCATGGCCGTGTGTCCATTCCCCACCAATGGCAGCCAAGATGCTTCCTGTTCTCCTGTGTGATCTGTAGAGCTGCTACTGTCTCCTGCTGCTGCTGTCAGGCTGTGTATTGATGGCATGGCCTCAGTCATGGTTGGCACCTGAATGAATTACAGCAATACAAATAAATAAGAGAAGAAATAGTATTTGCAAGAGCAATGGGTTGAAGATCTAACATTTATGCAATGCCATTCATCAGAAATGACACACAAATGCTCTGTAAACTCTCACATGCACATAAAATGCTGCTCCCAGGCTTCAGGGTAGTGTCAGCTGTTTAATAACAAAACTGCACCATGGTTCAGGACCTGAAATGCAAAATTACTTCTACTTCCCCTGCAGGGAAAATTTGGGTCCACAAATAGCATGAACCCTATTTGAAGCTATCGGACACCCCTATGAACATGATGTGGACATTTTATTTATGTCTTTCAGTGGGTAAAACTGGCAGCTCTATGGCTTATCTAAAAATTGTTGCCTCTGCCAGCTAAGAGACATGGGCTCTTGAGTTGTGGGGTGCACTATGCTCTAGAAAATCATAGAATGGTCTGGGCTGGAAAGGACCTTAAAGCTCGTCCTATTTCACCCCCTGCCATGGGCAGGGACACCTTCCACAGGGTGCTCCAAGCCCTGTCCAACACCTGGCCTTGGACATTGCCAGGGATCCAGGGGCAGCCACAGCTGCTCTGGGCACCCTGTGCCAGGGCCTGCCCACCCTCACAGCCAGGAATTCCTTCCCAATATCCCACCTAGCCCTGCCCTCTGGCAGTGGGAAGCCATTCCCTGGGTCCTGTCCCTCCATGCCTTGTCCCCAGTCCCTCTGCAGCTCTCCTGGAGCCCCTTTGGGCACTGCCAGGGGCTCTGAGCTCTCCCTGGAGCCTTCTCTTGTCCAGGTGAGCACCCCCAGCTCTGCCAGCCTGGCTCCAGAGCAGAGGGGCTCCAGCCCTGGGACCATCTCTGTGGCCTCTTCTGGACTCATTGCAGGAGCTTCATGTCCTTCCTATATTGGGCACCCCAGAGCTGGGGGTGGCTCTCCAGGTGAGTTTCTGCCTGAACAGAGTAGAAGGGGCAGAATTTTCTCCTTGACCTGCTGATCGAGTCCTAAGTAGCCTTATGAGGTACTGATTTGCTGAGAAAAGTGGAGTCTCCCCTCCTGCTGTTGCTACTCTTTGGAGATCCTCTGTCCAGTGAGTACAACATCTACCAGTCTGCAAGGTGGCCTTTGCCCTGTGGGACCCCTTGGTCTCTGTTCCTGATGACAGGAGCCTTTCCAGTGCTGTGGGAGCCCTCTCATTGCATCATGTTTAAGAACACCAATCAGAGGAGGAGGTGGGGAGGGAGGAGAAAAGTTTACTTCTTGCCCATTTTTTTTCCCTCTTCATTTTAATAAAGAGATTCCATTTATATGTATTTGTTTTCTCTGGCCTTCTCCTTTCTCTCGGCTTTGTCTAGCGTAAGACCTGAAGATTTGCATGCTTGATGAAGTCTGATGGCAGTAACCAAATGAGCATTAGCAAATGTAGGGACCTCAAGCTAACTGGCAGGAGATGAACTCCATGACTGCCACGAAGATAAGCCCTTGTGTAGAGCACATTGTGCCTTGGCACAGGGGCACGAGTAGGAAGCCATTGGCAAGTTTGAAATATAAGTCCCTTTGGGGCCTTTGTTTTTAGGTTGCCTTGATCTGTGGTGAGCGCGCAATCAAAATGAAGCCGAGAAAAGGGTGGGCAGGAGCATGGTGACCTCTGCCAGCTCAGCAGGGAGCTGGAGGTTGAAGTCCAGAAGATGTGAGAGAACATATTTGGGGTATTCACTGTCTCTTTTAAGCATCTTGATTATGAATTAAACAGGAGAAGAGAAAAGAAACTTGACTCTTGGTAGTCACTGAGGTTGCTCCGTGGGGATTTGTGGGCAGCACCTTCACTGGTCAGCCTGGCCTTTGTGAACTGTCTTTGTTTTTGGTTGTTTCCACCTTAAAGTTTCTTTTTGGGGCTGGAATTTCATATTGGGGACCTTGATCTTCTCTCCAGCCCAAAGGTACCAGGTATTTGTGATATTTTGGGCCGTCCCGTGCAGGGCCAGGAGTTGGCCTTTGATGATCCTTGTGGGTCTTTCCAGCTCAGGGTATTTATTCTGTGCTTCCATGATTGGTGCAGAGCTGGTGCTGGCTGGTGCACTGGATTAATGAAATTAATGTCTGATATGCGGTTGTTTGTTTTCCCCACAAGAAGATAAACACTTCTTGGTCAGCCTGTTGGGAAGTGCAGAGTTGCCATGTGACTTGTAAGCAGGACACAAGCAGCACGGTTTCTTTTAACTGTTTCAAACTGTAAGGCTGTAAAATGAGTCCTTTCATAACATGTAATTAATACGGTGATGCATTAATTTCCCGTACTCAGGTTTTAAGGTTGAAGTGACCCAGGATAGACAGGCTTCACTACACAAACATCAGCATGTAAATTAATAGTGTCAGGTTAGAAATGACCCATTTTAGGGTTCCTCTTCAAAATATGAAAAAGAGAGTGTTAACTTAATTTTTGTTATGTTGATGCAACTTGAGTATCCCATTTAAGCAGATTTGTCTCTACATGTGCATACAGACTCTTGCAGCACGGTCTGTGTTATGTTTTGATGCCTATTTTAGTGTGTTTTATATTGTGTTGGAAGGCTTCTTAAAGCTCATCCAGGACACCTTCCACTAGACCAGGTTGCTCCAAGCCCCATCCAGCCTGTCCTTGGATATTTCTAGGGATGGGGCAGGCACAGCTTCTCTGGGCAACCTGTGCCAGGGCCTCACCGTCCTCACAGGGAAGGATTTCTTTGCAACATCTAGTCTAAATTTACCCTCAGTTAAAAACATTTCTCTCTTGTCCTATCACTACATGCCCATGTAAAAGGTCCCTTTCCGTCTTTTTTATAAGCTCCCTTAAAATACTGAAAGGAACATATCTGTGGGTCTTCAGGAGGAACAGAGAAGCAGATCATTGTACCTCCTCTAAAATAATCTAAAAATGGGGTGCTGTATGTAGCACAGCTCTAAGTTGTGATTTTTTTTTTGGGTCATCTCAATTGGGAGCCTGGTATGCCTGAAAACTATAAAATAAAAAGTGCTCTAAGTTTTCCACAACTGCAAATCCCCCATGTTATTCCACATGTTGCAACAATTTGTACTTTAAAGGCACCATTTTAGTAAAGCTTAATATTGTCTCTCCTGCATTTTAGACTAGCATAGTTGTGCAAGAGATAATTGCCTGTTTGGGAGGCAAAAAGCTAATTTTGCCTCAGGCCCTGTACTTTTTCTTAACAAAGTTGGTCCTTGTTGCAAAGCAACTTGCAAGTGGTGATTGTGTGGATGAGTCTGGAGGGGCACAAATGGGTGGATGATATGCAGGTGTGGTTTATTAAAAAAAACCCCTGACCCACAAGCCATTTTTCTGCCACATTGGATACTGCTGAATACCTTTTCCTTGCACCCTCTGCCTCATCTCATGCTCCACCCTGAGCTTCTGGGGATGGGAATGTCTTTGGAGGTTTTAGCAGCCACCCTGGTTGGTTCTGCAAGGGCGTGTGCGCCCCCAATATATTTGCAGTTGTTTCTCTTGTGCTCTTACGCTATTTTTATTGGTATTAGGCGGTGTTTTTATGTGGTTTCCAATATGAAAACTTTCAGACAGTGCGCCCTGGGGCTGGCGGCTCCTTTCGGTGCTTCCCCAGGGCTCCCCACACCACGCTGGCCCCGGGGCTGGTGGTGCCTGGGGTGGCTGAGCTGACTAAGGAGTGTCTGCTGACTCATGTCCTGGGGACACCCAGGTGATTGAGATGACCCAGAGGGGTAAATCTTCCTTCCCTTTGTGGTGCTTCACGCTGGCTCGGGGTTGTCCTCTCCTGCTCCCCCATCTCAGGTGTCTCCATCACTTTGCCCTTGTGTTGTGGGTCTTCCTCAGAGTCCATTGCCAGGATGATCCCTTCCCCACCTTCCCATGGCTCTTCTCCTCCGTCCCCAGAGGCAGAGCTCACTGTCCAGCCCTACCCAGGTCAGGTCCTTCATCAGCCGAGCAAGAGGAGCCTCTGCTGCAGGCACAGTGGGTTGGCTGGCCAGCTACCCCTATAGGTTATCAATAGTAATTAATTAGGAATGTAAAGAGGTTGTGTGTCTGCATGGAGCAGCTTTTCTGTATGGATGAGGGACAGGTGCTGATGAGGGATGGTGGTAGGTGGCTCTGCTGCATGGCTGGGTTGGGAAGGGGCTGTGCTTCCACTGGACGCTGTGTTCTGGAGGGGCAGCAGTCAGGTTTTGCTCTTCCTCCGAGCTGGAGGTGCTTGGGATCAGTCTTCACAGAGGACAAAAGGAAAAGGGAATCCTCCTCAGCCCAGACTGAGCACTGCAGAGCCCCACGAGGGAGGTTTGCAGCCCTTCTTGTCTGAGGTGGGATCCATGTAGAAGTGGCAGATCTTCAGTCTTTACTTAGGGTGTACCTCAGTGAGGTGTACTCGGTAAGGTGACCTTGTGCCGGCTGGTGCGATGTCAGCTGAGACACCTGCAGCATTTGTAACCCTCTTTTGCCTCTAGTTTTTGTTTGCAAAAGGCCTGTAGCTCACTGAGGCTCAGTCAGACCTGACAAGGCACCAAAATCCCCAAGCCACGTGCTTGTTTCCTGCCAATCCTCCTCTTTGCTGGTGGAGCTGGGGGTGGTGGTGGGATTGTACCTTAACCCTACAAAAATGAATTTAATGGGAAAAAGGCAGACCATTTTCATCACCCAACTCACTGTCCAGCTTTACAAGGCCCACTGTTCTCCAGCTGATATTAAACTAAAGATGGGGGTGAAGAACTGTTTTTTTTTTTTTTTTTTATTATTTTGACTTTAAAATCTGGAAATTGTTATTTGAAAGAGGAATAAAAGGGGAAACACTGGGTTTTCCTTAAAGAGGAAAAAGCTCTGACAAGAAGAAAAATATGACCTGGATGTGTCTGCTGCAATTGATAATTTTGGGGTTTTTTTGTTGTTTGCTGCTGCTAGCACTGAGTGCCCCAGCTGTGGGGTGGACAGAGGGTTTTGTAGCTCGTGTAGTCAAAGGAGCGCTGTTGTCTGTAGAGTGAGAGCTGGGCTGAAGGGATGCTGTGATGACTGGTACCAGCTGAAGGTGGAGGGAACCTCATGGCCAGGGACACCTTCCACTATCCCAGGTTGCGCCAAGCTCCATCCAGCCTGGCCTTGGACACTGCCCAGGATGGAGCAGCCTCAGCTGCTCTGGGCAGCCTGTGCCCGGGCCTCACCACCATCATAGGGAAGAATTTTGTTCTAGTATTACCTTTTGGAGGTCATTGTGAAGCAGGAGGAGAACTTGTGTCTGTGGACAGTTGTTTGGTTGGGGTTCCTCTGGGGTTTTGTTTTTAATGAGATACACCATTAATATGTATGGGTTTGTACAATAGCGATTTTGGTTCCTTTCAGGGTGGGCTTCGAAATTTATATGAAAATGGCAAATGCCTTGCTTGTTTTCATTATGCTTTAAGTGAGGAGTGAGAGGTGGCCCAGATGTAGAGGGAGTTTTGGCTGAGGATTAAAGTGTTAGTTCTGGTTCTTTTACAAGGGAAGACACAATAGGTGAGATATGGAAGCACCAGGAGAAATAGAGAGACTTAAAAAAAGGTGATATGGTGGGATGTGGCTTCAGAGCGTGGTTGGGCATTTGGGAGGTGGTGGTTCATGAGCTGCAGGTGAAGGATCTGACCCTAGGACAAGCCTCAGTCCCCTTGGGGCAGGATTATCCCAGTGATGGACTCTGGGGAAATCCCACAGCCTGCCGCTGTTGTGAAGGAGGGACCACTGATGGGGGAGCAGGAGACGTGAGAGTGGGGGGTTGGAAAACAGCCAAGGTTTGAGCTTGACTTCAGCAAAGTGAGGGCGAGAAGTTGTTGTCTTCCTTTTTTCAGAGAGTGCAGCCAGGACCCTGCTGGAGTCACAGCCCTTTGGAGATGGGGTTTGGGGCGGCCATCAGTGTGGGCACCTCAGCTGGCATGGTGGGTGTCACCTTGCACAGGAGCAAGGCTGGAGGACACTGCCTTTCCCCCCTGCCCATGGTATTTCCCTGGCAGCTCATGGTGGGAGCAGTGGAGTGGGGTGTTCCTTCACCGGGGCTCTGCTGCCCAGCCAGACCCAGCAGCAGGTGGCCTCATGGCCGTGATTCGTAATTAAAAATCAGGGAGAAACCTAAGGAGCATGAAAGTATAAGCCCGATGCTAAAGCAAACCAGATGCTGCTCAGATCCCGATGCCCCACGGTCCACTGGAGCGAGGATGCAGAGGCAGTCACCTGTAGCCTGCCTGGGGGTGGCAGGGAGGCGAGGGGAGGGAGAACACAAGGCAGAATAATCCCTTTTTGGTTTCTCTTTTTCCTCGGGAGCGTTTTGGTCTCACCCCTGGACAAAAGCAGGATAGTGTGGTGTGTCATTTCCTCCCCGGCAGCCATTCAGCCTGGCACCGTGTGGGCTCTGCCACCCCCTCCCCTGCCCCGGGCACAGATTGCTCCTTGTTCCAGTTGTCTGTACCACCCAGGGCTTCCTTTCCAAGTTTTCTCACACCCTTTTATAACTGTGCAGAAGAAAGCTTTAAAGCCACACAAAGGAGGAACCAAGCAGGCAGGAGGGATATCTTTAAAAACCAGGCGTGTTTGTCTGCAGAGCCCCGGTGGTGGAGAAGGGCTGGGTGAGCTCTGGCGATGCTCTGTGTGAAGAACAGGTTCAGTCCTTGTCTCATAGCCAGGAGGGCAGCTGGTCATGTGTGCTGTGTATCCGTGAGTCTTTAAAATGTGAAATCAGCTGTGCTTGCAGATCCCAGGCCAGGCACTGTGACAGGCTGGGAGCATCAGGGCCTGAGCAGGATGAATCTGAGCTGGGGAGCATTGGATGCCCTTGCTGAAGACCTGGTTGGGTGCAGTGGCGTTGGTGAAAGCATCAACTACAGTAGTGTCTCATACTTTTTGGGATGAGGGAGAAGTCCAGCTTTCCTGGACGCAGGGCACAGAATGAACCTTAGACTTTCCTGCTTTCTGTTTCTCTTGTTTCTCTTGATCTGCAGCTCATTTCACCGACGACCCATCCCAAAGGCAGGACCTTTTGCCCTCACCAGTTTGCTTAGGTGGCAATCAAACAAATGACCTAGAGGCAGCAATTCATTACAGCCCTCATTTAGCATGCAATAAGATGTGCCGTATACCTTGTCTTTTGATCAATAAGTTGTATATTATACACGAGTCAATGTGTTTACATCACAAGGAGGCTTCTTGCTGGCTTGTTTCTGCTGGGCTCTCTTGGCCTGGGATGATGGATCGACGCTGGGATGATGGGGAGGGATATTGTTAAACAGTAATTGGTTACTGAATTATTTAGCTGCACAATCCCTGTAGCAGCAACACCGCCATTCAGCTCTTAACTTGCAACTGTCTCGGCTGAGGACCAAATACAGTGCCCTGCAAACTCGATGGAGCCCGAGGCAGAATAATTCTGTAAGACTGTGCTTTAAAAAAGAGGTTTACAGTTATTTTGATGATGATAGCCTTATGCAGTGGGAAGTGTAGGCTAATCGTTTACAGGCTGCAGCCTTTTAATTTGTAAGCTCAATTCTGCTGCTTTCGTAAGGAAAAAAGTGATGTTGGTCCACTTCAGGTTCCCCAAATTAAAGGTGAGCATCTTCCTGCACCTTCTGACTCCAAGTGGTGTTTGCTACAGCTGCAGCTGAGTTGTATCTCTTGGGCTCCTGGACTGGATCCCTGCAAGAGATGGGCAAATTCACCAAGCAAGCTGACCTGGCAGGCAGAAAACCCAACCCAAAGCAGGTGTTATGCCCCACAAAGCCTTGTTGCAGTGGCTTGCAGCTGGTTGAAGACCACCAGCCCGTGCCTGGTTCCAGACCCGTGGTGGTGCTGTCCTTGCACTAACCTGCAGCAGAACCTCACCACACACGATTCTCTCCTGAATTTTCAGATTGGCAGTCACTGAAAGTCCTCTGTATTTGAGGTGCACTGAGAAAACCTTTCAGCAGATTCTGCTCCAGCGCAAAACCTGCTCTTGGTTTGAGTTTCCCTGCATGTTGCAGGCAGCAGAGTCAGGAAGGAGGCATTGCATACTGGTACCTCTTGGTACCAACTCCCCGGTGAGTGCAGCTCTTCACTTGATGCTCTTCCAGTTCCTCCCCTGCCAGGCAGTTCCTTTTGTCCCTTTGGTGTCTGTAGGAGTATCTAAGAGCTATCTGGTGATTCTTCAGGGTTTGCTTTGAATTGGCCTGAGATCTGGTGGCTTAAACTAATTTCTTCCTTGTAGCTGCTGCCTGTGTTCTCAATGTGGATGGCAAGACCCTGATTTGATGCTCTTCTCTTTTAGCTAAAAGCCAAGAGCTTTTAATGTTGCTCTTGTGGATGGATGACAATCTGGGAGGGGGTGGGGGGAAGGCAGTGCAGGCTGTTCACAGCAGGTTGTTCTCAGGCTGGTTGTTCCAGCAGTGCCTGGTGTTTGCCATGGGATGGGCTGTTCCCTCACCATTTCGTTATTTGGGTTAATTTGGCTCTGAGGAATAGGAGGTTCCCCTAATTTAGGGGTGAGGACTGTCATCCATGCCACACCCCAGAGCAGCAGAGAGTCTCAATGGGTATCACCAGGGACCTGCAGCTAAAACTTTCCCATCCATCATGTAGGCCAGGCCACTGGTTGATGCTCTGCTGACTTTCCCAATAACAATTTGCTTGTTGCTGTTAATTTTCCTGACTTGCCCCAGTTCCTGGCAGATCCAGCACTGGGACAGGGTTCTGTTTTGCCGCACAGGGCATAAATATTCTGCTAAGAAGTCCCAAATGTCCCTGTCTGGTCCCACAGCAGGAGGTTTGATGCTCACCAGTCCAACCCAGCTTTGTTTTTCCTCCTCTTCTTGCAATTCTTGTAATGCTGCGTAACCAAGAGCAGGATCCAATCCTGTGATTCAGACCTTCCCAAAGATACATCTTGGGGAAGATTAATCTCCCTAATGGAAGCTGGGCTGGTGACAGCTGTGACTTTCGAACCTTAGTCCAAATAAACCCAAATAAACCAGGGAGATCTGGGAGGCTCGTAACTTTCTAAGCAAGTGGTGTATAATCCCTAGACTTGTGTTAAAAATGAATTGATTCTTCTGTCACAAAAGCTGTGCCTTTAATATAAAGAAGATATTTTTTAAATTCTGAATTGTAATGGCTAACTGATAATGAAGGTCTCCCTTTCCTTGGAGTAGTGTGGTTCTGTCACTGGAGGGAGCTGCCCGAAGCTGGTATGTTTGGAAACAGGGTTATTGTTCTGTAAATCAGTGTGAGGTCACTTAATTAAACACAGCCAGGGCTTTGTAGGACTCTGAAGACAGCAGTGGAGTGGTGGCCGAGGCAGAGGGGGTGGCAGGGCTACTCCAGGGAATGGGGACAGAGCCTTTTGTGCAGTCCTTGTATACCTGTACATGATCTACCTTGTGGCTGATGGGATCGAGCACAGATGGATGGATGGATGGAGAACATGGGAAGAACATAGGGAGCTTTAAACTTTGCCCACCTCCCCGATGGATTTTTTGGGGAACTGCATGGAGCCTGTGCATGCACCCCAAGCCAGAGGGATTTGGCTGGTGCTTTCCAGGCACCATCCAGCAGCTCTGGCAGTGCAGCCCCGCTGTCTCCTTCCTGCACGGAAATGCCGGGTGAGTTTCTTCCGAAACAAACTCCACGTTGGCAAGGCAGCCCTGTCTCTGTTTCATGCATCCTTGCTTTCAGCGTGGGGCTGGAGCTTGCATCCCGGGAAAATAATACATATCCAGGAGGCCAAGACAAACAGTGTCTGCTTGCCTTTTTTACGACCTCTTATTGCTCCTCCCAGCCATCACCACTATTCCCTTAATAAGGGACTTTTTTATCTCCAGAGGGAACTTCCTCACTTCTCAGGATTTAAACCAAGGTGGTTGGCAAAGGGAAGGCCTGGAGAAACCGGGGACTCCTGCTCTCTGCAGTTCTTTGCATGGTGATGTTTTGATTTAGAACCTCATTCTGGTTCAGAACTGGGGATGATGATCAGGTTTTTAACAGCCAAGAGGGCAGGGTTAGATGGAATATTGGGCAGAAATTCTTCCCTGTAAGGGTGGGGAGGCCCTGGCACAGGTTTTCCAGAGCAGCTGTGGCTGCCCCATCCCTGGAAGTGTCCAAGGCCAGATTGGACAGGGCTTGGGGCAGCCTGGGATAGTGAACAGTGTCTCTGCCCATGGTCGAGGTGATCTGCAAGGTCCCTTCCAAACCAAACGATTCTGTGATCCTGTGGAAAGGACTGTTAGGTTTTAGTGGAAAATGCAGACAGTGCATTTTGATGAGAGGTGAGATGCTCCAGGTGCCAGCCAGCTCCCCCGGGACTAACCCAGCAGCAAGTCTCATCCTGGTGACTTCAAGCACAGATGGTGGCCCTGAAACCCCCCAGGGCCCTGTGAAAACCCTACCAGGAACTTGGGTAGATGCAAATAATTCAGCCCAAATCTTGGGAAAACAGCATCAACAATCCATTTGAACCCCCAACTCCTGGTATCAGTTGCTGGTGTGGGCTGTCCACTTTGGTCAGTGACTGAAGGGGAGAGCAGGATGCACTTTTACCTTCATGGTTTGGAGCAGAACTCAGAATCTTGTCTGCCATTCAGACTTAGAGGCAAAGAAGTAATTTGTTTAAGCCATGGGAATTTTTTTTGTTTGGAAACTGCCAGGGGGGTTTTGAACCTCCAGGGCTTGCAGTTCCAAGTGTGACAATTAAAAGTTTGGGGTATTTAGTGAACTCTGCATAGCTGTTTTTCCTCTTTCATAGCTCCATCATACCTTCTAATTAATTCCCTTTAATTGCTTTTAATTTCCTTTCCTCCTTATTTCTCCTTCCGTATAACTAGTGCTGTCATCCTTTTAGTTTGCCTTTCATGTTGGAGACTCTCTATTTGATTTCGTTTCATCCACGTTGTGTCTTGCAGCTATTTCATTCCTGGAAAGCTCCAGCTCCAGAGATAAAATCTAAGTTGATTCAGAGAAGCTGAAAGGATCGCATGCTTCATGGCTTTCCCTTCAGTAATATGGGAGATAAACAGGACGTAATAAAGGATCTGTCCTCCTTGGAAAAGGGCCATTTCCCGTCACCTGTGTTTTTGTGGTACCATCATGCCAGGGATGCTCTTAGTCACCGGTGACAAAGACCCTGCTGGTCCCTGGTGCTGGCGGGTGTCTGGGGCTGGAACGGGCCCCTGGGATGACACACTGTCTCACTGCGTTTTGATTTACCTCTGCTGCTCCAGCCGGCAGCATTCCCACTGTTGGGACAGCTAGCACATGGCCTGGCAGCCTGCTGGCAGCCCTGGTCCCTGCCTGGGTGGAGGGGACACAGGGAGGGTGGCAGTGTGCTGGTTTTGGCCAGATAAGGTGAAATTGTTAAAATACTGACATTTGTCTCCAATAGCTTTTGGTTTTAATGTGCACTAAGGGCGCTGTGTGTTTTGACTGAGGTGCTTTCCAGCCCAGTAAAAAAAAAAAAAAAAAAAACAAGCATAATCTCTGTTGAACACTCAGAAGACTCCTGAGGGGTTGGATATATGGGTGACTATCAGCAGAGCTCCGTGGAACTTGGTCAATATTCACCACCTGAAGAGCTGGCTGAGGGCTGGGAATCGTGGATTAAAGTTTTATGCACCTTCCCTTCTTGAATCAAAATCAAATTACTTTGTCTAATCTAGCATTTTTCCTTGCTGCTTCTCCATTCATAATGGTGTTTTAACACTGCCTGCCCTGATGTTTTTCAGCCAACAGAGCTAAGTGGGGGCTTCCTCTCTTTCTTTTCCTAGGAAAAAATGACCAGCAGCATTTAGTTCTAGCTGGAATTGGCCCAGTTGCCTGCTTTATGTTGTAACCGTGGTAAAACCCTGGAGGAGTTAACACTGGGATCATGAGAAATGTGGCTGGAAGTCAGCTGGGAACTTTGGTGGTGAGGAAAGCTCCAGAACTCTTGCTGGGGAGTAGAAGGTAGCATGGAGCAGCGCAGGCTGTCCCAGCTGCTGTGAGCTGGGGACATGCACCTCCACTAGGGTTAGGTTGTGGGGCAGATCTTTAGAGTGTGGTGAAGAAACTTTGGGCTAATCCGGCTGCTGGAAGGAAATAAACAGCTGAGTTTGCGTGGAAATTGATAGTAGAGGAAGTTGTGGGAGGAACGTGATCCCAGGACTTTGAGGTGCCAAGAAGGGCAGTGCTGCAGACAAACACCTCTTCTGCCACCAAAAAGACAGAGTCGTGCTGCCTTGGAAGTTTGTTATGGATTATTAGTGTTATTCTGCTGGCAGTGTGAATGGCTGTAGTAACAGGTCAGCCTTGGAGGGTCCCCTGACAGCCCTCCCTGAGTCAGTAGCCTGTTGTGAGTGTCTGCCATGGCGGGTGGGTGCAACAGAATGGGTGGGAGACGTTCAGGACTGGTCCATGAGCTGTAGGGTCTCATTTTACAGATCCTAGAGCCTGAAATCCCCTTTTAGGGGGATACAAGACTAATGAAGTCTTGGTGAAGTGCCCGTCTTTGATAGGGGAGAAGTCCCACAGATCTCTGCTCTGTCCCGGTGGGACCAAGCTGTGGGCAGGAGCTGGTGGCCTCCAGGTTAGCCCTGGGGCTGTCCCCACTGTCTGGGATCCCAGGATTGAAGTGGCTCTGGGCCAGGCACTCACCAAGATGTACTATTTTGCAATAAACTGATCTGAGCACTTTGTGCCTTTGCATTTGAGGGTGAATCATCCTGGCGAGAACTGAGAGTGAGCAATCTCTGGACATGGCAGTGGGGCAGGTTGCTGGCAGCCCCAGGCTGGGTGGCAGTTGTGGGGAAGCCTCCTTGTCCCCATCCTGGCTGGGCATCTCCTTGTGGCTGGATCTGGGGCTGAGGGAGAGCAGCTGGAGAGAGTCTGGGGGCTGCAAGCTTGACCCCTGGTCCTGAGAGCAGCGTGTTCTGCTCGGATCTTTTGGGGAATTAGGGAATCATAGAATAGTTTGGGTTGGAAGATCATCTACTCCAACCCCCTGCAGTGAGGAGGGATATCTTGATCTGGACCAGATTGCTCAGAGCCCCACCCAGACTGACCTTGAACAGTTCTAGGGATGGGGCAGCCACAACTCTGGGCGACTTGTGCCAGGGCCTCACCACCCTCAGTGTAAAAATTCCATCCTTCTACCAACTTTAAACCAACTCTCTCTAAATTTAAAATCATCATTGCAATAGATGCTGCTAAAAGGTTTGTCCCCATCTTTCTTAAGAAACCCCTTTTAGGCACTGCCAGGGGCTCTGAGCTCTCCCTGGAGCCTTCTCTTGTCCAGGTGAGCACCCCCAGCTCTGCCAGCCTGGCTCCAGAGCAGAGGGGCTCCAGCCCTGGCAGCAGCTCTGTGGCTTCCTCCAGCAGGTCCAAGGAGCAGGAGTTGGAGATCCTTCTCCAGGGTGTGATGGGGAGATGCATGTCTCCTCTTTGGCATAAAAAGCCACCACAAGAAAATTCTGGGGAGCCAGCCTTGGGCTACTGCCCCACCCTGAGAGCTTGGCAGACCCTGTATCCCCCCGAGTGAGACAGGATGCTTTATTTCCTCGGCAGCCAGGCTCTCGGCTGAGCATCCCTAGGCACTGTGCTCCCGACTCTTCCCGCTCCCATCTTAATAACTGTAAAGATCGGGGTTGCCAAGGTCTTCCCGTTGCTATAGTGAGATTAGATAGGGCAGAGCGCTGCATTCCCTCTGCTGAGGGGAGAAATCACTCCCATCCCTTCCCTGGGCTTCACCAGCCAGGTTTTTTTCATCCACCAGCAGCAGCTACTAATTGCACCTGGAAGACATGCCATGTATTTCACTGCAATTAATATTTCATAGCCTTTAAAAAAAAATTTAAAAAAAATTTAATTATCAAGGCATTTTCTCCTGGAACCAACTTAAAGAGACTCTCCGGCTGGAATGAGTTTACAGCGCTAAACTGTGAAGTTAAAATATTTATCTTCATAAACACGTCACTTGAGCTGTGCTATTCCTCGCAGGGTCATTAGCAAGAGGCACGTTAGTCCAATCAGGAGGTGCCTGGGAGACAGAGATTTGCCTTTTGCTTCTGGGCGGGGTTAGGAGATGATTTATTAAACGAATTTGAGAGCTGTGAGTCTGGCCAGACCTCTGAGTCAAACGGCTGTAAGAAAAAAAATCCCACCAGCCAGAGGCTTTTGGAGGCAGAAGATGGGATGCAGTCATTTCGATACGATTGGTTATTTGCTGATGTGGAGGTGTCCTCCCCAAAAACTCCCGAGGACGTACGGCAACTGATCCAGGGAGCTGTCGTATTGCAGGAGGTAGTTCGCATTTTAATTTTCTTAGGCTTAATCTTAATTTTCTCAGGTTTTATTTTCACTTTCTCGTTTTTGTTTTAATTTTCTTGGCGCACCTGTGGGGCTTGGGTGGGTTTATGTAAGAATTCAGGTGAGATTTCCCTGAGTACAGGGGTGCACAGCTTGGGGCATGGCAGGTTGTCATGCCCCTCCACCTCCTCTTTTGGGTTTAAAATGTTGGTTTTGAAGCCATAAAGATTAACCCCCTATCACCCAGTAACCAGACATGCCTTGGAGAGTGATGCCTGTGATCTGCTCAGTGTATGGGGAAGGGGTGGAGGAGTTTAGGTAATAGCGTGGTTTTTGGACTTGAGGTGGTGTTTTGTGCATGTTGGGTGGTGGCATCTCAGGACATGGAGCAGGGTAAAGGACATGGGGTTTTTTGGAAGTATTGCTGCATGGTGACCTTCCCAAAACTCATATTTTTCTGGGGAGCCCAGCGGTGGCTGTGTCTGTAAACCCCTCTGCTCCTGAGAGTGGGGAGGAACATACAAGGGAAGAGCTTATGGTGGCCCCACATTCTGGGAGAAGGTCCTTGGCTGGTGACAGTGACAGCCTGGTGAAGATTACTCAAGCTGTAGATCTGCCACTGGGTTTTTCCCCTCTGAAATCCCCTTCTACTCCCTGGGTCCCCATCTATTTATTTATGCAAACCACACGAGCAATGTCACACGGTCTGACCAAGATCATTCCAGGGTCTTGCACCGCAGTTCATGCATGGGGCTCACCCCTTGCTGCAGCTTGGGTAGGTGGGAGTGGAGAAGTGTGTGACACCTGCCAGACAGGTTCAGAACAGAGAGAGGCAGGGAGCAAGAGATGCTGTTGGAGGTGTGGGAAGGCTCTTGTTTCTCATCCTCTGAGCAGATGGATGTAGCCTGAGCAAGGGCCGAGATACATCAGTCTTCCTGCCCAGCAGCAAACCTCAACTTTGAGTGAAATTTTTGAAAACAGATCTCCTGAGCAGCACTCTGAGCTGTCTGTGCAAAGAGGACTGTTGTTAGACATCCTGTTTTCTGTAGGAAATGAGTTCTTGCAGAGATTTTCCAGTAAGTCCCAGTTTGTGCTGTCTGCCCTCGTCTCTCCTGCTTGCTGTCTGCCAGCCTTCCCCAGATGTGTTGAGTGTCACAGCCCAAGGTGTTTGTCAAGTGGGCTTTCCCTTTCTTTGCTGGCAGATTTGCAGTAGCAAACATCACTCGATATTGGCTCTCTGCTCTGCTCTGCTCTGCTCTGCTTCAGCAACCTCAGATCTTGATGCTCTCCTTGCTCCTACCACTGGTCTTGGCTCGAGGTTGGACTGGGAAGCACCCAGTGCTCTCCAGGTGCTCTGTTCACATGTTTTTTCAGTAGCTCTGTCATGATTTCACCTGATCCTCTTCCAGCAGTGACGGCACGGGGTGTGCTCGGTGCTGATCACTTGAAGGAGGTGTGTTCAAAGGTTACACCCTGGTGGCGAAAGCTGGGCCCTTTTCAGTTCAATCAGGACTGGTACTTAACATGGTCATGGAGAGCCCCCTCCCAGAGAAACCCAGATCTTTTGGATGCAGCAGGACCTAACCACCATTTCTGGGAAGTTTTATTGGCTGCCCTTTTCCAGCAGAAGGTTCCTGCTGCTGGAGCTCAGGTTGCAGCTGTCACAATGAGCATCCTTGGTTTACAAGAACCTTCTGAAGGAGCTTCACCACGGCATGGCCAAGTGTGGCCTGGTGGCATCCAAGTCATGACCTGGGTGACTTCTGGTCTCAGTCCTGTGCATTTTTGGTATAAATCAGAGGAGGAAGTCCTTGATATGTGCTCTTGGTTTGGCTTCTGTGCCAGTGGAGTTGTGACTCCACATGTGGAAGGGACCTGGTAGAACCTTGGCCTTGGAATGAAACTCACTTGTGGGTGTCCAGGTGAGGAAGTCTCTTTCTGGAAAGCCACATGAGCTAAAGGGCATGGTTGTCTGTGGTGGAGTGAGTTTATTATAGTTTTAGGGAGAAGAGTGTTTTGGAATTATGTAAAACTTGCTGTAAGATACTCTCAGGGCTTTCCAGGGATATCTAAAACTTAGTGGGATTTTTAGGGAAGGACCAAGAATGCAGGAAGGGAGGGATCAGAGTGGGCTGGGGAAGAATACATGAGGGAACGTAAAGGGAAAAGCAGAATAAAAGCAGCTTCCCCTCAAATGGGCACAAGGAGGGGGTCATAGCTGTAATGAGGGCTGAATCTTGATGTCTGGGGGTGTGTACTGGAGTCTGGATGGCAGGAAGGTAGCTGGGATGGTGGTGATGGGGTCGATGGTGGATTGGTAGGGGGCATGGGAGGAAAAGTGGCAGCAACAGGCAGCAAGGGAGCTATTCTGTATTGTGAAACTACCACAGACTTTTGAGTGTGGGGCGTGTCACACCTGGAAAAGTGAGTGGTGCTTACAGCTTATAAACTATTCAACTGGCTTTTCCCATACTCTGTGAGAGCAGGGGGAACGTGTGTGAGCAATACACTCAGCCCTCATCCAGCCTGAGGAGCAGCAGATACCCTTGAGCAGGTAGGTACCAACGCAGAAAAACCATCCATGTGTTACTGCTGCAGTTGGGAATGTGGGGAAAAAGCTGGGAGCTTTTCCCAGAGAGATAGAGGGGAGCTTTTGGGGTGTTCAGGGCACTTGGAGCTGTTCTGTGGTTATTGGGGTGTCCAGTTCCCCGGCATTGTGGCCGGCGCTGCCAGCTGTGGTGCTCATCTCCCACTCCCCCAGCCGTGCCAGAGGATATGCATTATGCATGGCCACTAAAACTCTCACCCTGTTGCTTCTGATTATAGGGAAATTACGGGTTACTGGGCCAGACTGTGCAGCTGGTGACGTCTGTGGGGCTTTGATGCCCCGAGCAGAATTCGGTCAATGATGCATTGCTAAGTGCAGGTGCTCGGCAGCAGCCTGACCTCAGCCCTGGAGCTCTTCGTTATTCCAAGCCTGAATTTCACAGGGAATTTGCAAGCCCTGAGACTTGCCTCAAATGGTTTGTATAATTTTTTTTTTTATTTTTTAAGCCTTGCAAAGCTTTGGCAAGGCATCTGTTCTGGGTGCTGTTTCCCGTGACTCAGAGGGTAAATAGCAGTTGCTGTGCTCACCTGGTTTGCTTGCTAAAAATGAATGGGGAGCAGTTCAGGGGCTTGTTTCCTGGTTGTTTCCTTCTATTTCAGGCGAGTTCATCTCTGATTATGGGCTGTCAAACCTCAGAAATTCCTAGCTGCCTGTCCACTCTCTAATTTTTTATTTTATTTTAAATGGAGTAGAAAAGGAACATAGCCCTCTTTGAGTGGAAAGTCATAAATACTCCTAGGAGCAGGTGGATTTTGCCAGGCTCATGGTATACAACATATGAGGATGCGTGCCTCAGTACAGATGCGAGCATGGGGAGCAGCCCCATTTTTTGGCAGTGGACAGTAAGTACTGAGAAGCTTTACCATGAGCACACCAAAATATTTATATCCAGCTCCACAGATTTCCCTTAGGCCATTTGTTGTGACATGTTATACTGGGAATGTCATGAAGAGCGGGGTTGCCTTTCTCTGCTACATTTAAGACCTACCAAACTGTAATTATAGTCATTATTTCAAGGCTGTTTCCCATTTTGTGGTGCCCAAGTGGGAAGGCAGAAGGACAGAGCTGAGCGAAGGCGACGTTGGAGTTGGGGTGGATTTACATTCTGGCAGGGCTGTGCTTGGTGTTGGAGGAGATGGGGAGGTGCTGGTGTGGGTCTGGAAGGAGATGGTGCCCACACAATCACAAAGGCACAACAAGTACCATTGCACACGCTTTTTTATTCATGTTGGACACTGCCCCAGTGCACAGACCATGCTGAATCCCTCTGCCACGTGCTGGAGCTTGCTGAGATCACCTTGGCTTGCAAGAGACTGGGATAAGATGGAGCATCTCTGCCATGGGAAAAGGCTGGGAGAGCTGGGAGTGTTCATCCTCTCTCCAGGGAGACTTTAGAGCCCCTTCCAGTGCCTGAAGGGTCTTCAGGAGGTCAGACCACGACAGGTAGGGATGGAGTCCTCAGCAGGGCCTGTTGCAGTAGGACAAGGGGTAATGGTTTTAAACTAAAAGAGGGCTTTGTTTAAACTGGACATAAGTTTTTTACAGTGAGGCTGGTGAAACACTGGCACAGGTTGCCCAGAGAGGTAATGCATTCTCCGTCCCTGGAAATATTCCAGGCCAGATTGAATGGGGCTCTGAGTTGAAGATGTCCCCACATTGAATTAGATGAACTTTAAATGCCACTTCCAGCTCTCACCTGTGTATGATTCTTCCTGGATCCTGGCATCAGTCAGCTCTTACCTGCAGCTGGGAATGCTGCTGATCTCCACACTTGCTGCAGAACAGGTAACTACAGATGGGTCAGCTTGTGGGAGGAGGTGAGGTGAGGACAAATAGCAAAAAGCTGATGTTGAAGGCTGTAATTCATCCCAAGGAGGTGAGGGTTCCCTGAGGGGATTGGGGTGTTTCCCTCCTTTGGCCACTACTCATCTGTGTGACCCCAACTGGTCACTCCAGGTTTTGTGTTCCCACTGCCTGTGGAGCACCTCTCTGCTTTTCCAGGGCAGGGATTGTTTTTGATGTTGGAGATAAAGCAGTGGTAGCTGGCCTAGCATGACAATATGCCCTCTTGGCAAAATCTGTGGATTGTCTCTGTAATATGGGTAGGGAATTGTAAGGATACAACATTCAGCCAAGGCCCAAAGCCAGTAGCTGTGGTTCTTCTGATGTCTCTGTCCTTAAGGAGGTGTAATATGTTAAGGTCTGCAGTGAAATGACCCTGACTTGCACTAACTATTCAGACTTTTAGACTGTTGCCTCCTAAGACTAGCACAAGATACAAAATTCAAAACAACAAATGGGTTGGATTTTCCCCTTTCTCCTCAAATACAAGGAGCCCCAAAGTTTGTTACTTTGATCCTTGAAAACCTTATAGAAGGCAGTGACAGATGGGCATGGGTGGGACAATCACCTGGAAGGGAAGAGGTAAATGAAGGAGATTTTGGGCAGTGAAAAAGAGGTGGGGAGCCTTAGGCTGCTGGTTATCCAGTTAACCTAAGTATAGCCAAGGAGTGTCCGTCTGCATGGGAAGGGTTGTTAAATACTGGAAGGGGCTGTCCAGGGAGGTTTGGAGTCCCCATCCCTGGAGGTGTCCAGGGAGTGCCTGGATGTGGCACTCAGTGCTCTGGGCTGGTGACAAGGTGGGGATCAGGCACAGGTTGGACTCCATGACCTTGGAGTTCTTTCCCAACCTGAATAACTCTGCGATTCTGTGATCCCCCTAGGATGTGGTGTCATCACAGTGTATGGTGCCCCTTGTGGGAGGTGGGAATGGCTCCAGAAGGAGAGGACTTGGGGTATGGAATTGGCAGCCAGGGCAGGTGCGCACAGCTCAAGTCCCTTCTGCCAGGAGGCTGGAGCTGAATGCTGTGCTGGTGCTCGTTTCTGCTAATGAGCAAAGGTCAAGGCTTGAGGTCCAGCTGCTCCATGGGTGGGTTGGTGCTTCAGGACAGAACAGACTTGGATTAATGCAAAGTAATTCAGATCTGGGAAGTAGAGTGCTTTTATTCTCCCTTTTAAATCTTCTTTGGGTTCTTCACAATGAATTTCTGCTCAAGCTCCATGCATGACCTTGACCAAGCCACTCTAGGCTGAGATACATGAAATTGATTTGGGTGGATACCTAAATAAGGGATGGAATCTTTTGTTTACCTGGTCCTCAGCTGTGAAGCCCATGATTTACTTCCATGTGGGAGACTCAAGCACATGGGCTTGAGCATTCTTATATGGTAATTGAGTTCCTGTGCTCTTTTTTCCAATTGAGGAAGCAGAGGCAATACTTTGCTCCCAAGCTCTGGGAATTTTATGAAGCACCTGGAAATATGGGACTGCAACAGCGTGGAGCTTTTTAGAAAAATAGAGGGGAATTGGCCAGGATACTCCTTGTGATTGTGATTTATAAAGCCAGCTGATGCCTGTGATCACAAACTGACGAGGGTGGATCTTTCAGGTCTCTGCTGCTCCAGCTCTTTGCTCCTCTGTGGGTGGAGGTGGCTGGAATTTCAGGCCACAAAGCCCCAGGAGACCATCTGAGCAAGTTTATTTTGCTGTAGTTTTTTGCTTCTCGTCAAGGGGCCTCCTCCCTTCCCCTTCAAACCCTTCCTCTGCTCTGTGTTTCCTCCTCTGAAATCCTACTTCCTTCTTCCTACCAGGATTCCCTCCCTACCAAGAAAATCCAAGCTGCATATTTTAATGTTTGAGATAAATACAACATATTATCGAGGGTCTGGGCACCTCCATTTCAAAATGCCTGCAGTGCGTGTTTGGTTTTTGCAAACAGCTCCTGCCTGCAGTTACTGTCCGGGAGGAGGCTGGCATCTTGGAGAAGGGTTTTTGGAAGGAGGTGACTGTGTGCTGGGGTTCGGATGATGATTAAATTTGTGCTGGTGATTCCCTTCTGAGGGTTTTCCGAGCCCTTATTCCCACCTCCACATACCCAGGGAACAGTCTGGAGGAGTACCAGCTCCTGGTTCTCCTCATTTTGCTCTCGTTTAGAAGGGTGCAGCTCTGATCGGTGCTGCTGAGAGCATTGCCCCTGCGTGGTAATGGAGGAGTAGTCAGGGTTTTTAATCACTTATTCCAAGTGTAATTCCCAGGCTGTTCTGAGTCATGTCAAGAGCTGCAAAACAAGGCGTCTCACCCCCGTCCCTTGCACTGGTGGACGGTGACATCGGTGAAGAAGAGCTCTCCCAGCCCTGCTTGCCATGCCCTGGCTCTGCACACACAGCCTGGGAAAAACGAGGGCCCTTTCTGGTAGGAAAAAGAAATGCAAGGGGTGAAACGGGAGCCAGAGGGCGATTTGCCACAGTGACAGTGTGGCTCTTAAAAATTGTCTCGGGGTCGCATTGCAGGTCTGTGGTGTGGTGTAAAGCACACGCACAAGCACGACAAGACACGTGGCAGGCAGAGGAGGTGGTGCATCTCAGGAAAAGGCTGTGGGTTGGGAGGTACCTACTGCTGCCTGCAGCACAGGTTGCTGTTAGGCAGTGCAGAGATGTGGCTGTTGGAGGAGGAAGTTGAGGGATGCAGTGGTGCTCCCGATGTTGCCTGGAGAAGTGGCGGATGTCCCATCCCTGAAAATATTCAAGACCGGTTCAGGCAGGACGCCAAGCATGATGTAGTTGAAGAGGTCCCTGCCCATGGCAGGGATGTGGGACTAGATGACATTTAGAGGTCCCTTTCAACTGAAAATTCTATAATTCCATGATTCCCAGGAGCTCTGTGTTTCCCATAAAGCTGCTTCGGATGAAAGCCAGAGAACAATCAGGCCAGGACTGTGGGTGCCCAGATATGCTCACTGGGGAGAAGCAGCCTCCTAGGACAAGGATGGGGTTTTTGGGAATGAAATATCCCATACCCCTCAACCCAGCAGGCTGGAAAAGATTAGGTTAACATCTCATTATGGCAGTTGCACTCAGGAGAGAAGGCAGTTTTACTTTGTTTTGATATTAAAGACATCATTTAAAGAAGTGTCAGACCATAGACTGTCACTTTTATAGTTAAAAAATTGAAGTTGCTTGCCTGGGGTGTGTTTGGGAACAGCAAGGAAGAAACTGTATTAGATTAATAAGTAAGGGTTTAATTAATTTTCATTATTTGCATAATATTGTCCTCTAATTAATATATAATGGGCAGCCTCTGAATTAATGCACGAGTGGGGGTCTCCAGTGATGCCATTAGAGAAGGGTTTTATGGCTGGGAAGTGCAGTTTTGCTTAGTCTTTTCAGTAAATTCAGTAACTGTGAGAGCCAAAGGGTGTCTGACAGTGTGTGCTGTGCCTGGGGTGACAGGGTCTTTTAGGGACAGGATGCATCTTCCCTAAATGCATCAGACCTGGAGTACAACCAAGGTTTTGTTCAAGTCTGTTGCTGGCCTACTGCAGGCAGAGGCCAGACAAGAAGCTGTTTTTGTGCTTTATTCTGTCTTCAGTAGTTTGGAAAGTAGTTGCTTGTATTGGGGCCATGGTTTTCCCCTCTTTTTTGTCCTTAAAAATCCCTCATGCTGTCATTTTGGTGCCCCTTCTTCAGCTGGTGGGTTCCTTTCTGCTGGTCTACAGGCATGTGAATGGTTCCTGTCACAGATACATGCTGGGGGGGATCTCTCTCGCTCCATCTCTGTTTCTCCCTTTTATTTAATGCTTTGGTTATGACCGTGTTTGTGATAAGTGGAATGGGATGACGTGGAATGACTTAAGATACAGAGCTTGGTGTAAAGCAAAACCTGGTGTTAAATTTTGGGATGGAAAGGATATGCGAGGCCAGCCTCTTCGCTGCAGATGGTCCTGGCAGGAGGTAGGACTGAAGGCTGAGAGAATTCAGGATGCAATCAGCATCCTGAAGAGTTTACCATATGAGAGGGGGTGGGCAGAGAGAGTGTAGGAAAACACTGAGGAAGCAGTGGGGCATAGATTCAGGATAACTATTTCTTATTTTTCCTATCGACCCACCCTAAACAAGTCCCACCTTAATTTTAAAGTATATTTTGCCCTTGTCAGTCAGATTAAAGTATTCTTCCCTGCATCCTAATGTGCAGTCAGACACTGGCATGGGTTGCCCAGAGCAGCTGTGGCTGCCCCTGGATCCCTGGAAGTGTCCGAGGCAGGTTGCATGGGCCAGGTTGGATGGGGCAGCAACCTGGGATAGTGGAAGGTGTCCCTGCCCATGGCAGGGGGTAAGAACTAGATGAGCTTTACAGTCCCTTCCAACCCAGGCCATTTCGTGTTGTTATTTCCTGTAGTGATAATCCTGCTGCCTTCAGAGAGATGGGTGTGGATGTGG
Source organism: Pardalotus punctatus (assembly GCA_013400915.1). Classification (NCBI taxonomy): domain Eukaryota; kingdom Metazoa; phylum Chordata; class Aves; order Passeriformes; family Pardalotidae; genus Pardalotus; species Pardalotus punctatus. The sequence continues at coordinate 22,994 of VZTX01001342.1, read as the reverse complement.
CTTTGGCTCTGTGTTGGAATTTGCAACCACTTGTACCAGCAGAGAGCTGAGACCTTAGAGCTTATTTAATTTTCTTTCAGTTAATCCACCCCCCATCCTCAAATGAAAACTTCAGTTATGTACCCAGGGAGTTTTTCCTCTCGTTTTCCACTGAACTCTTGTGAGATGCCATGATCTTTGAGTGATGGTTATAGGCTCTGTCAGAGGAGAAGCATCATTCTGACAGACAGCAGGTATTTTGGAAATAAATGACAAAAAAAAATCAAACAAAACAAACAAAAACCATGCTGTGGAAGTAAAAAATGTGTATTTTTGTTGCTTCTGTGGTTGTGAACAATCTCTCCTCACCAAAGGCAGCCCTTCAAAAGCGGAAGCACAATTTGGCTAAAATTGCTTGAATGAGGTCATAAAATTATACTCCATGAATGGTCCTGTTATTCACAAAGCACAGTTGTTTGGATGGAAATTGCTGAAGACCTTTCACTGATACAGTGGGGAAAAGAGAGAGGTTTCATGAGCCTTCCAGAATTTAGCTGCTGAGGGCATTAATACTGATGTAACAGCCAAATACCCTGTTAGAGACCATTTGTACTCTACTCCAGGGGCTGTTGCTCCTTGGATATGATCTTGAGCAGAGCTCATCAGTACTGCTTGCGAGAAAGTACATTTGAATTATACCTTAAGTGTCAAAACATGTATCCAGGACCCCCTTTTCCAAAGCCTGGAGCTCTTCCTTGCCATTGCTCCTTTAGGTGAGTCACTGCTCATGCGTGGGGTGTTTCTGGATGTGGGATTAGTGGAAGAAATTCCCTCGTGCAGTAGGATGCAGGGGATGCTCCACTCACCTGGAATGACAGAGAACTTCTACATGAGCAAAATAGTTACCAAAATTATTTCCTGTGCCAGTCAACACGGCCAGGGCTTGTTCTAGCGGAAAAGAGTCGAGGAACCTTTAGTACATCTTGCCTGGAAGAGTCATGTTCATCAAGTCTTGGATATGCCACCTTAGTGCATTGGTGCAGTACTAACACACCTGGCATGCTCAAGAGGATTGCCTTCATGGCCTTGGTTTTCAGCTGGAGGATTCGAGTTGATGAAATGCCTGGATCTGACTTTATACTGACAGGTTTTTGGTTTAGGAGTCCAGAGAAAAAGAGCAGCCTCCTTAGGAATATTAAACTGACAGAGGGCAGGTTCAGATCAGGTGTTGGGAAGAAATTCTTTGCTGTCAGGGTGGGGAGGCCCTGGCACAGGTTTCCCAGAGCAGCTGCGGCTGCCTCTGGATCCCTGAAGTGTCCAAGGCCAGGTTGGACAGGGCTTGGAGCAACCTGGGACAGTGGAAGGTGTCCCCTGCCTATGGCAGGGATGGAACTGGATGAGCTTTAAGGTCCTTTCCAACACAAATCATTTTAGGATTCCCAGAAGTCCTGTATTTCTCATAAGATTGCTTTTTAATTTTTTTTGTAGTTCAGCAGATGAAGAGCCAACTTCATTTAATAAGGGATGTTGGCTGAGCTTCAGGGCATGGATTAAATACAGCAGTGTGTGGGGAATGGAGAAAAGGCTGAATGCGAAGAGGCTGGTTCTTCTGTCCCTAACCTCAAAAAAAGCAAGAGGTAAAGGCATCCAGAGAAAGGACAACAGGAGAGAAAAGCAAAATATAGATCTTTCTCTTTCTTTTATTTTCCTTTTTTTTTTTTTCCTGTTTTTTTTTTCCTATTGCATTAGTTCTTTTTTCTGCAGGTGTCTTACAAAAGCAGTGTTTTGTCATCTTCAGTATTTCATACCTCCTGTGTCCATGCCAGGGTACCTGCTTTTATATGGTGGACAATGGGACTGCAGCTGGCACTGAGCCGAAGCCTGAGCTGTTCTGCACCTCATGTGGATTCAAGTTCAAATAAATAGTTTGACTCACTCAAGGAGTGAATCAGAAGAAGGAACTCGAGCCTCTAGCCTACAAGCACCGCTGTGCGAGCAAGGTGTATAAACATGTAAGTTTTTCTTCAGTGTGCGGCTCAATGGGAAGCTCATGCTGGAGCCAAGTCGGCGTTTCAGACCCACCATAGACCTGCTCAGGAGAGCGCAAGGATATTTTGGTTTAGACCTGATGTTATAAACATCCAGGAGAGTGGAAGTTTGTTGTCTGTCTTGTTCTCAGGTCTGTCTTTGCTGCTAAGTGCTTTCACTATGAGTAAACTGCAGTGTTAAAAAGTAAAAACAGGGAAATGAACCTCCTGGAGCCTCCAGTGCAAAATGGGGATAAGATGATGATCCTGTGTTCGGATTTCTTGCTGCTGGAAGAAGTTGGTGCCTTACTGATGATGGCTGGGGGCAGGTTCTCCTGGCCTGGTCTGACTTTGGTCCCTCAGTCACCCAGCAAGGTCACACCAGGATGGTGATGGATTTAAGCCTAATGGTGCAAGTTTTCCCTTAGCCACTGCCTATCCAAGCTAGATTGGAACCATTGAACTTGACTGGGGGAATGGTTTAAAATGAAAAGAGGAGGGATTTAGAATAGATATTGAGAAGGAATTCTTCCCTGTGAGAGTGGTGAGACCTTGGCAAAGGTTGCCCGCAGAAACTGTGGCTGCCCCTGGGTCCCTGGAAGTGTCCAAGGCCAGGTTGGTTGGACGAGGCCTGGAGCAACCTGACCTAGTGGGTATCATTCCCATGGTGGTTGGGGTTGGAACAAAATGGTCTTTAAGGTCCCTTCCCACCCAAACCATTGTGTGATTCTGTGAGACATCTTCTAGAAACACAGTGGTAGGACAGCTCCACCAGGTTGGACAGCCCAGGTCCCTGGTGAGCTTTGCAGCTGCTCTGAGGTCTCTGCTGAGTCCCACCAGCAGCCTCTTGGAAGAGAGGGGTGTGACCACCCCAGAAGGGGTGTGACCACTCTGCTGTCCCCAGAAGTCTTCCCCAAGGCCTCGGGCTGATGGATGTGCTTATCTGCATGAGTGTTACTCATCTGAGGAGGGGCTGTGAGACGATACCCTTGGCTGTCATTGCTGACTGCTTTTGTCGTGCCTCCAAAGCCTTGCAAATCACTCACGGCATGACATGGTCATCTGTTGTAAGAGGTGAGATCTACTCAGAAATTGTTTTTATTATGTGTTAGTGATAGCAGATAAATAATGTTCCCTCTGGCTTGTGCACGGGGAGATGGTTTTCTCCTGTACCTTCAAATCAGGTGATTAATGACAACCATTAATACCCGTGAATGACAGCAGTATATTAGGAGCAAAACACATGTTAAAATAATTTGAGAGGCTGTTGTTGGGTCATAGGCTAAGTTATTCTCTTCATATATAATATTTTCACAAGGTGTACTTGTTTCTAGGCTTGAGATGTTGGCTGGAGATCAACTTTAGTGTATCAGCATCGCTGTCTAGACAAAAACTGAACTGGAATTCCAGTGTAAGTTAATTAAAGTCGATTTAGATTGGATATTAGGAAGAAATTTCGTAACATGAGTGTGGTGAGGCCCTGGCACAGGTTTCCTAGAGAAGCTGTGGCTGCCCCTGGATCCCTGGCAGTGTCCAAGGCCAGGTTGGACAGGGCTTGGAGCAACCTGGGACAGTGGAAGGTGTCCCTGCCCATGGCAGGGTGTGGCACTGGATGAGCTTTTAGGTCTCTTCCAATCCAAACCACTCTGTGATTCTGTGAATTCAAAAGTTGAATTTGGGAAAGCCTGGACTATTCATAAGCTTAAATTGAATTTGGCAACTGGATATGTTGAAAATCCCCACGGGGAGCTAATTTATTTTTAATGTCCAGGCATTTCAAGTGAAATGTCGAAATGAAATGTGTCATTTCAGAAATGCCAAAACATTTTATTTTTGACAGCTTCTCAATGAAGCTTTTCAGCTTTTTGTTTGGGAACTACAGTTAACAGAAAGAGGAAAGATTAAATAAGACTTGGTGGTAGTGGACTAAGACATTTAGTTTTGATTAAAAGAGAACGTGGAGAGGTGGCAAAATTCTCTTTTTTTTTCTGTGTTGCTGAGCCTCTTTCACTCCCAACAAATCTGTTTGTCATTGACTCAAGCCATTTTACTTTTAATACAAGTAGTAGCTGTCATGGGATTAAAAAAAAAAAAAAAAAGTTATTCTCCAGCTCCTGGAATGCCCTGGTTTGGAATTTGTGAAGGCGACTGATGGAAAACCCATGCAGGAATATGTAGAACAGCCCATTAATGTCTGGTGATCCTAAATTCAGGATTTCATGGCAGGGCTCTAGGGCTGTCCATGGTGCCCAGTGCAGCAGCCCAGCCCTCGCTGGCCATCCTGGTCTCCACAGTGGAGATTAATCCAATGGCAGGAGTTACTGAGGCATCATCCCAGGTCTGGATGAGGGGGTGAGGCATTTTGGGGAGCTGGCACCACAGCTCAGGGAGCATTGTCCTGACTGAGCCCACCAAGAGCAGTGAGGTGGTGGATTCTCCATCCTTGGAAGTGTCCCAGGCCAGGTTGGACAGGGCTTGGATCAGCCTGGGATAGTGCAAGGTGTCCTTGCCCATGGCAGGGGGTGGAATGGGGTGGTCCCTTCCAACCCAAACTGTTCTGTGATTTTACAATCCTGAGCTGCTGCGCTGCCCATTCTCTCTCAGCACCATCTTCCCACCTGCCTAAAAGCAAGCTCTGGGATTTTTTCAGGTCAATGCCCCTTTTTTTTTTTGGAAAGTAAGCTCAACAGACAGCTCGGTGGTGCAAGATGTTGTCCCTTGTAGGGCTCGTTACCCTGCGTCTGGTGGCGGAGTGACATCATTCTCACGCTGGAGCCTGCAGTGAGCCATTGATCTTGATGTACCCTCTTTGCAGGGAGTAACGTGTGTTCTTTCCTTAGCATTTTGGGCAGGAGATGCATCATGCTGCCTGCTAGAGTCCAGGGAGGAGCATCATCAAAATGAGGGATGCCAGAGGCTTAATTGGTCTTTGAGGATCAGCCCCCAGCTCGTTTCTGTCTTCAGCTCCTTTCCACTCTAGCTGTTCCCCTGGGTCTGAAGAATGGGTAAGGAAAAAGAATTTTGCATTGGAGTGAGTCTCAACTAATTTTATTCTGGTTTCTGGAGGAAACTGTACAATATTCAATAGGCAGGACACAGATGAAATTTAAAAAAAAAAAAAGAAAAAAGAAATCGCAGGATTGTCCAGGAATTACTCTGAAAAAGCTGCCGATTTTTCAAACCAGAGTGTGAAATCCTTTGCACCTTCCTCCCCTATATGAACCATCCCTGGGCAGCCTGGGGGGCTGATTCTCTATTGTGTTATCATTTGCTGCCACGAGGCAGAGAGCAGCCCTCTCCTGCCAAAACACTGGCAGGATTTTTGCAAGGGCAACACCACCAAACAGAGGAGCTGAGGACACTGGAGGTCAGGGCTGGACATGTTGACTTCCTTTACCCTAATTAACAGGCTAAGCTTCCAAATGCAGCCCAAAAGCAAGTGTGTGGTGGTGGGGGAGGCAGAGAGAGTTGGGACGCATGGAGGGGTGAGTGATCCCTCTGGAATTGCTGGAGAATTCCCATGCCCACTGGCGAATGGGAGCTGTCAACACCATGGCGGGTGAGATGGAAGTCGCAAACCTCTGGAGGAACGTTTTGCACAGTGTGGATCCAGTAGTTGTCATCCACATCCGAGGTTTGGGAAGAGCTGTGTGCAGGGGGATGGCAGCAGCCCCGTAGCTTTTGTTTCTTTAATTGCTAACAGCAAGGCACTGCTGTTCTATGGAGGAGAGGGGAGATGCTTGGGTTTGTGTTTGCTCTTCTCCCATTACTTTCACCTGGCTTGCTTCAATCTCTGCTGCTGAGCTCTGGAGGATTTTCATGCTGTTAAAATAGACTTAGCCAGCACCAAAGCAAGGTTTTGTTTTTTTTAAAAGCTTATTTAACTGTGAGACAGCAATAGGGAAATGGCACCAAACTTTTGCTTGGTTCTGCCTTCAGGTTGGTGTAGCAGGGCTTTCAGATGGTTGCCCATATGTGGAGAAAACACGTTTTCTGTTACTCATACTGCAAACAACTGTGTCTGGAAAAGACAACGTGCAGCTCTCTTTGTTGCAGGGTGCAAGGCAAAATTAATTTTCTGTGGCAGTGGCAAACTTTGGATGGGGTCTAGAAGTGATTTGGGTAGCTGATGATGTAAAGGTATTCCTCCTCTGCATGGTGGCTGTTTTTTTGCTTTAGCTGCTATGGCCCTAATCCTAAAATACAAGGCTGAATTGGGCTGTTTTGTGCAGGTCCCTGCTGCACCAGGGTTTGCAACTGACTGTTGGTGGAGGTATTTCTACTTTGCACAGTGGGAAGAGACAGAGAATCCTAGAATGCTTTAGGTTGGGAGGGATTAAAAGATCAACTTAAAGCTCATCTTGTGCTCTCCCCTGCCATGGGCAGGGACAACTTCCACTATCCCAGGGTGCTCCAAGCCCTGTCCAACCTGGCCTTGAGCACTTTTAGGGATGGAGAAGCCACAGCTGCTCTGGGCACTCTGTGCCAGGGCCTCCCCACCCTCACAGCCAGGAATTCCTTCCCAATATCCCACCTAACCCTGCTCTCTGGCAGTGGGAAGCCATTCCCTGTGTGCTGTCCCTCCATGCCTTGTCCCCAGTCCCTCTGCAGCTCTCCTGGAGCCCCTTTGGGCACTGCCAGGGGCTCTGAGCTCTCCCTGGAGCCTTCTCTTGTCCAGGTGAGCACCCCCAGCTCTGCCAGCCTGGCTCCAGAGCAGAGGGGCTCCAGCCCTCGGATGATTTTGGTNCTGCTCCAGTGTGAGGTCCCTGCCATGGGAGACAGTTTTACGTGAGCTTCTCCACTGTGAGTCCATCCCATGGGCAACAACTCTCCAGGAACCCACTGTTCCATGGGGTGCAGTCCTTCAAGGGCAGGCTGCTCCAGCATGGGCTCCCCTCTGCACAGGCTTTCCTCTGGCTCACAGCCTCTCTCAGGCATCCCCCTGCTCCAGGGTGGGCAATTCCAGGGGCTGCAGGTGAATCTCTGCATCCCTGTTCCCTCTGTGGGCTGTAGGGGCACGGCTGCCTCACCATGCTCATCACCATGGGCTGCAGGGGAATCTCACCTCTGGCCCCTGGAGCAGCTCCTGCCCCTCCTCCTGCCCTGACCTTGCTGTCTGCAGAGTTGTTCCTCTCACATGTTCTCACTCTGCTCTTCTCTGGCAATTACAACAGGGCAAACACTTTATTTTCTTCCTAAATCTGTTATCCCAGAGACATCACCATCATCCCTGATGGGCTCAGCCTTGGAGTCTGTCCTGGAGCTGCTGGCATTGGCTCTGCCGGACATGAGGTAAGCTTCTGGCAGCTTCTCACAGAAGCCACACCTGCAGCCCCTGTCACTACCAAAGCCTGGCCACGCAAACCCCATCAGGGTAAGAGCATTTTCCACCCACAAACCCACAGGTAGGCATGAAGCCCTCATGGACTTTGGGATATCCCATCCATCGGCTTGTGCACCCAGTTTGTGTCTTCAGGGTGGTCAGGGCTTGCTCTTGCGACCTGTGCTGTAGTTACCCTTCTCCAAACCCAGCAGGATCTGTGCCAAAGGAGAGCATGCTTGTCTAAAAAAAAAAAACAAATAACCAGCCAACCCACCCTTGAGTCTATTTAGGGTGCCTGTGATTTATTTTTTTCTTTATACAGTGCAAATGGGGAGTGCCTGTGTGGCAATACAAAGCAGGGAGAGAAATGCTGCTAAGTGCTGATTATTTCTTCATGTGGGCACAGCAAGGGTTCATTCAGAGGTCTGGGGAGAATGGTGTTTTTGTGATTCTGGTAAATGGTCGCACTCAAAGGTGGTAATTTGAATTTCTCTAGTCCCTAATATTTATATATGATGTATTTTTAATATAAGTATATATATATGTATTTATTAGCCTGGGTAGAGCCGGCAGTGAGGCTTTGGCTCACCCGCCCCCCATCCCTTATTAGCAGGATGCTTCTGTTATCTTTTGAGATGAAAGGTGCCCCAGAACTGTAAACCACCGACAAACCATGCTCCTTTTAATGTAAAACAGTAATAATAAATACTGTCCTGCTGTTCCACTCATCCCTTGCCGTCACAAAGCACTCCATAAATTGCACTCCAGCCTCTTGCATTCCAGCTGTTGCGTGTACCGAGACACAGCCGTGTGTGGGAATAAAAGAAATACTACCTTTGGGGTCACTGCTGATGCTACCCACAGGTTAATGCGAGCGGTTTGTATTTCCCTTCACTCCCCCTTAATCCAGTCTCTGATCCATGTTGATCTGGAGGCTGAGTTCAGCCTGCAGCAGTTTATGCCTTTATCTCATTGGAGTCCTAATACCAGCTGGCACAGTGGCTGTCTCACATCCCTCTGGCCTGGGCAGAGTTGGTGACCTGGTCTCTGCTCGCCAGGCAGTGGATTGAGGCTCAGTGAAGTCCTGGATGTTCACCTGTCCTAGAAACGGGACAGGGTTATGTTTTTGGCGGCCTTGCTTTGCTGCCTTTTCCCATGGATTTCAAACTGCCGCCTGGTGCGATGCGATACTCAGGTTTCCCTTTGGCAAGCACTGTTCCTCTCCTCCTGGGCTTGGGTCTTTGCTCATGGAGGAGAGTCTGAGCCATCCCTAAATCATGTTTTCCTTCTGTCAGCCACACCTCCTTCCCATCCAGCATCCACTCAGAGGGTGAGTGTTTTGGAAGGAGGGACGAGTGTGCCTGAGCTCTGTGATGTCTCCATAGGGAGCTCCTGGCTCCTCAGAACACCCTCGAGCTCCCTGATTGTCCTTCCATCCTCATCCTCCTGCTTTTGGCCAAGGAGAGAACATCAGCCAATAAGTCAGATGCTGTCCTGGCCCCCGCACAATGGTTGAAATTCCCCATGTGAAATTAATTTTTTAATTTCATTAGACATCCAAAACTCTTTCCTAGCACTGAACCATCTATCTTTTGGAGTCATAAAATGGTTTGGTTTGTGAAGGCCACCTAGTCTTCTTGTAATGAGCACTTGTAACATCTTCCCTTAGACCAGGATGCTCAGAGCCCTGTCCACCCTGGCTTTAAATGTTTCCAGGGATGGGGCAGCCATATTTTTTGGGATTTTTTCATCCTCCAGAAGTGGAAAGCTTAAGATTTAGTTGATGTGCAGCTGCAAACTGGCCTCTACACTCATTTTCTGGGGCTTGGGTATATCCAAATTATCCAAATTCAGACTGGTCTCCTGTGATCTGGCTGGAGCCTGGGTAACGATAACCTCCATCACAAAGGTCCCATCCAGAAGCCTGGGTTATTTTAAAGCAGGTAAGTGGAAGAGCCCACTGAGATAAATGCTCAGGTAATCACACAGGTCCAAACCATGAAACCACCTTATGTCATCAAAGCAATTTGAAAATCAATTTGATGTCTGGCAGGGAGGCAGACACGTCAGGTCCCTTCGGCATTCATTAGCATTCAGGTGGCAGCACTCTGCCAAAGCTGCTTTTTCTGGGAAAGCCATTGAAAAAATATTAAAGGAGGGGGAAAAATTTAAAATTAGGCATTAACCATAATTTCCTCTCATTAAAAGTAACAACAGCCCCAGCACCAGTCCGGAATGGGGCTGGTTGATGGGTTTTCAGGATGGGGAAACAGAATGTACACCACAGAAGTGGAGTGATGATCAAATAAGAAAGCAAATGAGGCTCCCCCCTCGTTTTTAACAAAGGCAGGAGCGTGGCCAGTGGCAGAGTGGTTTAACTGAGCAGTTAGAAAATTGGAGGTCAAAGCCTGACATGGCTATTGATGAATTGAGGGTGTTGGAAGAAGAGTAGCAGACATCACGAGTGGGCTGTAGGGACTGAAACATGAAGCAAGATTAAAAGAAGTTAAGTACCTGGAGGTGGTGTGGCTGTGCAGCAGCGAGGTGAACCATAATTACAGTCACCACATGCTGCAGACTGGAGAGACACCAGGGGAGAGAGGATCAGAGTGGGGTAAGGCAGAGGAAAAGGGGGAAGATTCAGCCTGTTCCAGATGTGTTTGGGCAGGTTGTGTGGTGCAAAACCTGCTGGTCAATCTCTTTTTTGCCATCTCTTCTTGAACTATTCTAGTTCATGCCCTGATGTTTCCCACAGAGCCACAGGCCATTAGTGAAGGCCTGGATTCTGCTCTGCTGACTGGGGATGAGGCTAAAGCAATGTCCTGTACCTCCTCTTGGACATGGAATTCAATGCTTGAAGGAGCAGACCCTTGGGAGTTCTGGCCTGGTAGTTCATACTCCCTGGGGCATACTGGGCAGGGTATTGGGATGGAGCTGGCTCGGGACTGGTAGAAGCTCTGAGGAGCAGCAGTTCCTGCCTGGTATTGTCAGGTGTCAGGCTCTCATTGCAGCTTTTCTTGCAGTGGTGTCACTTAGCTGCTCTCACTTGATGAGGTTGCTTGTTTTCATGAAGACTTTATGAGCTTCATATATTCCTATCATCATGCCTCCCTTTGAAACTAGAGTGGAGATGATGCCCTGGGCAGGTGATGTACTGAAAATTGTAGATGTAGAGACTTGCATGTGTTTTTTTTTATTAAGCTTTCTGGTTTACAAAGCCATGTTCTAAATGAATCCCTAATGACTGTGAGTGCAAAATTATCTCCGTGAATCCAAGTGTAGCAGCACCTCCCTGAGTCTGCAGGTAGCCTGAGACTGTAAAATAATGGGTGAACACTTCTGCCTCTTACCAGATGCTTCAGGGAGCTCAGCTTGGTGACTTCACCTGGATTGGTCTAGACTAACTTTTTTCTGTGATGATTATTTTGGTGCCTTAAGTGACAAAGGGAATGAATGGACTGAGGGGGCGGCATGGGGGTTGCAAATAGGTGATCTTTAAGGTTCCTTCCAACCCAGACAAGTCTGTGATTCTATGGTTCTAAATCCCCCAAAGCCTGTTAGCTTTTCCATGTTTGGGATGATTTCATGATCAACTGATTGATTGAATCCACGTTTGCATGTAACATTTTTCATCCTGGCTTCTCAAGGAAACAAATCTGAGACCTGGCTCTTTCTCTGTCCCATCACTAATTCTTGTACTCTGCAGTGGGTAAGGGTCAGATTTGTTGGAGGACTAGGATTAATTTGAAATGTCCAGATTTTTTTAGAATAAATATCTTTCCAGAGACCCTAGTGACCCGAGTGAGGGAACATCTGCAGTGATATGAGACACCAGTGATGGCAGAGCCATGCCATGTGGTTGCCACCCAACAGCAAATGGGTGGATGCTTTTAAACAAATTAATCCTGAGGGTGCCTGCAATCTTTGTGCAGCCAGACACTCCTGGGATAAATCCTGGACCTAATTCCAAGCTGTCTGGCATCTCCTGTAGTCATCCAGCTTCCTCAGAGCAGGGACAGGGAGCAGCCACGCTGGTGTTTGACTGCGAGGCACTGAGGGATTGAACCTTTTGCATGTGTCTGAGCCAGGCAGACTTGAGTCTTGAATCAAATTAAAAAATACAGCAACTTGTGAGTTCGTTAGACATGACTAAGGGCTGCTCGGGTTAATGGAAAAGTTGAGCAGAGCTTAATTGTTGCTGCATAACGAGCACATGGAGGAGCTGTGGAGGCAGTCAGCGGGGATGTGTGTGAGGTGTTACTTGGGTGCTTGTAGGGTGGGAGGGAGTAGATAAGCCAGCACCACTTCAGAAAAAATATAAAACTAAGACTCAGAAGCTTTTATTTTGAGGGCTGTTGGAGCCAGAGCAGCTGCAGCAGAGAGCTGGCCTGGGATGCTGTGGTTCAGCTGTGGTTCAGATTTTTTTTTTTTTTTTTTTTTCTAACACATTTGCTTTATATGGGGGCATTTTGTGCCAAATGAGATACCATGTGCTGGTGACAATCTTGCTGTGTGCCATGTGGCTGTCTCCCCCAGCTGGCACAGAGCCCATCTGTGAGAGCCGATGGGTGGGAGTTTGTCCGTGTGCCTGCAAACCCCTGTCAGCTGGGTGCTGCTGGATGCATGGACTGAGCCACAGGTCCCCAGGGCTGCCCTGGAAGTTGGGCAGATGCTCCCTGCAGTGGTTTCCAATGTCTTCTCCAGCCATCCTAGAGTCATGCAATAGTTTATGTTGGAAGGGATCTTAAGGATCACCTGGTTCCACCCTGCTGCCATGGGCAGGGACACCTTCCACTAGACCAGGTTGCTGTGACAGAGCCCAAGGGTGGAAGGTGAGGGGTGGGAAGCCTTCAAATCTCTCAGCAAAACCTTTTCCCTCCTCTCTTACCACTCTATCCCATAACAACACGTGTTTATGCCTCCCAACTTTCCCTTCCTTAAACCCCTGGTCTCCATGACCAGCCTCAGCTCTTTGCTTGTGCAACACTTGCTGATTTGTTTTACAGCTGTTTGGGAAGGTGGGAGAAGAGGCAAAGAAGAGAGGAAGGGTTGGGAAAGGCATCACAGTTATTGGGATGAGTGATCTGATCCCTGCTCTTGCCCCGAGGGGAGACAGGGACACCAGCCTGGGTGTGAGGAACCCCAGCCAGCATCCACATCCCTCCATCACAGCTCTGAGGAGTAAAGGAGAGCTCAGTAAGTGTTATATCAACACAGAAAAACATACTTGATGCAAAAACATCATGAGGTGAAATAAAAATTTTACGCGTCTTCTCTTTTTCTTTGTCCGTCTTTTACGCCTCGGTAGCACACACTGAAGTTGTCTGGGTGGATCTGATCTCAGCGCTTGGGTCATTTTATGACTGTTCTTGCTGTTTTCATGGGAGTCAAGTGATTTATGTGCATCTTTGCAGATCTGGGCCTTCAGCTAATATCGAAGTGCACACCCACGCATGCCACTATGGCAACATCTAATAACCCCAGTGTAGAAAAATATTTCCTTTTCATTGTAGCTGTTAAGCTGGAATTTCTGAGAGGACTGATGGCACGAAGTGCCGAGCTCCCACCCAGGTAAATAAGAGTTGAGTGTGTTATTTTTTCCAATTCCCTTTTTGACAAACTCCTTGGAGCATGTCTGTGCTGATGGTAGATTGTGTGGGGAGAGGAGACAGCTGGAGCTTGGGTGGCTTCCTGACAGCCACTTTTCCTGGTGCTTGGGAGCATTTAGGCATCGCCCCAGAGCTCGTGTGCTGGGAAAAGCCACCCAGCCAGTGCTGTGCAGAGCAAGGTGATGTTGTGTGGGGAGGATGCTGAGGTCTGCCTCCAGCTTTCCTTGATAACTGACTTGCCCCAGGGTGACTGCAGGACTTGAACTCTGTTTTGACAGCTCTGGCTCCTAACCCCGCTGCCTCCAAGGGCTACACCTTCCCTGGAAGAGGTTTGCACTGTGGTGGTGATGGTGAGATCCCTTCTGGTCCTAGGCTGGGCTCCTCAGCAGTCAGGTGCCAAATGCTCAGTGTGCACCAGCAGTACTGGTTTGGTACCAGGACTTAAAATTTAGCAGAAGCATTTGTCCCCAGAATGTTGTCCCTGCCTGGGTCACACTGAGGGATGTTATGTGTGGATACCAGGAGGACATCCCTGAAGGTGTTGGGAAGCTGAGGGGAGGGAGGGGAGGAATTAAATAAAAATAAGAGAATGTTTGTCCCCCCTAGCCAGCAAGGCGGGATTAATGAAATTCTGCAGAGGGCAGAGGCAGGGCAAGGACACAGTCAGCAAAAAATGGATCTGGATGGCTGTAACATAAATATGGAGGGGGATGGAGGAAGCTGGAGACACTGCCCTGCAGAATTAGCTCGACACTGACCATATCTGAAGCTCCTGCCTGCCTCAAAGGCCCTCATTCAGTACCCATTTTGTTTCAACAATTAGAAAGACGAAAGAGCATCTGTCGTGCAAATTGTATGGTAGGACAGATGCCCTGTGTGAGGTCCTGCACTGGCAACCAGTGGTTCAAAACAAACAAACAAAAATGTCTTTTTCAGTCAAGAGATCTGCTGTTGGGTCGTCTCCAAGTGCCTGTACATTGACAGAGTAAGCTTTTTTTCTCAGGGTGTCCCTCCAGAGCTGGGCTGTGCAGCAAGAAAAGCTGCTCTGCTGTGTGCATCTTGAGTTAATTACCAACCTCTGAGCACATCTGGTTTGGCTGTCTATCAGGCCATGTCCTGGCTGTTGCTGTGACATGGTGAAACCTGGTGATAAAGCTGATCCTGCTCATCCTTCTAGGTTTCCTGGAGCAGCTGTGGCTGCCCCTGGATCCCTGGAAGTGCCCAAGACCAGGTTGGACAGGGCTTGGAGCAACCTGGGACAGTGGAAGATGTCCCTGCCCATGGCAGGGGTGGGACTGGATGATCCTTAAGGTTCATCCCAACCCAAACCATTCCATGATCTTCTGTTGAGGAACTCCTGCAAACAGTTCTGGAACGCTTGGGAGGAGAAACCTCGAACAGTTTGGGTTGGAATGAATCTTCAAGACCATCTAGTTTCAATACCCCTGTCATGGGCAGAAACATCTTCAACAACGTCAGGTTGCTCAAATGCCCATCCAATCTGGCTTTGAATGTTTCCAGGGCTGGGACGTCTACTATTTCTCTGGGCAACTTGTTCCAGAGGATGGGTTGGGCAGCAGAATTCCAAAGGCTGATCTGATGCTCTTAAGCCCATGATGATGTGCCTTCTCTGCCACTGGGTCAGTGTCAGGTCCTGTTATGGGGTGCAGGAGGAGGAGAGATCTCTGATGTCCTCTCAGCTTGCAATTGCAGATGGAGAGGAAAAATGGCTTTTCACTCATCTCACGTACGGATTGATGTGGTTGGCGGAAAAGCCACAAAAGCGTCTTGCCTTTGTTTGGGGCACCTCCTCATGCCCCAGTGAGAGGGGTGGGAAGGGTGGTGGGTGCTACTCACAGAGTGCATGAGAAGAAATATTTTTAAAATGTTCTTAAAACACGCAATAAAAACAGACTTTGGGGTCAATGCTGCTGAAGCATCAATGCCAGGAAGCACTGCTGGAAGTGGAAGAAGGATTTTCTGGGGGAGTGTGGGCTTGGTGGATGCTTTCATGTATTAGTGTCCAAGGCAGGGTAGACCTAGTGGTGGTTCCCATTTGGAGCATGTGGATCCTCATGGAGGAGCCTGTGGGTCATCCTCCTCTCAAATGTTAGGACTGCTGGGGGAACAATCCTTCTGATGGAATAAGGAGAAAAAGAGCAGATGACTCTCCAAACAAGTTCTGTAGGCACTTGCTTGGAAAACAAACGATTGATTTCTCCTCTTGAAGGTTTTCAGACACTCCTCTGTGTTTAGCTTTGCTGGACAGTTTAAAGGAAAATGCTGAGAAAGATGAAATTTCCAATTCAGTCCTCTCAGTTCATTCCCTGAAGCTCGAGGAAGGCTCTCTGGCAGGTCAGCAGCAGCTCCTGCAGTAGCGTGATGGACTCATTTCCCTTTCCCCACCGCATCCCCGCAGACAGCCCCGTCTCCAGGCTCTGCTGTCACGGTGCAGCTGTGCGAGTGGCAAAGTGCAGATGCTCATTTTTTTACGAGCTGGCCGAGCCTTCTGCCGTCCCCCAGCTTTGGCAGAGGAGGCTGCAGCTCCATGCACGGCATCTGCTGGAGCGCCCGGGGGGCTGGCAGGGCATGAAAGGGAGCTGCGAGGCCAAGCAGGAGGTGCTGGGGTGGCTCGGGCTGGATGTGGCCTCGGGAGGGGTTGGGAGCAGATCCCGTTTTTTTCCCTTCTTCCCCCGTGTCTGTTTGCGTTGGATGCCCCAGCAAATTGTGCCCTCTGCAGATGGGCTTTGACCTTGGCTGCCACCCAGGCGTGCTCTGCTGGGGCAGGTAGAGATGGGATGGATTCACAGCCTTTGAGACCGTGAACGCTTGGCCCGTAGAACATTTTCTAAATATGAGGTCTGATTTATGCCTGGTAACTACCTTTTTCCACTGTAAGGAAGAAAAAAAAATCTGTAATTTATTTTCCCAGGGTTGTGGGAAACTGCACTTGAGCTTGAGGTAACTTCAGCTGTGCTTGTTAAGAGCTCTGATCCATCCCTAGGCTCCTGAGTTCAGAAAATAAAAATAAAACAGTGATAACAATCCCAGTGTGCCCCATGAGAGACAGAATGGGGCAAATAGCAGGAGTTCAGGGAGTTTTTTATCTTGCACATTGATGTGCTTCATGGAAAATAAATGCACTATAACTTTAAGGCTTTGCCTGCAGCTAAATATAAGGGTGTGCTGGCTCCACCCTGCTGCTCTGTTAGGGATACAGGCATTTATTTTTCTGGGGTGGGATTTTGCTTTATTTTTTTTCCCTTCTCTTTTGTTTTTTTTTGGGTGAATCTCCACCATGAAATAACCGACAGTTTAAGAGAGTGGTCCTGGCGCGTGCAGGAGAGCTACCTCCTAACATTCTCCCCATGGGAAGTTAAAGGATTGGGACTTAACCAAATTTCAACTTTCATGTAAGTGCTGCGCACGCTGTTGTCCGATGGGGAGATGAGGATGGCAGGGATGAGGTCTTAGGGCAGCAAGTCTGTTTTAACCTGACTTTCCTGAGCCCCCAGCCTGCTTGGTGTTAAGCCAACAGTCAGGTTAGCCAGGGGAAGCTGAGCTTTGTGGCTTGGGGATGGTCAGCCCTGAGTGGATGATTATTCTTTTCCTAAATATTTTTGGTTTTTTAGGGGTGAAAACTCTGTTGGTGTTGGTAGAACTCAGAGAGGTGCTGGCAGGGTGTGTTTTCAGTCGGCACTTGCTCAGCCTAAACTTATTTTTTCTCTGACTTTCTGTTTTTGAAAGAGAAGCCAGTTTCATCTCCATTTTCTATAATCATCTCCTTATTTTATTAGCTGTTTCCAAAAGGCTGTATTTCCCCCGATGCCTGGCCACCTGTTTTCTATGAGCTGCTGAAGGTCTGAGCTCTTGCTCCGCGTGTGCAGAGCAGATTTCTTTCAACAAGCCAAAAGAAACGACACAGCTATAGACTAAAAAGGGCAAAAAAACCCACATGCTGTGCTATTTTGGTAGTAGCAAATTATGCGTCCTACAAATTACCATTGGTTATGAACATTGTCCGTCTGTCTGGATGACAATGTCCTGCTTTCAGACCGCTGCTAATACGTTTAGAATTAGGATAATACTCATTCAACTCCAAAGCGGCTCCTCTTTTCTTTGCCCTGATTTATTCCTACCAGCAAATGTCACATGCAAGTGGAAGTTTTATGGCTGGATAATTCACAGCCTGTTGGGCATCTTATTAGGAAGGACTTGCACTTTTTAAAAACTGACTCGAGGTTGTTCTTTTAGTACTGGGAAAGTATCAAATTCTCTAGGTTTTCTTGCTTGCTGGCTTTCCCTTTTCATTTTTTTTTTCTTTTCCTAATGTCACCCTTTTTTGTTTCCATTTTGTTTTCTTTCTCTTTCCCTCTTTTTTTCTTCACCCTGCTTTTCTTCACCCTACTTTTCTTCTCCCCCTTTTCTCCCATTTTCTTTCCCCAGTTTCTTTCCCCCCTTTTCTGTCTGCCCATTTTTCCCCCCTTTTCTTTCTGCCCATTTCTTTCCCCCCTTTTCTTTCCCTCTTTTCTTCCCAGTTTTTGTTTCCTGCTTTTGTTTCCCGTTTTTTCTTGCCCCCTTTTACTATTTTTTCTCTCCTCTTCCTTCCTTTCTTTTTCTTTCTTTCTTTCTTGCTTTCTTGCTTTCTTTCTTCCTTTCTTGCTTTCTCTCTCTCTCTCTTTCTCTTTCTTTCTCTCTCTTATTCTCTTTATCTCTCTCTTTCTCTCTCTTTCTCTCTCTCTCTCTTTCTCTCTCTTTCTCTCTCTCTTTCTCTCTCTTATTCTCCCTTTCTCCTTTTTTTCCTGTTCTTTCAATTTTCCCTCGGTTTTGCTTCCTATTTTATTTTTATTTCTTTTTCTCTTTTTTTCTCTCTTCTTTTTGTTTCAAGCACAAGTTGAACTGAGGGCTTACTTGCCTTTCAGTCTGAGCTTCATGAACATCAGCTCTGAAATATGACTCCGAATCCACAGTGAGGACTCTGGTACTGTAAACACAGTAAGAAATAGATGAGGATTGTATATGAGGGTTTCCCCACTACAGTATCACAAGCGTATTCAGCATTTGATGTGCCTTGCAGAGGTGGCTCATGCCCAGATCTTGACCTGTGGCTGGTGTTTTTGGGCAGTCTAGAGTAAGTGCCCTAAGCAGATGTTTCCAGATGTGAGGTTGCATGGGGGTTCACGGGCAGGGGTGAGAGCAGGGTGAAGCTGGTCCTGCCGCTCAGTGCTGGGGTGTCTGCATGTGATGGGTGAATCCCAGCACAGGAAGCCCAGCAGGCAGCTTTCTCCTCTCCTACAAGCCCTCTCCGGACCAGAGCGTCCCTTGCAGCCACACCAAGGGCAGGTTATGCTCCTTCCAGCTGCAAGGCTTGAGAACAGATGGTGTCTTTTTCCACTTTCACACCACCCCTGTCTTCCTTTCCAATTTTCCTGAGTCACCTTTTTCACAAAAGGGATTGAAAGGAAGACACTGGCATGTCCATGGGGACAGGTTGCTCCTTCCCTGCTGTGCTGCCTGGCACATTGAGGCTGGAGAGTGTCTGGTCGGTGCTTCTGCAGCATCTCTGAGCCGTAACGCGTCTGTGCTTCTCCTCTCTGGGGTTTTCCATGCCGGTTATCTGTGCCAAGCAGGAGACAGGAGGTGAGCTGCTTTGCTGACTGTCTGAGGGGGAAATGGTGCTGTGGCCTCTTTTCGTGTCGGGAGGATTCAGGCATTGCTCCACAATTAATTCAAAGGCCGCTTCCTTCCTTCTCTTCCTCCCCCTTCTTCTTCCTCTCCTTCTCCTTCTCCTTGTCCTCCTCTTCTTCCATTCCTTTGCTGCCTCCTTTCCTTCTCCTCCTCTGCTTTTTTTCCTTCTCCACCTCCTCATCTTCCTTCTGCCTTCTCCTCCCCTTCCTTCCTCTCCACCTTTTCCTTCTTTCCCCTTCTTTCCCCCCCACTTTTCTTCCCCTCCTTCCCCTCCTTCTCCTGCCTTTCTCTCATTTTTTTTTCTCCTTCCTCCTACTCCACTTCTGCCACAACCATTGCTGCATGCTGATGCTGCCGCAGGATCCAGGTGCTGCACAAATGCAGAGCAGCATTCCCAACTCTGACTGCCATGTCCACGACTCTTACCCCGTGCCAGAGCTCAGTCTCCCTTGCACTGCAGAGGCAGCTTTTGCAGAAGGGAGTGCCGGAGCAATCCAGCAGAGGGGTGGTGGTGTGGGACCCCCAGGAGCAGTTGCGAAGCCTCCTCCCTTCAGGTCCCAGGGGTCTTTGTTGCCAGGATTAGTCCCACAGTCACCCTCTGGGTGCTTGCTAGGGTGTCTCAGGCTTTGGGTGGCCAAACTGGACAGCAGCCTTGTACCTCCTGGGTCACACCCATGGGTGCAAGGAAAGGTGTGAAATCCCCACCGCTGTACTTTCAGAGGGCTCCATGCACAAAGACCCATTTTCAGCAGGCTTTTAACCACTGCAGGGTGAGTGCAGGGCTGGCTGGGCGGTGTTTCAGGTCATAAAACCCAAGTGCTGTGGCTGGAAAGACAGATTGCTGCCACAGCATAAACAAATCTGTTGAACCCAGGCAACGAGCAAATTCACCATGTGCAACCTGTGTGTGTCTCTCCTCTCCTCTTGTATTTTTCTGGCCAGACTGAGAATGGCTTGGGCATTGAAGAAGAGTCCTATGGGGAGTGGCTGAGGGAGCTGGGGGGGCTCAGCCTGGAGAAAAGGAGGCTCAGGGGGGACCTTGTGGCTCTGCACAGCTCCTGACAGGAGGGGGCAGCTGGGAGAGTTGGGCTCTGCTCCCAGGAACAGGGACAGGAGGAGAGGACACAGGCTGCACCAGGGAATGCTCAGGTTGGACATGAGGGGGAATTTTTTCACACAAGGGGTGATTAAAAAATAAGAAGGGGCTGCCCAGGGGGCTGGTGGAGTCCCCATCTCTGGAGGTGTCCAAGGAAAGACTGGATGTGTCACTCAGTGCTCTGGGCCGGGGACAAGATGGGGATCAGACACAGGTTGGACTCGATCTTGGGGCTCTTTTTCAACTTAAATGATTCTGTGATTCTCTGATTGCTGCCCTGTTGAGAGGAAGAGAGGTGATGTGTGTAGGTGGCAGGCGCCTGTTACTTACAGTGAGCCCCTTGTGGGTCCCACGGAGCTGGGACTGGCATGCAATGGCACTAAAGCTTTGTCAGAGCCTTTGTCATTCTGTCTGTGTCAAACTTCTGGGATAGCAGTGAATCTCCTGTGCTCCTGGTTCCGAGCTGTGTAATGATTGCTGGAACATGGAGGTGTAAATCCCTTCTTACAGGTCCCTGAAGTTGTGGCAGTGGATAGAAATTAAAGGTTGTTTTTGCTGAAGGATTGATGAGCTGTGGCTGATGCTGCTCCTTTATACACCTTTTCCATCCCCTAATGGGAGAGGTGCAGTGGCCACTGGCAGACTGAGCAAAAGCTCAGTGGAGCACCTAAAAAGGGCTGTGTCTGTGTGTGTCTGGGCTGCAGAGGGGGAGTGCACGTCCACTTGGGGGTTAGCATTGCTTAGAAATGGCAGTTCTCCTTTGGAAGCCTGAGTGAGCACCACTTCCCGGGAGTTGCCTTATTTAAATCATCTTTGCTCTGTTTTGTGCTATCCATTATTTTCAGCTGTCAACATTAAGTGCCACAAAGACCCTGTAATAGGCTTCTTTCTGCTTCCCTCTAATAATCCCAGAAACCGTCACTGGTCCCTTTGTCTGGGGCTCTGTGATGGCTCTCAGTGTTCAATTTACTGGAGAGGAACCACTTTGTGGAACAGTAGGACAATCAGTGAGGCAGGGGCTCAAGTGCTCCCATCCTCCCTTTGAAGAGGCAGGAGAGGAGCGAGATGGAATTGTGTTTTGCCCATCGTGGTTAATAACTTCTAAGAAAAGCTTCAGTGGCAGCTCAGCAAAAGTGATCCTGGCTTACAAAAATAGGTGCTTGTATTTAATTTGACCCAGAATTTGTTGGGGTTTGGAGTGATCCTTTGGAGCTGAATGAGAACAGTGAGACCTGATGTTCAGGTCTGGCTTAGGACTCCGGGGTCTGTGTCCAACAGGAGGATCCAAGCCTGCATGCCAAGGCCAGGATGAAGTGCAGCAGAGGTAAGTGTTGTGTGCCTTTCTTGGCTTTTTGAGGCACTAGTATAAACTGGTGAAGGGTCTTTACATTGATACCAGATCCAGTAAAGGAAAGGTGAAAGGTGAAGCACCAGGGCCCTGTCAGTGCTGTGGAACCATCCTTGGCAGTCCTGAACTGCACAGACATTTCCTTTGCGTCCTCAGGGATTCCTGCTTTGCACTGGGGGGGAGCCAGAAGGCTTCTTGAGGGCTCTTTCTGTACTTGGGTGCTGCAGTCTTTATGTCTCCCTTTGGGGCTGTGTAGGGCATCCATCCCATGCCTAACTCAGCATGGATTGGGGAAACTCTACCTGGTTTCTTACTCCTCATCTTTTACTGAAGTGGAGGAACAGCAAGTACCTCCATTGCCCAAAACATCTCAAAATATCCAGCATTCCGTGTGATTCCATACAGATTTTCTGCTAAGCTTTCCTCGTCTTAGTGGTGTTGCTGCCCTCAGCCTTGCCCACCTCCTGCCTCTTCTGCCATCCATTCCTGCTCAAGGTCTGCCCTCCCAGTCAGACACCAATCTACTTCAAAAATTCCCCGTTTCAAGGGATCAGCTTAAGGCAGCTAAAAGTACCCTAATTATAGCTCAAAGTACCCTAATTGCGACTAAAAGTACCCTAGCAGTGCTGCTCTGGGGGTTAGAAGACTCTTTCTACTTATTGGTCAAGAATGGCTCTGTGAGAACCTTTATTTCTAGAGATTTTAGGGAGAGTAAAGGTGTAAAGATAGGGTTTTGTGTGTTTTTGAGGAGCTCCTCCATGCACTGCCTGTGATTCCTTCCTCTGGTCCTGGATGTGAAAGGTTCCAAGATGGAGGGAGCCAGGGATGCCTCAGAAAGCAGGTGAAGAAGGCTGATAATTCAGCTTTTCTCTAAGTGCATAAAGAAAGAAGCCATTACAGTGGTAACATAAATAATGAGGAGAAAAATAACTTTCCAAGTAGGTGTTGCAAGGCAAAGTAAGTTTGATCTTTAAATTTGTGCTGTGCATGCAGAAGCACAGAATGGTTGCTTCTGAGTCTATTTAATCCTGAAACTTGATCCTTACAGGGGCCATTGTCGGGGTTGTTTTTGCATCGGTTTTATGTTGACTGGTGCTGCATTTCATCTGCCACCTCTCTGCTCAGTCCCTTTCCCTGCTGCATGGTTTTCTTGAGTCCTGCTGGAGTGTCTGATGGGTTTTTGTGGCCTCGAAGCTTTGTTGCACTCTGTGCTAAGAAACCAGCTTTAGGAATGAAAAATGAGTTTAAAAATGTTATTAAAGAAAAGCTGTTGGTGTAACATGATTTTTGCTCAGTCCCATATGGCTTGTGTTAGGCTCAAAAAACCCACTTAAAGTGTGCTCTGCCTTACAAATGTCCCACAAATATCCCCTTGATGTTAGCATGGCCCATGGCTACACCTGGGTGCTTTCCATGAAGTCCCAGGTCTGGAACTGCGTGGAAATCTATGGAAAACTGTCATGACAAAATCTGGACTTGTTTAACCTCCTTGGTTGTGGAAAGGAAAGTTACAAACTGGACCTCAGAGCAATCCCAAAGGAAAAGAAAAAAACTCTTGTGTTTAGAAGAAAAAAAAAAAGACAGAGCTGGAAGTGTTGAAGGCAATCTCATGGGTTTGGGATGGCATGAGCACTCAGCTCTGGCCAGGATTGGCAGTAAAGCTGAGGCTGTGGTTGAGGAGAGAACTCACCCTCCAGCTCTTCTTTGGGCTCAAGGAAGGTGGATTGTTTTCCGACGATGAAATTTCCTGTTGAAAAATTGAACGCTTCCTTCTCTCCCTTGTGAATGGGATGCCCGGGAAGTGAAGCACGCTGGTTCCAATTACCAGCACAGCCAAGACAAGTGCTGCAGTCAGTCAGGAATTTATACCTTTTCATATGCACTAGGAAAGATAAAAACTTTTTCTTTTTTTTTTAAATTCTTT
>VZTX01001341.1:43156-138498 GCA_013400915.1 Pardalotus punctatus | reverse complement strand
TGGGCTGAGCGAAGGGCGCGTCCTTGTCTCTGCCTCCCGCAGTTCACCCGGTACTCGGCGCTGCTCGTGGGGATGATCTACGGCAAGAAGCGATACGGTGAGTGCGGCGTCCCGGGCTGCCGCTCCCCGCTCCCCCGCACCCGTCCCGCAAGGGCACCTTGAAATGGTCTGGCCGCCATTTCCCTCCTCCGGCCCGGCCACGGCCCTGCCGGAACGGCCGTGCTGGTGTGAAGCCACAGATCCGTATGAAATGTGCCTTTGTGCCAGCAAAACTGTCTTTTCCTCCTTTTTGAGCGAGCCCGCAGGCGCGGAGCTTTCCGACAGGGGTTCGGGAAGTTGTGTTTTAAAGGGATTGTGTTGATGGCAGACTACCTGAAGCCGATTGCTGAAGAGGAGAGAAGAATAGAGGCGGAGGAGAAGAAGAAACGTGAAGAACTGGAGCGGATTGCAAAAGAGATTGCAGAAGGTAGTTCCTCAGTTTAGTTTATTCATCGAACGCTGCCTTGCAGGTGTTTGGCTGCAGGACTGCTGTTCCACCGCATTGCTCTTAGGAGAAAATGAAGCCTGTAGCTAATCCCTGGAGGCAGTGGTTAGGGTCATGTGAGGAGTAAACAGTGGTGGTGTTTAATGATGCCTGCATTTTAAAAAGCTCGTGAGAGCAACAGTTAATGCGACAGTCAGGATTTGTTAAATGGCTGAATTTCCACCGAGAGAAAAAAATCGCTAAAAGCTGCTGGTTATTCTGTGAAGAATAACTGAATCCATATATTGAGTGTAGCAGGATGTCTCTTATTCATCTGGATGTAGTATCCCTTTTCTCCATGCAGTGTAGAAACCTCACAAATGTGCCTATCTAACCTATAAGCCATAGGCAACTTCTAAGTGGTGTCACGGATGTGTTGTTAGAGGTTAGCTTATTTTTTGTATCTTGTAGTGTTAGAGCTCACCTTCATTTGTTGTATCTCTCGCATTAAGAGAGTGTGCTGGAGGGCATCACTTGCAAATAATACTGGTGCTTTTTTTCTCATTCCCTTCCAGCTGTACTATTCCTGCTGCAGCATTGTTTCCCTTGTCCTTAGGATTATATCTTATGTCCACATTACAGTTCTAGCAGAGGATTCTTTCCCTGCTGCCATACGGAGGAGTGTGCTCTTTAGCTTTGTTTCACCTAGGTTTTTTAGGTAGACTTTAAATGAGGAAGAATTTTAAGAAAATTGATTTATAGCTCAAGCTGTTCTTGGTGCAGATACACACTCGGTAGCTCTTTCCATGGGAAATAGTGACATTTGCATTGTCCTAAACAAAGCTAGTGTTGAAGAAAACAGTAAAAATAAATTAACTACACACAAAGAAAATCAAATCTTATTTGTATCACATACTAGAGATGAAGCTATTTTGCTGTCCTAAATACGTCACCTCCATTGGTCATGGACTAAATGGATTTTTTAGGTGTTCTCTAGCTAGTAGAAACTTTCTGTATTTTTGGAGGTAGAGGTTCTGCTGTAGTGTTGCCAGTCCCCTTAGTAAGGAAATTCTCCTTTAAAGTTTCTTTAGAATGTTTAATCTGTTTAAAAGTGGCACAAAGGTGACAGGTCAGTTGTTCCCCGCAATGGTCTTGATGTGTTTTTTTCAGAAAAGCAGCAGTTAAACTTCCGTTATGTGCAGTGCAGTTGCTGAAGATTGTTCCTTAAAGATAGACATCCCTGTAGCAGTAGCTTTTTCTGGGCTTAGTTGACTTGTCAGTTCAGAAGACTTTACTACTACATAAATTTAAAGGTTGCCTTTACCTCAAAGCTATGAATTACAATTCTATTGAATAAACAAAAGTGGGGATCATAAAAACTGGCTAGAAAGAAGTTACATAAAGGTAGTCTTTGATTCCGCTAGTGCTTTGTGGATTTTAGTTCTGCATGGGAGTGGCTAGTAGTCCTAACCATGTTTGTGTTTTCTTCCCTTCTAGCAAGTGAAGATTCCATACTGAAATAAACAACAGATTTCATCTGTATTTTGCCCATGGAAATACATGGCTAGGCTCTGAGCTATCCAGGGTTTTTTGAACTCTGTGATATTCTGTCAATAAAGTACTTACTACACTTCAGTTGGTGTTTTTGAGTGAATTACGTGGGACAGCAGCCAAAATATGTACAGAATGTGGCAGGAAGCATTTGTCACAATCTAGCTGTTGTTGCAGCTGAAACATCCCATTGTATTCCTGCAGCAATAGCCAGTCACTATACACATTACCCACAGGTAATGATGATGATCAGAAAATACATAAAATGTGATATATATATATATATGGGCAGGTGGGGGAGACTGGCAAGGCACTGACTGTCTGAATCTGTTATTTAAATGGCTTGACTGTGGAGTTTCACAGAATCATAAAATGTTAAGGGGTTGGAAGGGACCCTCAAGATCACCTAGTCCCAACATCCCATTGCCACGGGCAGGGACACCTCCCACTAAGAACAGGTTGTTCAAGACCTTGTCCAGCCTGGCTTTGAACAGTGCCTGGGTTGGAACATTCACAGTCTCCCTGGGGAGCCTGTTCTAGTGTTTCACTGCCCTCACAGTAAAAGAATTTCTTTCCAATATCTAACCTACCTTTCCCCTCTTTCCGTTTGTACCCATTACTCCTTGTCCTTTCACTACAGTTCCTGACAAAGTGTCCCTCTCCAGTTTCCCTGTAGGTCCTTTCAGACACTGGGAGGTTGCTATGAGGTCTCCACACAACTTTCTCTTAGCAGTATCACAGCCTCTTCTGGACTTGCTCCAGCAGTTCCATGTCCTTTTTTTGGGGCACTGGAGCTGCTTGCAGCACTCTGGGGTCTCCCAAAAGCAGAGCAGCAGAATCCTTTCCCTTGCCCTGCTGGCCATGTTGCTCTGGATGCAGCCCAGGATTCCATTGGCTTTCTGCGCTGTGAGTGCACATGGCTAGGTCATGATGAGTTTTTCATCAGCCATCACCCCCAGCTCCTTCTGGGCAGGGCTGTTCTCAATCACTTCTCCACCCAACCTGTAGGTGTGCCTGGGGTTGCCCTGACCCAGGTGCAGGACCTGCACTTGGCCTTGTTCAACTTCATGGGTTTTGCACAGCCCCACCTCGCCAGCCTGTCCAGGGCCCTCTGGATGGCATCCCTCCCCTCCAGCCTGTTGACTGCCCCACAAAGCTTGATGTCTGTGGCAAACCTGCTGAGGGTGCCCTTGATCTCACTGTCTGTGTCACTGGCAAGATGTTGAACAGCATTGGCCCCAGTACTGACTCCTGAGGGACGCCGCTGGTCACTGGTTTTGGCATGAACAATGAGCTGTTGACCACAATAGTGCCTTTCTGTCATGTTTTTTTAGCTTTGCTATCACAGTGGATTGTTGCTTGATTCTTGCATGTGGCAGGGCAGTCAGATTTGATTCTGGCTTGTCAAGCTGTGCTGTGATCTGAGGAGTTGGTGCTGACTTGCTAGTCAGATATTTTAAACACTACAGATGGACAGATGTCCCTCAAAACTAAGAAGTTACAGCCAAAATGTAGTCTGTCTCTTTTGTAAGGAGTGACTGGCTATGCATCCTGATGACGCAGGAGAGGTCTGTCCTCCTTTCCATACAGTCCTCAAAAACTGGCTTCGGGCCAGGCAAAAAAACCGGTCCTTTTAATACCTCTTAGATTGGGAAGAATTTCTGTGTGGGGTGGGAGAGACCAAATTAGTTCTCTGCCACCCTATTCTGGCCAGACAATAGGTGATTATCAGGTTCAAGCCTAAAAAAGGCTAAGAAAGGAAGGAAGCATGAGAAAATGTCTTTCACATGTTTGCACTGTATTCTGGAAAATGCTACATCCCCTTTTGTTCTGCTGGAACTACATTTGTGTGACTCCTCAGTACTCTGCTGCTTCTTGAGAGGGAGTTGAATTGTTTTCTACTGAATCTACTGAATGTTTTCTCTAATCCTATGGTTTTGTGGAAGTGGAGGAAGATGTACAGAGAAAAAAGATCTTGCAAGCTTTTATGATAGATGATGCAAGCCACACTCAGCTCAGACAACAATAAAATCTGGATCTAGTGCTCTCTGGACATTCATGGAGATTTTCTTACACAGGATCTGGAGATGCTGGTAGGACAAAGCCCCTTTACTGCGCACCAAGACATGCAACCCATCTGCCTGAAGGGTGGAGCTGGGATCCATACCCACCATGTGGTGTTCAATACTATCTCTTTGTTTGAAGAGCTAATTGAAGGTTGAGTTGTTCCTGTCTGTCTTGGTTTGAAGACAGGTGTCTGCTAAGGAAGATGGGAATCTCCCTTAGAACCCACAGACGTGAACCCACTTCCCTCCGAATTATTATAACTTTGGAATCAAGGGCTTTCAGGCAAAAATATGGGGAAAGTAATAACAGTTATTTACTAGTATCTTTTGCAAGGCAAACAATCAATAACAACAGTAGCAATGACAAACAAAACAAACAAAACCAGAAGATGCGGTGGCAGATATCCCTGGGTTGCCAAGCGCTTTTCCCGTTCGGTGCAGTTCCGGTCCCAGCCGGCAGGGGCGCTGTCGGGCTCCCGGCCGGGCAGGGCGGGTGCGATGACTCCCGCGCAGCTGCAGGGGGCGCTGTGGCGCGGTCAGCTCTGTGGTCTGTGGGGGNCGGCCCCCTTGGGCAGAAAACCGCCGGCACAGCCAGGAGGATGTGCCCTCCAGGAACGTCCCCTTCCCAGACGAAAGCTCACTCACCAACGAGAAGAAAACAGTACAGATCCGAAAAACCTTTCTGCCACTGTAGCGAGGAGCCCGCAGTTCCCCCCTGCTGCCTCTCCCGTAGCAGGTGGTCGAGAGTCTTCTCTGATGACCACATCTGCTCTCCACTGCCCACGCCCAGCCAGCTCTTCTGTCTCTTACAAAAGGAATTAATAGTCCTTAAGTACCCAGCCATTAGTAATCTAGCGCCCAGGATGGGGAAGAATTCACACCCCTCCACTTCCCACACTGTCCTGCCTGCCGGGGAGGAGAGGAGCGCTTTCCAGCCTTAGCTTGAGTCAGACTGGCCAGCTGGAAAAAGACAGTAAGTGTTTCTCTCTGATCTGCAAGAGGTGTCTGAGGACCATGTGTTCAATTCTCCCTGGAAGTTTGTCCCTCCCTCTCTGCCAGAACTGCCACCCTCACAGCTCTGCCAGCAGCAAAGGCCTTGTACATGCTCTCACATCTCTGACTGTGCCAGGTCAAACATCTCCACTCACAAC
Source organism: Pardalotus punctatus (assembly GCA_013400915.1). NCBI lineage: Eukaryota > Metazoa > Chordata > Aves > Passeriformes > Pardalotidae > Pardalotus > Pardalotus punctatus. Next base: position 133,267 of record VZTX01001341.1, on the reverse strand, counting down.
CCAGCAGCATTCTAGGCTCCAGCAGAAGGAACGGCTGAAGGGCATACACATACCATTTTTCAGTAGCAAAGAGATGCTCTCTTGTGTCAGCTTGTTGCGCCCCTCCCATCAGGGACAGCAGGTGATGGTCAAGATGCAGGATTAAAAATCCCTTGACTGTTTCTCACTCAAACAAGCCTCTTCTCCTGCACGGAAGGAACATTTACACTCCACCCCTGAGATCTCTCTGATCCCTCCTGCCAGTCTCACAAAGTTATTCATTTTCATTGACTCCCAACCAACACCTTCATAACCAAGAATGGAGGTCTGTATGCATTACCTGCTTCACTGAGGCACTTACAAAACTTGGTCCCCTCTTGTCTCCCACCAGACTTGAGAGCTGCATCAAGCCAGAAGTGAAAACCCTTAACTGGAGTGTAGGCAAATATGTCTAAGTAGATTTAAATTCTCTACAGCCCTCAATAGACCCTTCCTGAAATTGTGTTGCAAGGACATACATCTTTTTTCAGGCCTGGTGTTATGACCTGCCTTTGAGGTAGGGTAACTGAGGTTCTTGTTAATATATCCCTTGGGTGGATTAGAGTGAAAAAACACTGAATGACTGGTATGTATACACAAGGCAGGTTTATTTTAAAACAATTTGGTTGCAGTGGAAAGAAGGTATGTAGATGTTTTGGTTCTTTTCTATAAAATAATTTTAAAATATCACAAGGAAAATACATAAGGAAAATAAACAGAAGGTAAGGACAAGAACAGATAGTGGAGAGGAAAGATCCAGTGAAAAGTCTTGATCATTGCAGTTTTAGTGTCCATGGTTATCACTCTGATGGTTGCAGTCTTGATCCATTGGGGGTGGAAGCCCACACAACAGGGAGTTCAATGTGTTATTGTATGTTCAGGCCTCTGCAGGAACACCCCAATACCTCCCCTGGAGAGGGAGTTTTACATTGTTAAATGCAGTTGTGCCTCATCAGAAGGAAGGAAGTTGGCATGATAAAAAACATTGCCCTATCTCTGCAGTTATCTGCCTTTTTCCCTGACATGAAAATGCTTTAAGACATCAGTCCCAGGTTATAGTGGAAACTGGCTCAACCAGCTCATCCAAGCAAAGCTTGCTCCATCACACCTGGGGAAAGAGTGGACAAATCTGTTTCTTGGCCCTTTCTTTCTCCATGACTAATATATCCAGGCAGCCAGCTCCCAGCTGGAAAGGGAGACCACTGCAGGAGGAACTATGCCAACTTTCACCTGCATCTAACTGGCCAGTACCTCCGGTGAGAAACACTCACTGCTCCCATGGAAAGGGTCCACCCTTGAGAAACAGCCTTCTCCACTGGCACCCTGCTCTGAGTGCCCATGGACACCCCTCTGCATGCATGCACGGTCCCCTTTGGCAATACCTGCCAGCATGCCCACCCCGATGCTGTGCAGACAAGCTGTGCTCCCAAGTGCACGTGGGCAGGTGGGGCACAGTCACCCACGGATCTGCGCGTGCTGTGCAGGCACCCCATGCTCCTTGTGTGAGAAGCCCTGCTGGAGCACCCTGCAGAGCTCTGAGCGCTCACCTTGGGCACAGGGAAGGTTAGCCTCCAGGTTTTATTTCCCAGAAAATATTTGAGAATGTAAAGAGCATTTAAGTTTCTCAGCATTTAAGTTTACAGTGTCTTGTGGTGATGTTCAAAAGCCTGCTGCCTACTACTCTGCAATACAATAACCTTGTGACATTTTTTCCACTTTAAAAAACCCAAAAACTTACTTGGTTTCTGCTGTATGATGAAATCTTCTCACCTGGTCCTCTGCTCTTGTGAGACCCCATCTGGTGTACTGGGAACAGTTCCAGTACCCCCAGTACCCCCAACATAAGAAGAACATGGAACTGTTGGAACAAGTCCAGAGGAGGGCCATGACATTGGCAAAGGGGCTGGAGCATGCGCCCTACAAAGACAAGCTGGGAGAGCTGGGGCTGTTCAGCCTGGAGAAGAGAAGGCTGTGTAGAGACCTCATGGCAACCTCCCAGTGTCTGAAGGGTCCTACAGGAAAGCTGGAGAGGGACTCTTCATCAGGAACTGTGGGGACAGGGCAAGGAGTAATGGGTACAAACTGAAAGAAGGGAAATTTAAATTAAATATTGGGAAGAAATTCTTTCCTATGAGGGTAGGGAGACACTGGAACAGGTTGCCCAGGAAGTTGTGGGTGCCCCAACCATGGCAATGCTCCTGGTCAGGTTGGATAAGGCCTTGAGCAACCTGATCTAGTGGGAAGTGTCCCTGTCCATGGCAATGGGGTTGGGGCTAGATGATCTTGAAGGTCCCTTCCAACCATTAACATTCTATGATTCTGGATGAAATCGAGACATACATCATCACTATTTGTGTCATATGCAAATGGACAAGATTCTGTATTTTCCTGAAAGACAAATTGCCTCTCACAGAATCATGGTATAATGATTGAGGATTACATCTTGCTTACTACACCCAGACACATAAATGATCACCAGGTACCACCAAAACTCTAGTTTTCCTTTTACTTGCAGTATTTTTTTAATGCAAAACAAGATAATGAAGGGTAAAGCCCTGAAGGTAGTAGGAGTAATAGAAGAAGAAGAAAATCCCCAGCAAAACAGATCTCCAAACAGTTTAAAAAAAGAGAGAGAGAGAGAGAAGAAGCAGGAGCAGAGAAGGGTGTCTACTGCTAAAAGAATGTAACTGAATGTTCTAATATACTTGCATGAATAAACATGAAAAGTAGGTTTCATCTGAAATGAGTTGCAAATCTGGGGGATAATCTAAAAATCAGATGTCTCAGAAGAGGAGAAGGAAAGGAAGGGGAGTTGGTTCTGATTAATTGTGTTAAATAACTGGCATTATGAGGCAAAACAGGACAAATTTATGGGATGCCACAATTCAGGTTGCTTGGTTAATTGTAAGAAGAATTGTAATGGGTAATGATAATACTGTCTTCTTAAAATTATGTGAAAGAACGAAGCTTCAATTAATATACAGTGCAGATCCTGCTCCTGAAGAAGGCAGCTACTGGGTGTTGCATTAATTACTCCACACTTTGGGATAGCAACCTATCCAGATTCTTGAAGTGAATACAGAACTATTATCTGAGTGTTTCTTGGATTCACATGGAATGGTAACATTTTAGAGCAGTTCAGAGGTTTACTATGGTCAGTTTTCATGCTTTATCCTTACCCTCACATTTCTTTCTGATATCCTGACAGATACAGACTTAGATATGTTAAATTTAGCTCTTCTTCAGTTTTCCTACTCTGAGGGCTATGGTTGCATTCATTGTTGGTCACATGCAGTTGTATGCAGCAAGACTATCCCCATCAGCTTTGGGATAAGAAGTGTTTCAGTGCAGCAAAAATGCTCTTCCATAATCTTGCAACCTGATTTATTGGGCCAAATGTTGTTCTGACTTGCTACATGCCATCTGATATCAGGTGCATTAAATGGAGCAAGAGAGAGGACAGAACTGTCTCCTTACCATCAGGAAGAGGTGCAATTAAGGCAAACAAGATCTAGCCCTTCCCTGGTTGGTCACAAGCCTAATAAATTATCAGAACAGTCCAATCAGGAATGTATTTTTATGCCATGTTGTTTCATTTGGGTTTTTTTACGTGTGGGATGTCTCATTTTGGGTGGCATATATTGCAGTTATAATAGATCTAAAGTATGGTACATGTTTTGGAAGCTGGAGCTGTTCCTCCATTACAGGTTATTTCACCTGCCATGTAAAAAGAAACATAGAATTAGAGGCACAGTCATAAATATCCTTTTCAGTCACTGCAGGAGTTTTTTAGACATTTCATGTTATACAGTGATCAGCATAGGTCATACCTATAGCAACCTATCCAGAGCTGTCTGCAGTGCAAAATAGTTGTATATGTGAGGATGCTTGCAAAGAGTATTATTCAAGAAGTAATTTTTCAGAAATTTTCTAAATCATAGTTAAAACATTTATTTTTGATATTTTAAGTTAACCACTGTGAGTTAAACTGAGATAAAACATGTAGACAGCTCTAATAATTTCTTAACTGTGTCATTTGAGCAATGTCCACACCATGGGATGTAATTTTGATCCAGTTTGGAACAAAGAAGATACAGTCTCTGTGGAGTGAAGGCACCCAGTTTTGGCAGATATTTGATCAGAGGTTTGGGAGAGGCCAGGAGGACCTTCTCCTTCTGTCTTTCTGAGAGTCAAACAAATCCTCAGGCTATCAAACAAGCTTTCATAGAATGCCCACTACAGCTGATGGATTTCAGTACTACACAGGCTGGGCCCGCAGAAAAAGAAAACCACGTTCAACCAAAATTAATTGCTACTGGGTACTGCCACTACTGCTTGCTTCCAAGTAATATATAATCCATGCCAGAAATGGGATGAACAATTATGTCTTAAATGTTCTCCCTAGGACTGTGTTAACTTTTCTTAGCTTCTTCATTACCTGTGGGATAGCAGATCAGCCACAGCTCCTGTGAACAAAGGGATGTTTCCCTGCTGTTTTCCAGGGACAGCAAATGGCGTTCTGCTGTCTCCAACTGTATGGGAATTCATGCTGAATGTATTCTCACTAGTTTCTCAGATACTAGTGTTTGGGAATTTAGGCTGGTGGCCTTTTTGACAGCCTGTCATAGTGTCAGGTTTGAAAGCAATGTGCCTTCAGCCTTGCCAGTGGAGCTAAATTTATGAAACTTGTTCTGGGCATCTTACTGTGCTGTGTCAGCAAAGCTTGCTGTAGATCTATCAGAGTGTCCATAAGCATGTTTTTGAGTTAGGAATGAAGAGCTAATTACTTTTTCTGACCTCTCTTTGCAGCCATTCCCGCTTCCTCTTTTTTCTTCTCTTCCTCCAGAGCTTTAATTTTTGCATCATACTCATCAGCACGGGTCTTCCACTCATTTCTGTTGTTCAGCAGCCCATCAAGCATAGGCTGAATTTCCTCATGGAAACGGGAAAATTCCTAACAAAAACACACCTGTCAGTACAATGCAGTGCAGAGGCAGTGCTTGTCCATCATACCCCAAGACAGATGCTGACACCTTACATCCAAAGCTGATGCTTTGGAGAAAGTATTAATGGGACAAAGAGGCACCATGTTGCAATGCCCCAGAAAAGGGCAGAAGTTGCCTCATCTACCTGTCCCTCTCCCCCAGACTGGTATTGCTGCACCAGGGTTCATTGAGCTGGGATTTGACCTCCTGTTGATAAAGATGGTGTGTGTAAGGGTGCTCTGCTTACCTTATAGACAAATGTGCACACAAAGTCAATGAATCCTACTTGAAGCTTTGGAAGCTCAGCTGCTTTCCTTCGGTCCATCATGGGCTGTGGGAGGACACAAGTTCACCGTGATTTATGAGAACACTTAACTGAAAAACACACCTCTATTTTGTCCCCAAAACTGCCTTGTTGTGCCTGGCAGTTCTGTCATGCCATCCCTAAAGACTGTCTATCACAGCGTCTTCCTGCACTGCAGAAGAGTGAAGTTGGCTCATTTCCGTTGCCGTTTTAGCAGAAACTTTACGCAGCATTTCAAGTGTCTATGGATGGGAAGGAGAACAAGTTTGTCCCTTGTGCCTCTCAACCAGCTACCAGAAGAGATTCATGTTATAAAGTGCTGAAGAGGTTTTAAATGCTCTAAAACATGACTGAACAAGAAATTACATTCCTACCAGATCTTGTTGATTAGTATAAAATTTGTCATGCCACTGTGGGCAGAGGGGATGCATGAAAGTCTACTTAAAATGCCCCCCAAACCACACAGGTAAAGGCCACATCAAGGAATGACTCCTGCCTCTTTCAATGTCAAATTTATCTATTTTTTTTTTTAAAGTCTAGAATGCCCTTCTGTTTACTAATAATTCCTTGACTCTATAAAATTTGTGTTTGCAGTTTTTTCCTTTAGTAGAAACTCTGTTTTCTTCTGTGACTTATCTACTTAATTTTTCTTTTTTTCTGTAAGGGACCTGCACAAAGTCACCAGAGGGACAGTCATCCCTTCATAGTTCACAGCCACTGAACCCATCTAACTATATGGACAGCTGGACAAGAAGCACTGAGCACTGTCAGAGATGCTCCTCGCTGTCTGAGTACACACTTCTCTAATGGATTTTGGCAAGCATGGTAATTTCAGGCAGACTCACAGCATTCTGAGAGCAGCACTGCTTGTAGTAAGTCTGCTGAGACTAGTGGTCTGAGCTGAACTGCTTGGTTCTCGCATGGTACTTACAATGGGCTGTTGCTGAAGGATGCTTATTTCTAAATCTCCTTGCTCCCAGAACTCAGCTGCTACCAGTAGAGCTACCTACATTGACGAGGAAGAAAAAATAAAAATTAGCACCAGCTTCAGCCTCATAACTTCATGTACTTCATATCTCCATTCTTCAGAAAATTTCTGAAGAAATTCTTCCTGAGCAACCATGGCCCCACTATTTCTCCTGGGAAGGGCAGCTGTGGCAATAGGATTGCATTGCACCTGTGTAGTGACAGCTAAACAGCTTTATTGGTCTGAATTTCACTAGTCCACTGCACATCTATTGAGAAACATTTCCAATGTATTTTTATTCCCCTCGAGGATTTGCCTGTTGGTCATCTTGTGGGTGTCTATTAATTTTTTTTTCTGTTGTCCTTTCTTCATGCTGAACAGGAAGGTAGGTTTTATTTCTTTTATCCTCCTTTAAATATTTGTGTTTATTATTTAGCAATTGCTCAAGTACAGTTCAGGAATTAACTCCTAAAGGAAATCAACTGAGCAAACTGCAGGTATTGCTGTAATAAAGCCAATGCAGGTATTACATGTAAAAGAACTCACGGTAACCCAAAAATTTTAATAACCTAAAAACCCAGTTGGGGGTTGGCTTGTTTTTCGGTTTTTTTTTTTGTAAACATGAATTTTTTACAGAACTCGCAACTATAATTAGAAAGATCGGTTAATCCATCAAAACCACAGCTATTCCTTTTGGTAATTTTGGTAGAAGACTTTGTTTAACTTCTAGACAGCTTAGAAATTGCATTACATTGAAGTATAAGCTATAGAAATCTAACAATATATCAAGAACCTGACCTTACTCTGGACTTCCCAAGGCTTTGTGATTGCTGACAAGTCACAAGCAGTCATCATCATGGCCCTAAAAACAGGAAAGAAATTAATTTATTCCCTATTCTTGCAGGCTCAGTATCCTCACACCCCAATACGATGTCAGGTATCCCCTGGCTCCTGCTGAATTGACAGATAAAGAAAGATGTGTTGCAGTGCCTTGGCTCTGACTGGGACACTCATCAAGGATTGCTCTCTTGATTAGAAAGGAATTATGATGGGGAGCTACTTGCTTCTGGCACTAAGGTGTTTGCTGCTTTAGTCATTGCTGGGCTGAATTCCTTGACTTTGGAGTAACACCTTTGGCTCCCTCATGGGTGTGTAGCAGTGCAGTCTGCAGTGAGGCTGTGAGAGTACTTCATCACCAGGGCATCCTGCAAAGCATCTGGTCAAAACAGCAGCATTGTGCAACTCAGATTAGTTGCCATTGGAAAGAACATCTAATGGATTGGATGTCCCTTTCTGTGGCCTACAGGATGGTCTGATGGGAATATGTAGCCAGAAGGGATCCTGCATCTCCTTAGGAGTATATGGCCAATAAGACAATTAATTGGATGAAACATTACGCTTTTATTTCCCCTCGGGTTTTTTTTCCTGCTTCTCCAGAAGATCAAATTTGAGTGGCCAGTAATGTATCACTTGTTGACTTTGCACTAAGTGCAGCACAAAGCACATTGTGGAGCTCTCACTAGGTGTCCACAACACTAACCTTCCCCCAGAGCCAATTACTCACATGACAACCTCTTTCTTTGTTGTCTCCAGAGACAGATACTCAGTCCAGGCAGTCGCACTGTCATAAGTCTTAGACTCATCCACAATCTTTTGGAACATTGTTCTCTTTCTTCAGGGGGGTGGGAAGGAAGGTTTAAAAAAAAAAAAAAAAGGTGAAAAAAAGGAAAATCTATGAATCAAGAAAACAAATATGTTAAAAACAGGTGGCTGATCCTGGTATTGGTAACCCTGCCAGAACGGTTTCCATTAGTTGCTGTCCTGGCATTTAAATCCTCAAGGAAGCCCCCAACAAAACCAAGCATCATCACCTGCTTTCTTAAGTAATGTAAAAGCCTAAAAGCCTTAAACAGAACTATAGTGGTGAGACATAAGCAGGTCCTTGAAAGTATGTGCTACTGCAAGTTATGTCAGCTGAGATATACTTCCACCTTTGTTGGTAGTACAAGAAGTCTTTTTCCTTAAATGTTAAGCAAACTGTAGAAACATAGAACTAGCTGAAGTATTTTTAAAGCTACATGGCCTTATGTATTTTGGCATTGTTAACCTCATTTATATAATCTATATATATATAGGGAATTCTGAGGAAATGGTTTATACACAATACACCTTTGTTTGGAGTGGCATAAGATCTGGAGAAACCTGATGTTTCAATGTTAGCAGAGTAGACAGGTTATAACACAAAGTGACTTGTGTATGTGTTCTATCATCAATAATCCTGTGTCTTAGCTCAACTAAGCCTTTGCTTGCAGTTCATGGACTGAAGAGGTCAAGGACCAGTTTGCTCCCAACTGCTGAGGAAGTGGTGGTATATAGATAGATGGTGCCATATAGATATTGTATCTCCAGAGTAAGAGTTCTGGGTATTCCAACCTCCCTCAAATTCCTCTTTAGCAAACTGTTTAAATTTTGCATAATTATACTGCAGTGCAAAACAGAGAAGCAGTCTCTGGTCTTGACACAATATTTTGAAAACATATTTTGAAAGCTCCTTGCTAGTTATGAGGTTATGTGTCATTGAGTTTCAGTCTTATGTCCCAGAAAGTTAGCACGTGTTGCTCCAAGATTTTGGCTTTTTTGGCCCTTGGGTGAAATAGACTGAGTATTCACCTACAATGAACTACTTGTTACTTGTGTCATACCGCCCTCACAGAGAAGTTAATATAGTTCTTGCCAGGCCATTTGCCATTTGTGAGTATTTTCAGTGCTGAAGTGGTAGGTAAAAAAAAGCAAAAGTAAACAAATCCTGCCATTTTTTTCCATAGGGGATTACATACTCCTGCCTTATTGGAAATAGACAGTTAAAAAGTCACATATACAATTTAATTCAAAATTTAATTCAATTTAAATTAAGTTCAAAATACTTTTAAATTATTTGAGTTCTCCCACCAGCTCTGAGGTCAGTACTAAAGGCAGCCTCCCAGGGGCAGTGTCTGTGAAGAGAACTGCTGCACAGGTGGGGCGCTTTCAGAGCAAAGCATCACATTTGGCCTTTGTAAAGTGCCAGCTGCTTTCTGCCTTTCACACACAGTGTACCTGACTGACTTACTTGAAGTAGAGCGCAAGGTCTGTTGCTATAATGGCAATTTCCATCAGGTGAATCACATGTTCATGCTGTCTGCGGTTGAGGTTCTGACATATATTCAGTGACTGAAAAGCAAAGGATACGGAGTTGCAAAATCCAAGATCTGTGTTGTTATGAGTTCTTGGCCACCTCCCTTTCCCAAATATGTTCGCTTTTTTGTTCTTTCAATAGTTCAGCTTGCTCCCATCAGGTGCAGGGGGTGTGAGGCCCATTCACTGCATGTGCTGCCATTTCTCTTTTAGTTCACTGAACTGGGGAAGGTTGTTATACAGTGTCTACCCAAACCCTATCCACTGACTCAGGGGCAAATTTTCCTGAAATTAAAAGTTAGCTCTGGGAAGGTGTCAGCCTTGGCCCTGGCAGGCTCTGTCCTGTATATGTTAAATACAGGAGAACAATCCTGTACTTAACATATTCCTCTGGGAATAACAGTGTGGCTTCTGGAGAAACCAGTCCTGTATTTAGGAAGCCTATGTGATTTGGTCCTGGATGAGTATAGAGTCCTAAGGACTGAGGCAGCCGCAGTTTCTGGGCATCCAAGCCACAGAAAGGTCTTTTGCTGACAGCTCTGTTGTTAATGAAAAATTTCCCTAAATTATTCATGCCCTTATACTACAGCTCATTACCAACCTCCTCAGAGAGCAAGAATTTTCCAAATTCCAAGTGATGTCTCTCTAAAATTGAGGATCCATGAAGTTTTGCTAAAGGATTTTGAGATCTGGTTGCATAAAGGAATAATTGAAGATGTTAGTGCAGCATTTAAAGATGAAGTGTCTCATTTTATCTTTAATTTCTGTCACACACTTAAATTCAATTATTTTTAAAAGGCTTATGAGTAGAACTTTTTAATAGGTAATGACTTCAGTCTAAAAAAATACTTTTGTGACATTGCTTGTAACTCTTTGGATACTGTGTAAAGCAGACTTCCAACTACAAATTTCACCCCAAATGTTCTTTATGACTGCAGTGTAATTACTCAGTTTAGTAATTTTCTTTAATTCCTGAATAACTTCATGTTGATATCTGGTAATAGGAACAGAAAACCTGCAGTCCTTGGACAACTTCCTAGCTGAAAAGCAAGGCTCTTTCACAAGCCAACTTCACTTAGTGTTTTTCTAAAGCTCCAGAAAACATAAGACAACATAGCCAGGAGGCATTGCAGAAGATGTGGTCTGTAATCTAGCTACTTTAAGTGAGCATCAGAGTCTTGACTAGGCAACGAGATTATGCAATTTTTTAATCTGTAGCTAATTACTACCTACTGAGAGCAACCCTCTCACAGGTGCTTTGTTTCTGTGGGTGGTGAGGGCAGTGCCGTGAGTGGTACTTTCTCCATAGAAACATCAAAAACCGGTCATCTTATGTCCAGGATGCTTCTTTTGTCATTCTAAGTCTCCTGTAATACACAGGATACTAAGTGTCTGCTCTGCTCCTGTTCCACACTGTAATGGTAATGCAGAGTTTTGCTTTAACCAAAGGAGGTAAAGAAAGCCCCAGAGAGCATTGCAAATTTTCCCCACTGGCCAAAGCATAAGCCCAAACACTGCAGCAAGCTGAAAAGCAAGATAATTTGTAAAAGAAGGTTGTCACCCTCGTGTATTAAACAGAGCTGTACTGGAGCTAGGTGTGATCACAGACTGATTCCACTCCAAGTAGGAGCAACAGAAAATGGTTTGAAGCAGTAAGAAAGTGCTTACTTCATTTGGTAGAGGTTGTTGGTTCCCCTGTGGTCAATATCATGGCACAGAGCAGCGGTCACCATTGCAAGGGCTTCAAGGTCTGTGTAGTAACACTTCAGTTTGCCAGTCTGGAGGGAGAGAATTGACACACTCTATATAAGTATCTTTTACAGGAAAAAGTACTGAGCAGTGACTACTCTGCGCCGGGGATGTCTTGGAAGAGTCAGGAGAATGGAAAGCATTTGTGAACCAAAACACAATACACAATACACTTAGGTTAAAATGCGGAATCAGCTGGAAACAAAACATTTCAGCCCTGGGCAGGCACATTTGTAATGTTTATGTGCTTGCTGCACACCTGTAGTGTTGGCTACCCACTGGTGTAGGAGCCTTGTGCCCTAGGATTCACCCAGGCTGTCATAAGCACCCTTCCCAGTGACTGGGCACAAAGTACTTTGTGAAAAGGCTCTGCATCTTTCTGGACAATGTGGTTGTCAAGCTGAATCACCCAAAGGATTTTCTGGGGGTATTAGGCATAAATCTGCTGCCAGATGTGCAGGCAGATGTGTGGAAGATGTGCAGAGCCATCTGCACTTGTTTCTGGCTGGCCAATCCTTGGTGTGGAGCAGCAATCTGACACTTGTTTTTCTTGTTGAGGTGCCTGTTGCCCTGAGGACCTGTGAGAAATGGCACTTGCCATGTTCACACTAGCAATAGACTTACACCTCTGTCTGTCCTGGATGGAAAAGGAAAGCACGAGGTTTTCTCCATCCTAGCCAGCTGATTTCATTCTGGCTTTTACTGTCAGTCTCTTGGAAGAATGGAGGTCCTATAGTCTCTCTCCCCTACTCCGCAGAAGGATTTAATCTGCAATCTATTCAACATCATACACATCTGTATCTATGAAAATTAAAGCACTCCATTCCTTGGCCAATGTTGACCAAAGCTTTCTTTATGTGTAGCGTAATGCAATGTCTATCACTTCAGGCAAAAGGAGGCCTCATTTAGCAGGACCTATGCTAGGAGTCACAAACCTTTTTCCTGCGCTTCAAAGGGAACCCTGCCTATTTCCCAGGTGCAACTGAAGACCTTCTATAAATAAAGCTGTGCCACAGAATTAACTGGGGCGGTGTTACCTTACCATCAGGAGTGTGAACATGGTCTGTGCAACATTGAAGCCATGACGCCAGTTGTGGTAGGTTATCTTCCGGTAGCCTTTGCTGACAGAGTACACAAACCTTACCAGAACCTGCCGACAGGGAAGAGGATGTTAATGGCTCCCCTTACAATATTGTTAGAGAAAAGCCTAGTGAAGGGCAGAAGGAGAGACCAAAATAAAGCTCTCTGTTTTCTAATTTTTTAAAAAATTTCTTTTTTTGTAAGAAAAGTAAAACCACAGAGATGCCTGTGGGGTAAACAAGAATCAGCAATATCTAGAAAAAAAGATATTTCATCTTACTGTTTGTGAATTTATTTAATTTTTGTGTTTCTCTAGGTTGTCACTCATATCACTCATAAGATTTGTCCCTTTGTCTTGTGATTCATTAACACTGATATCCCTCTTCAAGAGATATGGATCCATAGATGTGGAGATGGGCAGCATTTATACCACCTAGAGAATTACAGTATAGGGAATTAAATAGCAAACTCTTTTTTTCTCTCTGCAGTCTACTTCTCTAAGTGTACTAGTTACACAGGTTTTCTCATTAAAGACCAAATTATTTATGAATGAGTATTCATTTCTTAAAATCTCAGCTATAAAAATGGCTACTTTTCACACCTGTACCAGGGGTCAGTTCTTCTGGAGTAGGTATTTTGAATATTTTTGACATCGACATACTACAAGTAAGAAGCTCAGAGGTAATTCCAGTTCACTTCCTTCCCAATTTATAGTCTGCCTTTCCAGGGTGAAAATTCTTCTTGCAGTTACCTCCAAATCCCAATAGATGGAAATCAACTTCACATGATGTGCCGAGAAATCCCTTGGGGACCGGCAGAGCTGCTGAAAGGCCAGTTTCACAATTCCTATCAGGTTTTGAACTTCAAAGGTTGTGAGTTCGCACATCAGGGGTTATGGGGTCCTTGTTCCCACAGGATCAAACCATTCCTGTCGACAAGATGGTGCCAACTGTGCCAAATGAAGGCACATCTCTGTGTGCATGGGGATGAAAAACAAAGGGACCTGCTGGTGTGGGTTTCAGCATATCTTGGCTGAAAGCTGTAGGGTACATACTCGAGCAAAGGAAACAGGCACAGAGGTGAGCAGTCCCCATGTTGCTCCTGGGAACTGTGTTTTTACACTGTGGCTGGGAGTGGCATTGGATACAGAATGTGCAAGCAACCTTTTGCAGGGTCCACCACCCATCCATATACGCCTTACAGCAAACCCACACCTGTGGCAGTCAGTGGGGAGCAGCCCCAGCACAAGCAAGGCTGCTGTACATCCAAGACAGGAGATCCTGGCTTTTGCCAGCTCATACCTCCTGTGGGATCTGGAACTTTTTCACCACTCCAAGCTCGTAGTACATCTGAATGCCACACTTCACCAGCTCTAGCTCTGTGCAGTCAAAATCAGAGAACCTGAACTCATAGATTTCGAACTTAGTGGGCCCCGGGAGTTCTTCTTTCTGTAAGAGAGGTGGGCTGGTTTATTGCTGTGCTACTTATGTCATTCTTAAGATTTGCTTAATAAAAATATATCAGTGTGATGCTTTTCCTTTATAATATAACACATAAATAAATTGAAATGAAGTTTTTCATTAAAACCCCATTAATGGAGGAAGAGGCATATTTGGTCAAGTGCAGGAAATATTGTTTGTTTCCTATTAAGCACTTGATTTGATATAGTTTGAAGACTCAAAATGGGGAAGAGTCACAGCTCTCCTTAATTACTCTGAAGAACAAAATGCATGACAAGCCAAGGTGGCTGACGTGTTTCCAGATGGACTTTGAAGCTCTTGAGATAAAGTGGCAGAGAGCAGGGACTCCCCAGGACCTGGAGAAAGCACTTGCTGAGGCATGATAACGATAATCTCAAACTCACACAGCAGAGGAGGGCAGGGTGTGCTTTGCCTTCACCCTTCACCAGGTAACAGCATGCCAACACTGGGAACTCTTCCCTACATCTGTGCAGGCAATATTTGCTTGCCAGGGCTATTCTTTCCAGCAATGTATTTGTTCTTACCAGAATGCTTGCCAGCTCCTCTTCGTCACACTCACTTGGCTCCTTCCCCAGCTTTTCTCGTGTTGGCTGCAAAGAGCATGGGTGTGTTAAGCAGAAAACTGAACCCCACTGGACTTTGCACTGGGCAGTTCTGGGGCAATCTAGGGCAGTTCTCATGTGCAAATTGTGCGTCCTTCCTGGACCTTACTTCAATTTCTTGTCTTTCAACACATTTTTCCTGTTAGTGTTCTCCCCCTCCTCAGCTTTGTTTTGTGTCTCCCTCACTTGCAAATGTCCCCCTAGTGCCAGTGTCACAGTTGGGTCCTCTAATTTCACATCTTCAGCCCTAAGGAGGTTTTGAGGAATAAATCAGCTTCTCTTCCACCCCTACAGCCCTACCCTGAGTAGCACTTGTGTAAGCCCACCTCCAAGGCTGGCTTTGTTGAGGAAATTAGAAAGAATATAGTGGCTCAATGTGCCGAGGTGGAGGGCAGACCACAGAATCAAAAGAAAGACTCATTCTGCTGCTGTGCAGTGACCAGGACCCAGATGCTGCCTCCACATTGTGGTGACTGTAAGCATTTCTCTGAAATGGGGACCTGCATCTGTGCCATAAGTCATCGACCAGGCCAGTACACTTGAGTGTGTGCTTCATGTTGAGAGGTATTACCAGAATTTCCTGGATTTCATCCTTGTCACATTTCACGTGGTAGAGCACCATGTCCTGAGCAATGTCCTTACGGTTCTCCAACTTGTTCATCTTATCGTACATGTCTGTGTTGAGTACAGACCAACCCAGGAACTGTGTCAAGGACTTGGTGAGGGGAAGAGAAGGAAACAGTGAAATAGCCATAACATCTGTTCCTCAAAGACATATAAATATGACACTGCATGATATACTTTTAAAGAAACACAAGCTCGACCTTGGCCACAATTCTATCAACGAGCAATCATGTCTTTGCTCCCAGCTGTGACTTGCTCCTCAGCAAAGCAGCTCCCCAGCTGCTGAATCTGCCCAGGTCTTGAGAGCATCCATGCTGTGGAGGTTGAAGGACCCTCTGTCCAGTTCAGGGTACAAAAAACTATTTCTGTGTTGTTACAGGTGTCTCCATGCCTGTGGAAAGGTTTCTGTCACTACAGTGACAGCAGGGCAGGAACCCTCATATCAAAGGAGAGCAAGGTGGTCTCATCACATCTCACATGTATTTACTCACATCCTGTGTTTGCTTTCAACTTGTTTGCTGTCCAGTGGCCAATTCAAACTGCTTTTTTTCCATGGTCTTTTTGTTTGGTAAGAAAAGTCTCAATCAGGAAATGTCCTGATTGATAACAGATGCCAAGAGTTAAATACTTATGTTTCGTTGAAGCTAACATAGGAGCATTTCTAAGATTTAAGGTCTTTAATCACAGCTGCTGTTAGTAGATTCAATAGCTGGCTTCCCTTTGTATCCTAGCTACACAGATAATTTCTGTGTAATTTTTTGAGGGACTTGCCCTGCCAGTGAGAGCCAGGTGTCAGGTATGTGAACACAGGTCAGTATGGTTGTGTTGGCACATAGTAGCTGTTCACGGCTAGGTGTCCAATCCAAGAGTGCTGAAACAAAGTCACATGAACACAGATGGGTTTCCCATACCAAACTCCCCCAGTATTTCAAACAGTTGCTTTCAAAATTTTCAAGCCAATGTATAACACCTCTCCAAGCAACAAAGACGCCAACTTAGCTGCAAAACACTAAGGATGTTTTGCAGGTGTACAATTAGCAATAGTGACCTCTCCAACCATATTAATTACTTCTAGCAAGAAACTATACCTCCATGAGGGTTTCATCCTGTTCATCAAATGGTTTCCCATCTTTTCTGTTATAAAATGTGACAACGCCAACAATTTCTTCCCTTTTATTCACTATTGGCATGGAGAGAACGTTTTTGATAGTCCATCCTGATTCATCTAGAGGACCTTCCTTGAAGCAACAGCAGGCAGAAAGACATCATGTACTTTATGTGTTTTCTAAATACATGAGCACTTCAGTTTTACATTGACTACAGGCAAGAGAAGTATTTATATGCCTAATATTGACTCTACATTACATTTCTGCAAAAAAGAGTTGAATCCTTGATAGATCTGGAAGTTTTCACAATACCTGAAAGTTAAACATCTCATCTGCAGCAGCATTCATAATGTTGCAAATCTAGGGGATCACAAAAAAGAAAAAGTATTACTATATGGGCAACAAGAAGTCTAACTGCCAAAACAAAGGACTGAATTGCTGAGAAAGCAGCACAAGTATTATTTCATTTCAAAAAGGCTTGATGAATCCTAAGTTAAGTACTTACAAATCCACTTTCAGCCACATAGGCTGGCAGTCCAGTAACTAGCGCCCAGTGATCCGGGGGAGGATTTCTAATGAAAGAAAAATGTATAAGGGAAATTAAAGATAAATGTTTACTGGAGAGTGATCATGGAGCTGAAATGTGTCCAGCTGATTGCATGATCCAGGTTTATACCTGGAACCCCCCGTTCATAAACAGTCCTGTTACTTTCAAAGGATCCATGTGCACAAGCAGAATTTTTCTGCCTAAGTTAATGGTTTCCCTTCAAGAATTCAAAAGAAAGTAACTGATAAAATACCAGTCTGCAGAGACTAAATAGAAAGTCATTCCTGGGCGTGAGGACCATGTTTCAGACCTTCAACAGAGAGAAAAATAAAAGGAGATTCCTGGCTAAGGATGTCTGCTAGCCTGAACTTTGAACACTGCTGTGCCCAAAAATGGGGGCCTTTTTTTCAGCACATACACTGATGTAAAGCAGTGTGACCAGAGCTGGGCATTTGCCTAAGCTGCCCAAGGCTCCTTTGAAAAATTCAGTGGCAAGAAGAGACGGCAGTTCTCAGAAAGAGGGAGTCCCAACATCAGGAGGAGAGAAAAGGCCAGACGTAGCCTTAAGATGGGGTCAGCGATATATGGATTGGAGAGAAGCAAGGAAGCCTCAACACAGAAGCATCCTGGGTGGAGACACAGGGAAGACATGGAGGACAGTGATGCTTCAGCCTGGCAAGCAGAGTGGAAAACTGCAGGCAGCCAAAATAGCTCACTTCTGCATCTAAAAAGAGTGGTTCAGTTTCACTGGTTGCAGTGAATTTTGAAGCCTGATGTCCGAGACAGGCTCCAAATACCCTTGGGGAAATCTTTATCCTGCAGAAATGTGAGTTGAAGCACCAGCTTACATTCTGACTCTTATTCAATCTTCCATCAGTGCTTTGCATTTCTCCACAGGGACGTCTTTGAACTATGTGGAACCTGGTTTTTAGCTACACCGTGTGTCAGTATGTAGCATACAGGGACTGGGGGACTTACGGGATGACTTTAATGTCTTCTTTTCCATGTAATATATAATCAATGACCTTGTAAAAGACTATTTCCTATAAGCAGAAAAAAAAAAGAAAGGGTGGCGTTAAAATGAGTGGTGGAGTAATCCAGCCAGACAGGAGAGAGTTAAAGTAATCTTGTTTTCACATACCCTGCCATCCGGGGTTCTAGGTCCTGAGTAGGGGGGTACTTCTCCCAACAGGACTGGCCACATGTCAAAAAATTCCTGGTTTCAAAATTAAAGAAGCATTTTTAAAGTAGAAAACTTCATTCTGCCTCGAGCCTCAAAGTAACCATTGCTCTAGCATGCTGGTTTTGGTGTTGTGTAAACAAGGCATGAAATAATAAAACTAGTTCAATACTAGGCAGCAGAATGATACCCAAATATCCAAATCTGGAAGTGTCCAGTGTGTTATATGGCAGCATATGATCATATACTGCCTATGCACAGAGTGCTGATTCATTCAGTGAACAGTGAGTACTGGCTGTACTCAGAGCAAACAGCTCTGTGTATGTTTTTGTGTTCTCCATTTTCCAGAGTGTGATCAGAGGCTGACCTACTACTTGCCAGATTGTAGAAGTGAAGTATTTATTTTGCTTGTTTTTCTTAAGCTACATTATAATGTTGATCGAAGTGTCTTTAGCTTACACTAATTATCTTTTAATACACCTCTTCACAACACAATATGCTAGAAGAGCTCTGTCAACAAGCTGGTCAGCCTGACTCTGGGATAAATAAGGCTCCACTGGCAAGGATGCTGTGCAACCCCCACATAAAATTTGCCAAAGGTGCAAACAATCAGACCAAATCAGAGATAACTTAGATTCTGTTGGCTTGTTTTCATGAAACTAAATTTCATCTAAAAACCTAGATATCATGAGAATGGATGAATCCTTGTGAAAGGAGGCTACTTTGTTGATGGGGATTCCACAGGTGTCTCACTGTACTTCTGATACCCACAGACTTAGCGAGGTTGTGTTTGTGCTGCAGGCTTTGACCAGGATTGCCACAGTCAGACACATCTTCCCCCTCCTATGTCTTCCCAGCCGCAGACAGTCCCATTCCAGTGATAAGCTCTTCCCCTTTCCTCTGTTTTCATTAACACATTATTTGCATGATAAAGACATGCCAGCCAAAGAAGAAATTATGGCTCAAAGTTAGCACACTAACTTTTACTGCCTCAATAAAACTTATCTTGACACATGTTATCCTCAATGGATAACAGCAATCAGAAGGATGCACAATAAACATGTGAACACTCACCTTCTGCTTTGTCATGTCCAGGAGACCGACTGAGTACCGATCACAGTTCAGGTATGCCCTCACTGTATAGAAAGCCTTGTGGAACTGCCTCTCAATATCTGTCAGCTCCTCAAAAACCTTGTTAGCTGACCACAACAGTACCTGTAGGATAAAGCCAAAATGTAAGCACAGCCTTTCATGGAAAGATAGACTTCCCAAATACTGGGTTACAGCTCCTCATTGAAAACCTACACTGTTTGTGCATACTGGGAATTACTGGGGAGAAATAGTCAGGTCATCATAGAGTGTTATGTAGAAGTCAAATTTTACCAATACAGCACCAAAAAAACTAGTAGTGTCAGGCAAAGAGCTCTCCCAACTTAAATTTTATGAGTAAATTTTACCCATGAGTAAAATCTTGCATCCAAAACCAGTTAACACCAAGCATGTTGCAAGTTCCAGAGGCTGGTGTTTGAAATACCTGAATTAACACTTTCCTCAAAGCCTTTGTGGAACTGTTTCATGTGTGCATGATCCTTTTCCTCGTGTCCTGGCCTAGAGATGCCCCTCTAAGAACATTGTCGCTATTAGGCTCCTTCATTTGTAAAAGAAAAGATTACACAAATATTACTCTGAAATGGTAAGGAAGCCTTGCCTAGCTTAGCTAATGCATGTGTGCCTGTATCCAAGTGTTTGTGCCTTGCTTTCTGAGCCCAGGAGATACAAGGAGCCTTGAAGCACTGAGGGCACAACTTGAAGCAGACTGGGCCTGTGCTTTGAACAACACTCTTACATGGCCACAATCAAAGCATGTCTCACCTTTTCACTGGGTGCTAATAGATGTTTCTGAGCAATTCTGAGCTGCATTGGTCTCTGTTTCTAATCCATAAACTGGGGCAACTTTGCCACTGTATGAAATATGAGTCATTCAATGTCAGCATCCCCCAAATAGGATAGCAGTGTTGTCATACAAACCGTTCAATGAAAATGAGCAGCAGTTTAGCTTTTTGGCACTTTACAGCATGCAATAAGTAATGCTGAAAGCCACAAGCCCAGTGAGAGAAGAGCTGAGAGAAACAGCTGAAAAATATCTAAGTGAAGGAATGATGTAAAAAAGTTGGTTAAAATTTATTATATGGTCTTCTAGTAAGACTCTTACATATTATCTGAGTACAAGCAGACTGAACTGTCTTTGCACAAGCCGTTTTACCCACAGTATCACCCACTCGTTGATGATGGGATTTGCAATGCTGAAATCCTACACTTTTGAGACTGTCATTTCCTCACTCTGTACTTCAGTACTTTAACTTCTAAGACAATGAACTATATTAACTTTCATGCAGCCCTTAAGACCTATATTAGCCAGAGGTTTGACAACAGAACTATTGAAAGAACTAGAGCAGTGTGCCCTGCATCTTGTTCTTCCTTTGGCCCTTTCTGTGGGACCTGCTCAGGCAGCACCAGTGTACGAACACAGGACTCCTGAGCTCAGTCCCAGACCAGAAGCATTATGCCTTCCACCTTTTGCGTCTCCACTTTGTCTTCTAGTCCATTTTTTACCCTGAATAGTCCTACTGCTAAGCTCGCAACAGGAATAAACCTTTGCTGGTTCTGCTTTAGTCAACTATTCATCATTGCTGATGGCTGTTTTTGTTTTTGATTCATGTTTTGATAACTGAAAAAAATTAGGCAAAGCATAATGAATTAGAAAGTAAAAGTGCTGTCCCAAAGCTTCAAAATAAACTTTCATTCTGTATCCCTTTCACTAAGACAGGCATTTATTCTCCATGGGAACCCCACTGGAGAATAAAGCATGGCTGCAATGAAGCACAGATGCAATTCCATGTCCTCTACAACAGCAATTGTTGCCTGCTGCACAAAGTGATTGCAAGGATTCACATCCATCCCAATAAATCTGAGAGTCCTATTGTAACCCAAGTAATAGAAAGAATGCTGAATGAATTCTTTCAATCCAGAATATCCTAAACCCCTAATATGTGTTCTTTTCTGCTGATGGAGACCAATACAACAGGCATATGACAACCATTTTACTGGCTCTAAGAAGAAATTCAATAGCACTTTTTAATGAGCAGATAAGGAAAAAATACCATATTTTTAAGTATTTCAGAAAATCTCTTGGTTCTGCTGTCTGAAGTGATTAAATGATCCAAGAGTGCTTCAGAGCCTCAAGTCAACAAAACATCTGGAGGCCAGTCCTGCTGAAACTGGTGCCACTGCATCAGGTCCTGCAGTTTCACCAACAGAGAGAGACAGAGAGAAAGCAGCAGAAAGAGAGAGTAATGAAGGACTCTGGGAAAAGTGCAGTATCTGAAAGTGGTTGCGGGCATTTTTCCTTTCCGCTCTTCAGGAACAAATCCCTGAAGAAGATTGGGTATGCCTTTGAAATCAGAAGAATGCATTCATTTGATTTTGAGATAGCCAATCTACATTTTCACTCTTACCTGGCCTCTTCGAGTCTCACAGTTGTGAAGATAACTCAAGTGATAGATTTTCAAGTTCAAGGAGGCAAAATTCAGATACTTCAGAAAAAGCTGTAACGGCAAATTGCGAGATTGAATTGAAGGCAGTAGCAGCCTCGATATTCTTAACACTGCTTTACAAGTATCAAGGTAATTTTCTGGGATAAATGCTTTGCTTTGCTTTGCACTGCCATGACATGAGGTTTATTCCACTCTTTCCTGAAAGATCTGTGATAAGCATCTTCATTATAAGCCTCTTCTGTGAGACTGTGAATGCTCTTTAGGGAAACTCACACCAGTGGGTCTTCACTAAATCAGACATCCCTAGCATAAAAGAATCTCTGTTATATGACAAAAGTAGCAACTCTTTGATAGGAACTGAACTACTGACCACTTACTGTTTCATCAGAGCTGGTGAAGTACGGGCCGTTCAGCTTGTTTATAGCCACAATGACAGCAACCAAATCTTTGCCATTCAAGATGGGTGTTGCAAGGATGTTTTTTGTACTGTAGTCGGTGAGCTCATCAACAAATGGACTGAACTGGGCACACTGTTTAATAGAGAATTTACAAATAAGCATTTTTTACAACATGTGTAGTCTTGAAACCAAGTCAAAGCACAGCCCCTCAAAGTAAGCTGCCTAAAGAGTTTTATTTAAAAATTACTGAAGAATAGAAATTAATTAGCAGAAAATTGGTACAGTTAGTACAGATGATAATGCTGATGTCAAGAACAGAATCTCTGGCTTTTTACTGCAACACGAGCACTTTTAACTTTCTGTGAAGATCTCGCTAATCTTAAGCTGTAACATGTCAAACTCTCAGAACAAGGGGGGTGTCCACTGGTCATTCTTAGGTCAATGACATTCCTCATAGTACCTCCTCCATCCTTTCCTCTGACTTCTTGTTAGCACTGCAGAGTGGGTAGAACTGGACAACACTGCGTGGCCACATTGTATAAACCAGTGTAGTCACTGGCAAGTTCACTTGCCCTCATTTTTCTTCTGCTTTTGCCTGGATCATGAAGCCTGTTGTCAGCTTGTTGTCAACTACCCCTAGTTTCTCATGAAAAGCAGAGCAAAGATAGAGCAGGGAGGGCAGACGGCTAATCAGCACAGGGCCATATTAATACCATCACCCCCTGCCAATGGGAAGTGCAGGGATGGTCTTGCTGACCAAAGATCTTCTCCCTGCTCAGGTGAATAAGTTGTCATCTAATAAATCCCTCTGTTTGTGTTAGAAAAAGCTACATAGCTCTGATCATACTCAGAAGGTTGTACCAGAAACAATGATCACTCCCTAATGCATCTTCTCCCCATACCTTCCCCACTGCTGGCCTTTTCTGCCACATGGGGTAGACCAAGCATTTAATCTCTGGGTCTTCTTCAAAGGAGTTGTCTTGTGGTGTTGTCTAAAAGCATGCGAGTTGGAGTGCAGCACTTAGCTCACAGCACTGAAATCTTCCCGTACGGAGAGACATCAGAAACCAAACAACTTTAGAAAGTTTAAGTCACATTCTGATGCTTTCCCCAACACCACCAATACCCCCAGCAAGAAAAACCCACAGGTTGCAGAACCAAAAGAGTGTCTCAGTGTGTTCTGTGGAAGACAAGAAAGATTTTGCTGAAGGGTTTGGATATGCCTGCACTCAGCAACAAATGAATGAATAAACAGATGGTCTCTGTAGCTAGTGAACAATAGATGGAGTAATCCCAAATGCCATATTTGGGTCACATGGATTTTAGTTTTATACCTAAGATTAAAACAAGCAGATTATTATTATTCCTGCCAGCCAGGTTTACATGACTGAACCAGAAGCATGGGGAGTAAATATTGTCATGAAGGCATAAATATAAAACATTAAAATCCCTCAGATCCCTCCTGATATTGCAGTTTGCAATGTTTGCTGAAAGAGCTTTTTTGGTCAAAGCTTGTCTATTGCTGCTTCTGATGAAGATCACCCATACACAGGCTGCAGTTAATGCACCTGCTCTGGGGTCCGCTCCATCTGTTTGATAATAATGCCTCTAAATGCCCTTGGCTGAAGCTTCATCACAGCAAACATTTTCAAAGGTCTTTTGTGGTGGAAAACCCTCTTAGGATTCACCATAAAGGATTTCTCTGTCTTTGCCGCTCACTCATAGAATAAAAAATTGTGTGGAAAATTCCATGTGCAGATCTGACTGCCTCACTCTCCTCTGCTGAACTAGATGTGATTTCTTTTTAATTAGACTGGCAAGGTGTAGCAGTGCATTGTTTGCTGCCATTAAGACCTATTGTAGTCTGTGTGCTTAGTTTCACCTCACTCCATGAATGAAATTGGAAGCAACTTTCAGAATTGCCTCTTGTTTCCAGTACACAGCTCCTACACCACAAGAGCTTTGACCAAGCACTGAGGTGTGCTGCTGCCTCTTGACCCCTGTAAGCATCTCTTCTACCCAGAAAATGAATAAACAGCAAACATACCTCATGGACATCCTTGATGTTCATGGTTTTCTTGGTCTGAGCAACATAGCCCACAATGCCTATGTCCAATGGATAGACAATCTCACAGTCTGGAGGGACCAGACATTCCTCCAGGGTACTTCCCTCTTGGATGTTGAAAAGCCTTGTTGCCAGCTCAGGAGTGCCATTTCTCTGCCTGTACATGAAAAGACTACAGCGGTCAGCATGAATAAGGGACCTGATTCTTCTCAAGGTCTTGAAAACCACTTTCTCCATGTTGATGCTTTCTTGCATGTCTTGGATCAACTCGAAAAGTATTTCACTCTCATTGTTATCCCAGCACTCTGTTTTCAGTTTTTTCTCGAAGTACTGCTTGGCAAAAGCAGGGTTGCCATCAAGAAACTTCTCCACGTCGTCTTCACTAATGCTCATTGTGAATGCCCTGGATCTTGAGGGTAAGTAGCAGTCCAGAGATGTGCAAGCAGCACTCTAATTTCTCATGTATCTCTTAAATTTTTGTAATAGAAGATGCTGCTTCTGAAATGACCAAGTTTGAGGTATCCCTGCAAAGAGAGCTTGTCATCAGGAAGATGTATTCCTTTATAATCCCAAAGGTGAGTCTGTGGGAGGACAGATCTTCTCAACCAAACAGATTAGATGACCTCTACAAGAGCTTTGGGTCAACTTTCCTCTTCTTAATCTAACTGCAAACAAAAACTGAGTGCTCACAATGTCTGAAAACACACTCCTTTCTCTTGATAAACAGAGTACTTACTGAAACAATTCTACTGAGGCAGCAGCAACAGGGAAGGGCCGCATCACCTAACATTGAAATAAGCTCTTTAAAGTCTAATTAAATATATACTGCTTGGGCCTAATCCTTGGCTAACAAGGTGAGTATCTTATTATTTGTGCTCCCCCAGCTCCCAGCAGTAGTAGGAAGTGCATCACACAAAGAACACAGTGGCCAGAACAAAAATAGTGAGGCAACACTTCTCTTTCAGGACAGTCTCTACTATTGCGTGGCTCTATAGCGGCTCCTGTAAAGGCTGTTCTCTAAGGGAAGCACCAATCCTGAATGCTTTAGTCCAGGGTTTGAACTGAATTTGCAAGATCTATAGTCTTTGCTTTTTGCTAGTAAGAGCCACAAAAGAAAATACACCTCTTAGTGGCATCCCTTTAGGAAGGAATCTGGAGAGCTTCTCTCTGGGATTGCTGAATTGAAGTGCCCTGAGGTAACGTGGGAAGCCCTGCACATGAAATAAAAAAACAAGCACCAAACAAAATGCAAGCAAACCAGGAAGATAGAAATATTTCCCTAGTCACTATCAGTGGAGAGAGGGGGAGAATTATGGCTGTGAAGAACAGAAGTTGTTTCATATCAGTGAAGCCACAACGCTGCAAAAAGCAGGTGAGGGTCAGTGGGATGCTGGAAAGAAAAGTGCCACGGAGCTCTTCACTGTTCAGAGGAACTAAACCATGCACAAGAGTTTTCATTACTGGGGAACAAGGGTAAATACCATCTACTACATTGCTGGAAAATAAGAAAGGCTCACCTGCTCAAGAAGTAAGGGTCCAGGCCGCCCGTATCTGTGAGTGCTGTCACTACTGCCAGAAGTGGTTCAGTCCAGCCCAAATGTGAATGTGGATGCCTGGGAGGAAAGTGGCTTGTTCTGATAATTCTCACAGTCAGCATATGAAAATAGAATTACTGCTCAAGAAGACTTGGAGGAGGTGATGTGTGCCACGCTGCCTTCCATAACCATGTTCTAGCAGAGGGACAAGGACTTGCTCAGAGCTGGCATGGTGGGGGTCTGCTCCAGGCCTCCAGAATGGGGTGTTTGAAGCCTTTTTGTGAGCAACAAGCAGCATCATCCCAAGCACAGGGCTTGGTGGCAATAGGGAATTTTAGTTTTCAAACATCTTGTAGGGATGGCAGCGCTTCAGGTTGCAGGCTGTTCAGCAAGGTTTCATATGTTGCAGCAGTTTTCTGGGCACAAAGGGTGGCAGAAAGAGAAAGAGGGAATTTTCTTTGGTTTTGACTGGAGGCAACAGAAAGAGCTAACTGAGAAATGAAAGTGAGTGAGACCATTAAATGAAAGTTTCAAACTGGAAAAAACAGGCCATTTTGTAAATTATGTGTTCTTGTTAGTCTTAAACAAGAGAAAAACACACAGAAAGTGCCTAAGTGTGATGAAATTACTGATGATATGTATAAAAATACCATGAACAAGTAAAAACAGAAAGTCAGGAAAGTCAAGATCGAATATGAGATTAAATTAGGAACATGAAAGGCAATGAATGTTTTCTGTTTATCATACAGGAAAGAGCAAGAATATCAAGAAAAGTACAGAAGAGATTAAGTTCTGGGAGGACTGTGTAAAGTAGCCTCTAAACTCTTAATGACTTTTTCTGACAGCTAATTGAGGATCTTCTGAGCTTTTGAAACTCTTGGGAAAAGTGCATGTAATGATTCTTTCGGCAAAATACAAAAAAGAAAGAACTGGAGAATTCTACAACAGACCATTTTAAGTTTGGCTTCTACGAAAGTACAGGAACAAACCTGTTCATGTACACAACTAGAGGAAACAAATAACAGCCAGTGTGATTTTGTCAAGAGAAAACTGTGTCATACAGCATCGTTTCCTCCACAGCAGTATCAGACATCTGTGGACAGAAGGAAAGTAATGGCCATCACAACCCTTGACTAATGAGGAAATGACACAAAAGATATTTTGTGCCTTAAGGTGAGGGCTTAAATGAGATGGTTAAAAGGTGGCAGCAAATGTATTTGAAGGATTAAGTGATTTAGTAGCTTACTAACGTAATGTAGAATTTCTTGAGTAAGATTTTCTGTGGAGGCTATAACCAATGTAGAACATCTCAGTATTTCCATGGAGAGGTGGAAAATTATTAAGCCAGCAAATGAGCCATGGTCAGGTGTTTGTAAATGTGTTTGAGCACCATCCTGAAAACAAATTGCAGACAGGTGTCCTCAGGACTAGAGGACTAGAATTCAAGGGTGCATGAAATCTCCTACTTGCATGTAGAACAGTCACCTGGTGAATTCATTGGGATGAGTCACTATCTCAGCTTAACACAGGCTGCACATGTGTCAAGACTTCCAGGCACAGGGAGGTGTACATACATTGGGATGAACTTTCTTTCATATAACAGATTATGCCAAGTTGTTCTGAACAGGTGTCTCACCTGGAATATAGTAGGAAAATATGACCTTTGAGGAAAGACTGAGGTTTCTCAAGTCTCTTTTTGAGTCATCTCTTTCCTAACAAAACAGTTCCCAATTGTATATATGGCTAAGCAGAAAGAAGCAGTCTGTTCTTCTTAATCATATAGGACAGTCGATTTTCGACCTGCAGAGAAAAGGCAGGTCTAAAATTGGCAAAACAGTGGGAAGACACTGCTCTCACCTTATCTTAGATACCCCTAGACTAGATGCCATCATTTTTCCCAGTGAACACTTTTAGTCCGAAGAGATGCACATGTAATGATGTCAGCCTGCTGGAACTGACAAACAACTTCTTAGAGCTGGAGGGAAACACATTTTTTTGTGGGTCCAGCCTTTCTGTCCATGGCCTGTCAGGCCAGTTAAATGTAAGGAAACCATTGCTTGTGCACCAGACTTCATTTGCAGTTGTGTAGAACTCACAGATGGGAGTAATTTTGTTTATGATTAACATGAGAAAAGCTGGAGGCAACCTTCTGCCTTTCAATGTCTCTCCTCTAGCAGCAATCTGGCCCATTCCAGTGCATGGTAAAACACAAGCCTTGTTTCATCCCACAGTGGTAGGGAGGAAAAAGAGTAAGTAAAACTAATTAGAAGTCTTTCTGGGGGACTAACACATTTTCAGTTCTGGTATCCCAAAGGAATGAAGTTTCCTCTCACCAGGTCTTTGAAGAAAGTCTGAAGTGAAGTTTAGCTCTTCTTACAGTCCAGGGTACTGTGGTCTGGCAGTTTTTATGACCCATTGGATCCACCTTGTACCAGGTCAGATTTGTGGAAGGAGAGAAAGTCTCCCAGGAGCTCATAGCCACTTCTCAGAAATGTTTCAATGTTCAGGAATCAGGCTGTGTACGAAGTGAATATTACAGGACAGAGCTGTGCAGTTAGAGGATGTACTCAGTGTCCTGTCTGAACAGAAGGCCTTGGTAACGTGTTGTTTTCCTGACAAAAAAAGGGATGTATTAGGGGGTATGAAAATTGTTCTGTGTGCTTTTTGGTTGTGCTTTGGGAGCTGAAAAATCGCAAATGGGTGAGCTATTCATACTGCATTGAAATTGCCACTCTTTTGGATCTAAACCTTCCAGATATTCACACTTTGCTTGGTATGAAAGGTTATGTTCAGTTCAAGATAAATATTTTTGTTTCAAAACATTTGTAAGAAGAACAAGCAGTGTCCAACAGTGATACTTAAGGCTCCAAATACAAAGGTCCAAGCTCAGTCCCTCCTTCTTCACTCAGGGTTTGAAATTCAAAAAAAAGACTTCCTCATAACAAAAGGCAATAATGAAGGTCCTAACCTACTGATGTTCACAGCTGCAGAATGGGGGAAACTGAAGCAATATTTCTTAAGGCAATCCAGGGCTGTGTAACTGCTGTGCAATTGAAACCATGTAGGAAGGCCAGGTGGAAATCTAAATCACGGTTGTAAATGGAGCCTGCGGGGCCAGAGCAGCCCCTTTGGTGGGCTGATGCACCCAGAATTAAAAGCATGGTGCAAAAAAGCATGAGTGTTCCCCAGGCCTTCAGGAATAACCAAGTGGCAGTATGAAAGCCATTGCTGGCATTGCAATGATAGCTGAGGTGGGTACAGTCTAAGCTTGCAATAGGATAATGTTCTTTGAATGGACTTAGGCAGACAATGGAGGATTTTGGAGGAGGATGAGGCTGCTATTTTAGGTAACTTACATTAGACTGTGGCACAGCATAATAACATCTGAACACGTGTGGTTGTACAAACTTGTTTTCAGTAGCTTTAAACCCAAATTACAGAATTGGCAAAAGACCTCTGCTTTGTTGGTTGTTGATGGATGTCATTTAAATAGTGTTCTAGTTGGAAACCTCAAATGTTTAAACTTCTCTGAAGGCTTGGCTGGTAGCTCGGAAAACAAGGTGGAGTTTCTGGGAATAAAATTTCTCTTGTCCCGACAAGTCATATGACAGTCTCTCCCTCGTCCTAAGATGAAAACTACTGAAAATTTGTGGAGTAAAATCATCTGGCTGACATGGTGCAAAATATACTGCCCAGGAGAAGCAGTGCTGTTACGGCCATTTGTGGGACTGTGTCCAAAACAGTGGATGCAGACACTACCTGGAAAGCAGAAAGAGGGATGGGAAGTGCTGGGGATGTTCAGGCTGGAAGGATGCTTTGTGCTTTTCCTCCAGGAGAGCATTGTTTTTCCCCCTAACCAAGAGGCTGCAGGGAGGGGAGCTGCAAGTGACTAATTTGATTAGACATTATCCTTACAGGGTGCTGTATCGACAGCTATACTCAAACCTTTCTGACCCACTCATCTGTTGGCATAACGAGATTGGAGCTTATCTGATTTACCATGTAATATTCTCATGCCACCTGCTTGTATACAAGAATAAGCTTTCCTGCCTGCAGCCACGGCAGCCCAGCGAGGATCAGAGCTATGTTCCTTGCCCCACCTGGACCAGGGTCTTCTTCTGCCCCCCAAAGTCTGGCCCACCTCTTCAGCTGCACATGGATTGTCACTTGCCACATGGAGGGCTAATGTGCAAAACCTTGTGGCTCTTGCTCAGCATCTCCCCCATGTCCTTCTCTGTGACTGTCCAGGGACCTTTAGATGTCACCACAGCACAACCTTGCCACCTGGGATCTCGCCCCAGACTCTGCTGGGCCCCACTCCTGCCTGTGGTCCCAGCTAATGCAGCCACCAGTCAGTGGGAGACTGCAACAACCTCCCTGTCCACACACATGGCCAAGCTGGTTGGGGCTGGATGACGGCTAAAGTGCACTTGGGCCAGTCTGGAGATGGCACCAGGTTGGGAGAACAGAGGTCAGGGCTATCCTTCATCAGGAGCTCAGGGGCTGAAGAACCCCCTCCAGCCTGGGCAAGCACAGGGTCCTGCCCCAGGAGCTGGCAGGAGCCCAACAAACATGCAGGGTGGCAGCCGTGGGGACATGTGTCAGCTGGGGCATGTCCCCATCTGGAGACACAAATTTGTTTTAGTGCAGTCTGACTGTCACGCAGAAATACAGCAGTGGAGCACAGCAGCAGACTCTAGGTCTGCAGAAAATACAGCTCAGCAGCAGCTGGTTACGCCAGAGCTGAATTTCCTTGCTGGCAGGACAGTTGATACCTGAGTTGTAGAAAGACCATTAAGTGTTTGCAATCATGTACAAATCCCTTGGACTATTGTGTACAGGAGAAAGTGTGCTGCTGGCAATCCAGTTGCAAAGGGTGAGCACTTTGTCATATTCTTGCATTTTGGCCAGAATGTTGACTCAATTGTGTCATGACAAAGGAACAGCAGCCCTCAACTTCTTAATTCCTTTGGAGAATTGCCTTCATATTAGCAAACAACTTTATGTACTGCATTGGTAAATTGCAGGTATTTGTCAGAAATTTCCATCTGAATGGTCCTCATAAAAAGGAGTGGGTTTCTAAAAGTACAGAGGTAAGTTTGGGTTTTGTCAAGTCTGATTGTTACTTTTTTTGGGAGATATTTATGAGGAAATGTGTCTCTGCCATGCCAGAAGACTGGAAATGTGCCTGAGCCTGTAAGTCACCACAGGCCGAATGTGCCTTCTCGACTCCTTCCTCCTTGTATACATTGTAAATATGCACAGATTCTCTCAATTTTATGAAGAGGTGGCTATGTTAAAAAATTTACAACACAGTAAATTTCTGCTCTCAGTCTACATGAGTTTATTACATTTTAATTGACAGATTGTATCCAAAGCCCTTAGCACAAATCACTGAACCTTGAATAAGAAGATTACTTCATTCATCAAGTGTTCTGTGAAGCTGAAGGACTAAAAAGATTGTTAAACTCTTCCCAAACTAAGCCATGTGCACTCCCCTTGTGCACAAGATACTTCCTTCCCAAGCTTCTTCCCAAAATGCTCTGGGCATGGAAGTAAGGAAAACACAGTGGAAGGACATTTGAAAACTCTTAGAAGGACCCCTAATAACACAAAACACGTGCTCAGATGTGTGCAGGGGTACATTTGCTTATGCAGCGTCATGAAGAAACAATGAAGAAAAGAGAAGAGGCTCTAAGGAAAGGTGTGCAGATATTTGCAAAACAAGTGGACAGCATCACAGATGAGAGAAGTTATTTGTGAAAAACATGGCCACAACTGGAAAAAAAAAGGCAGAGAACAGGACTGTTTAGCAGAAAAGAGGAGGAACAGAGAAAATTACTCCGACTTCAAGAGTAATAGAAAAGCAAGTAATGAGGAATTAAAAAGGGGTACTGTGTTCATAAAATGCTGTGGAACCAGAAGAGTGGGAACAAGCATAGCCACCATGAGTAAGAAGAATTCAAGCCAAAAAAATCACAAGAAGCAGTTGGGAGTGTCTGTCTAGTCTCAGCGCACGTGTCGGAACAGTATAAAGAGGTTTGCAGCATTGGTAGACATGAGGCTGCAACAAAGAAGAAGCAAGCACTCATGTTCCAGAGACCAGCAGCAGGGCTGGTTATACAGGAGTTTTACTGGTCCCTGTGCTGGCTTGCAGGCATGGAGCTGCAGTGGGTCCTGCAGAGGTTCTGATGGTCTTTGGGCACTCTGTGTCCTGCCTCCTCTTCCTTCTTTTCATGTGGGCAGAGGGATGTTTGATGTCCCCTTCCTGCAGCAGAGGTTGCTGCAGTGGTGGTATTTTTAATGGGCCTCTCTCATTGAGGCAACACTGCAATTTTCAGTGTTTCCAGCTTGTTGCTCACTCTGAAGCAAATGTAAGCCTGATCTTCAGGCTGAGTATTCCAGCTGTAAATTTACAGAGGTGGTAACACAGTGGGACTCTGAGATTTGACTGGAACCTCTGGGCTTGTCTGTAAAATAAATAGTTTTTCTGTGTAAGTGATGAGAAGGGTGCCATGGTGAAAACAGCGAACCTTCCTATCTGCGGAAGACTTACACTATTTAAGGCCTTGCCACTTTAGAGATCAGCTGCTTCAAGTGTAAAACAAACAAAAAAATCCTCCATGAAAAAAAAAAAACATTTGTTCATTTTTGACAGCTTAGAAAACTCCTCTCTTTTCCCAAGCTACATACTTCCATCCATTTCTCCTGCAGAAGAAGCAGAGATGGAAAGCTGAAGTGCACTTGTATGTGAAAGCCTTTGCTTATTCTCTAGCTGTGACTCACTAATCAGCCTTGTGTTTACAGCTGCCCTCCCTTTGGAGTGCAGAAAGGTGCTCTGACCTAAACCTTCCCTCCTTGCACCTTCTGTTGCACATGGAAACTGTGTCCTCGAACACTACTAAGGTGAGGTGCCTGGCTAATGGCTTTTGATTGCATTCACATACAGATTTCCTTGGCTTTTGTAATTTGTGCTTCTGGTTTTAGCTTTTAAATCCATCATCAGGGCTGGCATGGACATCCTGGCTTATCCATAACTACTCAAGCTCCGTGCCAGCAGTATCACTTTTGTAAAGCACCTTGAGATACACGCCATCTAGGGAGCTGTATATATCCCATTTGAGTAATCTGGTGCAATAATCTGGAGGCAGAATTTACTGTCGGAAACGTGGACATATGGCCTCCTGTTACATCATGCTTTGCAACCAGTTAGAGCCTGCAGGTTTATTCCTGCTTTTTTTTTGGTTAAGCTGTTTCTGTTGCATGAACAGAAAAGGGAAGTGACTTAGAATACTATATGCATGGTTTACACCTTCAGGGATATTCACATACCCTCTGTGCCTCCTGGTTTTTGGAAGGCATCCTGGGAGTAACACCGGGGATTAAACTGACTCCAGTCTGTTGCCTCATTGCAAAATGTGGGAGAGGCTACTGCTGCCTGAAGGAAATAATTTCCTTCCTCCTGTCTTCCCCCAGGAGAAGAATAGGATCAGGCCATAGACATGGATCAGGGATCTTTTCAAGTGTGAAGACCATATCTCCAGACAGCTGAGTTCCTTTCCTGTTTGCAGATGCCCCCCTCCTTTTCCACAATGAAATGGCAGACTCTCCAGTCTTCTTGTGCTGGAAGGGATGGTCTTTGCCCTCCAGGGCCTGGCAGCTTGGCATGAAAAAGGCAAATATTGTATCTTTAAACAAATGTTGCAACTGAAATGAATAAATGTGCCAATGGCTGGAAATGGATCCATTCAGTAGTAGTAAATATTATAGATATGCCAGCAGTATGCCTTATAGTAAATAGTAGAAAACAACAAACAAAAAGTTCATCTCTTTAACTGATGGCCAAAAAAGATCTCTTTTTCATGAGGTTGCTCAGGCCTGAATGGTATTTTGGTAGAGATTAGCAACAGACCATTTGGGAAACTGTCATTCGGAGAGGAAATCCAGCAGCTCACTGTTCAATCTACAACCATCATCCATACAGCTGCTCAGAAACCAGGAGATGGCACAAAACCTGA
The DNA here is from genome assembly GCA_013400915.1 of Pardalotus punctatus. Taxonomy (NCBI): domain Eukaryota; kingdom Metazoa; phylum Chordata; class Aves; order Passeriformes; family Pardalotidae; genus Pardalotus; species Pardalotus punctatus. The sequence continues at coordinate 99,880 of VZTX01001341.1, read as the reverse complement.
TATGCTTCTTTGGCCAACAGGTCATTGTGTGTTAAATCCCACTGAAGGAGAGATTTTAGCCAGCTCTGAATTCACACTGTTCTACCAAGGCAGCAAGATGCTGAAGGGTTCAGGAGAGAGGCTGCAACTTAATTTTTCTGGCAAGCTCTTGTCAATAGCTCTGAGAAAACCATTCCCTTCAGGCTAACTGCCCATCATGGCAGAGAGTCTGAGGCTTCTCAACTTCTCTCACTTTGAGCAGCCCCCTGTTTCACTTGCAAACAGGGTAACATGTGTGTGCCCTTGTCTGAGATGTGTTGTGTGCATGGGAGCATGTGAGGCCCTGCTCTGCCAATTGTCAGTCAATACATTTAGCAAGAATTGCACTATCATTTTTCAGAAGGCAATAGTGCCTTTCAGCTCTTGTCATTTAAAACTGCAAGGTATTTGAATATTGCCTTAAATCACTCCTAAGGCAGTGATTTATGATGCCTTTTTAATCTAATTATGTAACACACCCAAGAACCTTACCCTTGAACCACAGAAGAACAAACTTCAAACTATTTCCTCTTCATTTGTATTGCACCGTTCTCTTCCTTAGAAAAGATCAGCATTTCTGAGCAGAAGTCACAGAAACTGAAAACTTCTATGCCCACAGCCTTCATGTGGTGTCCCACTACGAGGAAGCTTTATTTCTCCTGCCTCCTGCCCTGACAAAGGAGTGGAGCAGACTATCAGTGTCCTCTCAGACCCTGGCAAACCTGGGACTTGGATGTGTGTTCTCCAGCAATGCAGGCACAAACATGTGACATCCTTGAAAAGTAGGCCAGCATCCTTAGCAATAAAATTATATCTAAAGCTAGAGCACAAAATCCCCACAACTCACAGTGCAATAACCACTGCAGTAGCTGTCAGGGGCGACTCAGAATGCATGTACATGTAGCTGTTCTCCAGTGCCCTGGCGAACAAACCCACAACTTTATCACCTGCTGCACAGCAGGAAACTTAATGCCTGATGCAGGAGCCTATTTAGAGCTCTCACCCTGTGCTACTGGCTGCCAAGCTAGCAGTACATTACTAAATCTGAGATGGCAGTGCAACTGCAGTAATTTCCAGAGCAGTTTACCCAATGCTTATTCCAATAATAAGGCAAAAGGAGGGGGACCTGCTAGGGCAGGAAATTCAATACTGCTGCTGCTGCTGTATTTCACAGGATAGGGAAGAAGATAAGATTAATCATCTCATCTGCATACCTGTTTTGCTGCAGATTATTAAAACTACTAGTTACCTGTGTGCTGAGGTCAGTACACTGAGTGGTCAGACCACATCTTCTGCTGAAAACCAGCCAGTTCTGGTGAGCAAGTCTCCACCAGGCTCTTGGGTGTCATTGTTGTCAACCAAACCCAGTAGGGCATCTTTGCTTTTTCAAAATCTGTTTCATGTTATATCAAATTCAACAAGCTCAGGAATATGTTTCAATGCTTTGATTCCTTCCTTTTTTCTTTTCCTATGCCCAGCACAAATTGCCACAAAAATGAAAAATTGAAGGTAAATTTGATTTTGTTTTCTTCTTGCTCTGAACAGCAAATAATGCAGTGACAGATGTTATGTTCACCAACCAAAATCTTGTGCTATGATTAGCTATTATTAGCATGTGTCTAATCCCCAGGGGATTAAGTGGTCATCTAAGCATGGCTTCGAGTGTCACCTATGTCTCACATGGACATGAACTAATCTGTTTTGTTGGAAACAGATGAAGTGATAAGTGTTTGGAAGCCTTCTAATTTACAGAAAACACTGCAGTTTTTCTCTATCAAATCCCTATGTCAGGGCACACTTCTGCACTCATATTGAGTGTCAGTCCCTTTAAAATCTAGTGGGCAGCTAGCCCTTAAATGCAGTTTAAGGAGTTACTTTTTATGTGGCTCTTTAAGTGTCCAAGCAGTCCCATTTCCTTGTGGACTTGCCCAGGCTGGCTCTGAACACAGGCAGATGACTTGAACAGGGTATGTTCAGTCACTATGCTGTGTGCAAAGTACCACTGCTTCCCTCTAAAGTGTAAATGGAAGTTGCACAGAGGCCAAGTCAAGGCTTCCTCGGGCAGCAAGCAAGGACAGCCTTTCCCAGGCAATGGGCAACCCTAAACAAGCTGCCTGGAAAGCAACACAAGCTCACACCAGCTACAGGGCAAAGTTGTGTGTTTCTGTTCACGGATTCCTGGGCAAGAGGTGGTAAGTGATCACTGCAGCAAGCCCAAAACATCCAGGAGGCTTTAGCCTTACTCTGGAAGTCCAGATTGCTGGACCAAGACCCGAAGGTTCAGGACTTCCTGGGCTTACTCCATAGGAACTACAGGGTTGTCCCCAGTGGGTATGTCCAAGGCTCCTCAGCACTTAGCACCCAGTATGAGGAATAACTGCTAGTGCTGGCAGCTCCTCAAGTCTTAGATCTCCCAGGTGAGCCTGGTAGAAAGGGTACAGGAGCAGCCTTTGCAGTTGGGGAAATTCTTTGGGTGTTTGAGAATGGCAGGCATGGTTTGCTGCCAAAAGTACTCTTCTGGTGATTTCTGCCTTCTCATCTTTTTATGCTATGTTGTATCCCCATGAAAGGCTACTAGGAAGAACATTTTAGGAAGGAGAGAGTTATAGTACTTACGTAACTGGAAATGTTGACAAAATTAGCTAGGAAGAATGTACCTAAAATTGTTTCAGTGCACAGGAGAACTGGGGACTCCACGATTTTGATATGAGCACAAAGGCAAAACTTTGCAGTTTTGTACTTTTTGATCCCCCGATGTAGGTAATGCATGATGTCTTCTTACTCTTGCAAGGATCACCTTAATTTGACAATGCAGGTGTCAGAGGAGCTAATTATGTGTCTGCTCCATGCAAGTTGTCGAAGTTGAACACGTGCCTGTGCAGATGCATGCATGTAGTCCAAGTGTTTCTCTACTTAATGCTCTGTGCTTATTCTCCTAACATGTGTTGGAAGCAGAAAGACTTCAATGAGACAAAGCAGTAGTACAATCAAATCAGCAGATTTATTAGCTTTCTGGGCAGCTTTTTCCATTATGTAAAAGCTGTGTTTGTATTAGTATAGCAGTCAGACCCACCAGTGTGAGGATTACAGTTGGTTTTTACATAATGGATTATCCAAGATTAAGTGTTTTATTCAGGCACACGAGCAAAAATAACCAATTAGTGACTTTGCAGATTCCTTATTTAAAGGGAGCTGGAGGGCAATTGACACAAAACTCTCCTGCTACCTGCAGCCCGAAGACTGAAGCAGAGTAGCCTCAAGGATCTCCAACATCTCTACCCAGCAGGTAGGTCTCTCTTCAGCAGAGGCGGACCACACTGGCATCCCCTGCAGCAGGGAAATGCAGCTACATGGCTGCAGCTAGGAACAGAGTAGCTGCATGGGTATTTGGGCTCTGGGTCGGTAGCTCAGCTTGGATCCTATTGACAAGTGTCAGGAAACTTTTATCTTGGCATCAGGACAGGTATTCAGGGTCAAATACTCTGTAAGAATGTATCATGACGGTGTTCTCTTCCCAAACTCTGAGAAACAAATATACTGGGATATGGAGATGCTGGGATAACCAAGGAGAAAAATAAAGCCATGGGCACCTGGTGGTTGTTCTGCGATGACAGATCAGGCCTCTAGAAAATTAATATTATTTGTCATGTTTGCTGAAGGATTGGTCAGAGGGCAGCCAATACCAAGGTGTGTTATGCCTTCAGAGCAGGAAACAGGGAAAGGCCTATTTTGGTGATGAGAACTGGTGATAAAGAACATGGCTGTGCTGGCTTGAAAGTAAAGTGGACACTCACAGTTAAATAATTAGAAACAACATCTTTACAATGTACAGTGCTTTATTAGAGCTCAACAGAACATTTTTCTTCCTGTGAAAACAAAATTCAAAACATTTCAATTTTCTATCAATTTTTACCGAACTTATCCATATTCTGGCTTGATTTATCATGCAAAAATACCACGAACAGCATTAATACTACTGGCAAGCAAAATACTCTTGCAAAGTAATTGCTGTTGATGTTCAGTTTTGGCTGAATTTAGGCACCACAATGACTCAGTATCAATGGAAGAGTTGGTTGTCTATTTAGTATGGGAAGAAACTAGTTTTAAAATGAGGGAAATGCATCTGTAGGCACAGCACTAGCTACTTCGATCTACTGCATGAGATAAACCCCCATGTTGCTTTTGTCTTGCAGGATGAAATACGCACAGTATGTTTTCCTGGCCTCGGTCTTCTACACTGTCGAATATAGCCTAGCTCAGACCTGTGCAGTGGACTCTTTCTCTGTGAAAGACAATTTTGATCCGAAAAGGGTAATTATGGTTGTTCAATGATGCATGTGGAGAAGCTTTACATATAAACTGTTTTTCCAGGTTATGAGTTTCGTTCATCTAAAGGGGTTCTTCACCAAGAAGTTATATTCTTTCATATGCTGTCTTGCAGATGTCTGGTAGTTTGCTTTTCTCAGTACTGTTTAATCTTCTGAACATTTTGGTAAAACCGTCATTGAAAGCCGGGGATGTTAATCAGTTAGAGATCATCTTCTGTTAGCTCAGCACAGCTTTGAGCTTTGAGCAGTTGTGTGAAACAAACAATTTAGATCCACATCAGAGAGGAAGATCAAACACAAGCCCTAGGGCTTGTGCATCCATCCCTAGTCATTCTTGGGCATCCTAGGAAACAGAAATCTTACCTAGTCTGGTATCTTGAACTCTTGTCTAAATACATCATTTGTGCTTCTGAGGAGGAAATTAGGGCTAACTTGCTGTTGGAAAGGTCCAGACATGTATCAATACCCATTTTAACTAATGGTCAGCAAATACCACCATTCCAGGGGCAGCTGGGATGCAGCAAACACCTTCTCTATACAAGATTGGCTTTGCTGAAAACAAACCATGTCCAGAGAGAGCTTTGGGAACATCCCAGTTTTAAAAAGTCAAAGTTTTTTCTCAGTCTTCTGTATTTAGGAATTACGAGCTTGTTCCAGGCATAAGCACATAACTTGCCTAACAGATCCCATTATCTTCTCTGCAGAATCAAATTTAACACAGCTAGCTCCTGCTCTTCTCAACATTTCTGCTGATAATGTTAACTTTTAAGGGTCTTGTTTGTTACTCATCTGTTCAGATCCTGTATTCATTTTACTGGATACTTGTCATATATTTTCAGGGGCCCATTTTTTGCATAGCTATATTCTTTCCCTTAATCTCCTTCCATCTCTCTCTGTTTTTACTCTCCCCAACACAGCCTATCCTTGTTTTCAGCATATAGTCATCACTTTCCTCTTTGCTGGGTAGACCCTTTTCCCCATCAGAGATCAACTGTGACCCCTGGCAGCCACAAAGATTGTCTCCAGCCAGCTTGCTACAGTCTTTCTGCCTGCAATTTGATATTGTTTAATTTGGTATAGTATTCCACGGAAGAGAAGGGGGCTTGAACAGGAACAGGGAAGAAGAAGCCTGACTCTCAGAAGGCATCTTAGGCTGGGAGATGCTTTTGGTGTGGGGTCACTGTGCCAGGAATATCTCACTAGACAAGGAGTACACGTGCACAGCAGTGCTGAGCTGCTAGACGTGCTCCTTCTGGTGCAGAAGGAAGGGTTCATCAGGCAGCACTGCAGGATCTGTGCGCTACACCCAAACTCACACTTGGCCATTTGTCAGGCAATAGGGAGTTAGAAAGGCACTGTGATCACAAAATTATTACGTTAATCTTGTCATGGTGATTAATCCAGATATTAATACACTTTCATGACAGTATGCTGGGAAATGGTATGCCCTGGCCAAGAAGGATCCAGAAGGGCTTTTCCTTCAGGACAACATCTCTGCTGAATACACTGTGGAGGAAGATGGCACAATGACCGCGTCTTCCAAGGGCCGAGTCAAGCTTTTTGGGTGAGCTATCTTGACATTTCGCTCTAGCTGCTGGCATAAGGTATGGGATCAGGCGGACATGGATGGAGGTCAATCCTGAGCACACAACATGACTGGGTTTTCTTCATCAAGAAGGGAAGTTTAGCCAAGGTATTAGATTAGAAGTTAGAGGTTAGACGCTTTTGAGTCCTGGGTTACTTCTCAGTCTGGCTCAGGTTCAGGACCATCAAAAACTACTGCAAAAAGACAATTACTATGTCAAACCTTGATAGATGTAGTCGTTAGATAAATTAATTGCAATCAAGTAAAGGAGCTGATGAAGGCTGTGGGACTGTGAGGGAAGGAAAACTCTCATTTCACTGAGAGGTTCAGGGGAAGGAGAGGAGCATTACTTTCACAGACGTCTCGACACAGGGCTGGACAGATTTCTGAGGAAAATATATGGTTAACTCTTAGATATCATTGCAATGCCTCAATGGACAGATGGCAAGAAGCTTAGAGTTTTGCCTGCTGGTCATGATTATTACAAGGAATTACAGCATGTAAAGAGATTAAATAGCTTTCTGAGTGCAGAAAAGAAAATCTGGGGCTTCCATTAGGCGTGCACTAGCAGGTGGCTATGAACCTTGTACATCTTAACAAGCGCAGCATTCCAGGATATTTTAGGAATGGGAAAATGAAGCTTTGCAGGCATGCCACATAGTGCAAGGGGGAATATTCCTGAAAGGACTCTTCAGAAAACAAGCAGGGTCTCAAGGCTGCTGCAAATTTTGTTTCTGCAAAGGCAGGATAAGGGGAAATGCAGCCTGAGCAAGGAAACAAATGAAGACCCTTCCACGGTTTCATAAATCCAGGTAATGCTTGACAGTGTTAAAATATGGGTAGTATTCAAAGCAAACAAATACCAAACAAAGAAGGGCATTGGAACAAATTGACACCCCCAGGGTTCTCAAAGGCTCTGTTATGGCTTTTCATCAGCTTGGCAAAGTGGCTGTAACTATTATCATGCTTGTAACAGACATCCTTATGCTTATATTGCTCTGAAGGGTTAGAGAGGGGAGAGCCAACTCCCTGCCTCTGCCTGGGGCACAGCTACTGACCTCAAAGAGCCCAGATGGAGGTCGGCTCACCCTGCAGACTGCTAGCAGGGAGCCAAGAAACAACGTTCATTACTGTGCTCGGTGCCTGTCTGCTTGTAGAGAAATGGGTGGTAAAAAGCCGGCTGAACTGAAGTGGGGTCAGGGCACTGCCCCAGCCACAGCACACAGCACAACTGGGGACCAGACTGCAGCAGCAATCACCGGCAGGGCTGTCATAAATTTGCATTACTTAATGACAGTGACTTTGCATCAAGAAAGGCCATGCCCATGCCTGAGGCAGTTGTGCCCAAGTCCTGAGTGAAGGACAACCATCTGAATCTCAGATGCTGCCAGGTTTGACCTTGAATGTTATGGATCTTGTTGCAGTTTCTGGGTGATCTGTGCTGACATGGCTGCACAGTATACAGTACCTGACCCAACCACTCCAGCAAAAATGTATATGACCTACCAGGGACTGGCCAGCTACCTCTCCAGTGGTGGTGAGTGAAATTCTCTAGCCCCCTGATGCTAGTCCATTGCTTACAGCTATCCAGATATGTGTTTCAACATATGAGCAGGAAAAACAGTTCAGATCAGATTCCTCCAAATGAAGACAAAATACCCATTTTGGGAGGGGATGCTTTGTCCAAGCAGTGCATTTTATCTCCACAGAAGGGGCAGGATCCAGAGACTCTCCAGAGATGCCTCTAATACACCATATATATTAGCAGGAAGGATGCTGCTTAGAGGCATTGGGCCACACACATGGATTTGGTACAGCCAGGTGTGGTGTTGAACCTAGGGAAGTAATAATTCCTGGGCCCCAGTGTGGGCATTATAAAAGTGCCAGGGTCAGCCATCCCTGTACTCCTCATAGCTAAAGTGAGGAGACATGTGGACCCACAGCTGCACCCTAGCAACAAGGCACATTTCTTCTCAGATGGACACAGCTGGACTCAAAGAAATGGAGCTGTTAACTCAAGGCCCCCTTGCAGAAACTGCTCAAGCTAAACCTCAGTTCTGCACCCTTCCAACCCCATCCCTTGTGCCTGCGTCTCCCATAGCTGCAGCTCTCCAGCTGTGGAAGTTGGGGAGGACTTCTGATATGTAAGAAAGAAGTACATTCACTTAGTACTGGCAGATAAGCCACATCAAAAAGAACTTAGCTGAGTAAGGCTAGAAAACAGGAAGAATGTTTTACTGAGGCTTCCTGTATAGGAAATGTACTCTGCACTGTACCTTCTTCTTTCCACCATGCTTGAGTGAGCAACCTAAATAGATATTTTGTCATTGAAAACCTAGAAAGTCCTAGTCCTCCTAATACTTCTAGCCTAAGAAATAAAACGTGAAAAGGCACTGAGTATCATGAGGAACAACATGATCTCAAGATACCCTGTGCTTGTCCCAGTTCTTCCCTCCATGATGTAGAGACAAGCTGGATGTGTGACATGATTTCAAATCCTTTGGAAAGCTATCCCTGCCATGAGTTGAAGTTCATCATCTCCCTGCTGAAGGATCCACCTCTGCTTTTGTTTTGCCTACTTCGACAAACACGTGTGTTCTGATGTTTCAGGGGACAACTACTGGGTGATTGACACCGACTATGATAACTATGCCATTACCTATGCCTGCCGCAGCCTGAAGGAGGATGGCTCCTGTGATGATGGCTACTCCCTGATCTTCTCCCGCAATCCCCGTGGCCTCCCCCCAGCCATCCAGCGCATTGTGCGCCAGAAGCAGGAAGAAATCTGCATGTCTGGCCAGTTCCAGCCTGTGCTGCAGTCAGGTACTTCCAGCTAATTAGTAATGTCACTGAGTTGTACAGTAGGTGAATGCATTTGCTGTTAATGTGACAGAACCAAAGCAACCTCAGTTGTACTCTTCTAGCAACCTTTTCTTAATGTTAGATCTGTAAGAAAAGAGCTACAAAGGGAAATCCATGCAAGGACAAGAGCCTGTTACAGGCTGGTTCTGCAGCCTTAAGATTGCCCTCACAGGAATCTTGTGTGTTGAAACTGCTACACTGCCAGAAGACCAGCTTTGTTAGTGTAGTAGTAGACAGGACAGGGATGGATGCTACAAGCCAGTATTTCTGCACTTGGAAATGCTTGTCTTGGCCGCTTGCATAATAGCATCTTACCTTGGGTCTGTGCAGTGTCCTCCAGGAAAGGATGAGAAGATGCGTTCAGAAAGGACCACCCTCACACTCCTTAGTTCCATCATGACTTGTGTCCTGTGTGGCCTGAGCAGCAGGATGAGGGGCTCTGAGCAGCATTCCTGACTGTGTCTGCTGGCAGTGGGAGTCAGCAGTTGCACCACATACATGCAAACAGACCAAGTCTAAAGCCCATTTTGAGAATATCTTTCTGGAGGTACAGGAATTGATCTTCTAGTTCAAATGAGATAGTATCGGTATGAGACCAATACTACCAATACTACCATGAGACAGGCAGATAATTTTTTAGGCTACGCTGGAAGTAGAAATTCCTTTGTCAGCAGTTGAGTACCCACACCCTTCACATCCTAACTGCCTTGCCTGGAGGCTGACCGTTTACTAAGCCACATAACACACATGTTCTGCACTGTGGGACAAGGAATGGCAGCTAAAACCTCCTGAACAGTACATCGTTGTGTCAGCCAGTCCTCCTCTACAGAGCAGGTTGGGGCATCATCAGAGGCTGTGCTCATGGCATGGGCATCCCTGCCCCACACCCCTCGGTACTGCTCCCTGTCGCAGAGGGAACACAGCTGGTTTGCAGGCTCATGGCTGGGTGCTCAGGAAAGCTGAAAGCCCATGGCTACCTGGGAAAGGCTGCCCCAGTCTGTGCTGACAGACACAGAGCAATGCAAACAGCAACTTTTTCACCCTGCATCCTAATCCTGTATTGTGATTCAGAAGTACCCTAGGAAGGTTGTAGCTATAGCTTCACTGGAGACTAAAAGGCTGTTAAAGAACTTTGCAAATTTACTTACCCAGACTGAAGTTTACTTTTCTTTCTTTCCAGGGGCCTGCTGAAAGTACACTTCTGATGCTATCCTTAAGCACAGAAACCAGACCTCTTGAAGTTGCCACTCAACTAATAATAAAAAAAATCATAGTATGGAATAGTGTGTTTTTCCTGAAAAACACATGAAAATATTGGGGGATCTGTAAACTGTGTGCAATATAATAGTGATATTTTAATTTTCAAGGGAATACCTAATGTGGCATTTGTCAATAAATGTTTTTGAAAAAAAAGGCACCTCTGGGAACTGGTTTGTGTTACCTTTGTGTTTCCTAGTAATAAAATTACCAGTCTAGAACACCCCCAGTACCCTGCTGAACCTTGCAGTTTGTCAGCTACACAAATTTTTAGAAATTATGATTACCAAGAACAGAGGTAAGACCAAGCTAAATAGCCCATACTCCTGAGGCTGCCAAAAGATGTGTGGCACAAGGCTGATGTTGATTAAAGACCTTCAGAGCACTTCAGTGCTAAACAGCTTCTGCAAGATGCTTGCACAATCTTACCTAGAGTAACTAGAAAGGACACAGAAACCAAAGACTAGAGACATTCTCCAGGACCAGAGACATTATCCCAGGGATGCAGGGAAGTCTCTCAAACTTTTCTTACCCAGGATTTGCTGGCAATACTCGTAAGGCTCTCAACTGGCTTGAACAAAGGTGTTTCTTGCTCTTCAGGTCTAGGGGAAGCTACCCTGACAGAGAGTAAGATGGTGAACTACCACCTAAAGCTAAGGACAGAAACAGAGGAGCACTAGAAGGCAACATTAGCAAAACCCCATACAAACAGAGAACTACTGAGTGTTGAAAAAAATACCAGCCCTTTTTGCTGGACTAAGTGCAAGGTCAGTGCATTGATTGAATGCTCTCCACTTGTACCCTTCTCCCATCAGGAAGTATTGGGGTGGAATCTGTGAACTTAGGACTTGTGTAACAACTGATTAGACAACGCTAACCTTTAGCTGAAGAAGCATGGCCTTTGGCCAGAACTTTCAGACCGATACTACCAGTCTTAGAGAATTGGGATTTCTAATGTCTATGATTATAGTAATTGTATTACCAGAGCATATGGGAATTGTAACAAGAACAGATGATCAATATGCAGGACCAAGGGCATCCTTATTGTGCTTAGCGCACTCTGTCCAGATGAGTTAGGCAGTGAAACCCCTCCTCAGCTACATGAGGTAAAGCCTGCAGGATCATAGAAACACAGTGGTGATTCTGGATGAATACACCATAGAGTTTACATGCCCCAGGAATATGACTTGTACTTGGGGGAGCATGTTTCCATCAGGACTACAAGCAGGCCCTCAATGTATAATGTGGTGAGTTAATGAACAGATGGGAGTTACCTCATATCCATTTCTCTCCAAGGACTGCAAGAAATGTAAAAGACAAGGTAGGGTAGGGCAGGCAGCCACGAGTGTATTCTGATGAGATTTACACTTCTCTTGAAATTCTATTGAGTTCAACATGAAAGATCTCAGGTATCTTTAGAAGGCGGACATCTTCTGTGTGCTGTTTGAGCTGGCTGATGAAAAGCAGTCTATTATTTCTGGGTTTTAAGTGTGTGTATAGGTCCCAAGTCATAATCCCTGTCCTGCATAAACTTTCCACTAACAAGACAAAATAAAAAAATTGTTTATGCATTAAAAGGACTGTTGTTTTGTCCTCAGAAGGTCCTTTAGAGCTGGCACAAAGACTATGACTGTGCAACAGCAGGAGGGACTCTGAAAAGATATTTGAAAGATGAAGGTGTCCTTCATACACTAGCGAACCTCCTCCAGCAAGGACACTTCAAGTCCTGAGATCAAGCGCTATGATACCACCTTGAGTTTGACCAGTATTCCCTGGATTGTGGTAAATGAGGTAATCTATGCATTTAGGTTTCCACTTCAGCCTTTCTACTCCATTTTTTACAGTAAAGTTCCCTTCATGCTTCAGTTTTGTGTAATATTGAAACTTCCACAAGTCAAACTGCCTTTAACACCTTGTGCCAGTAGCCACTGCAAGCAGCTGTGTGGGACTTGGTTGCTGGCTGGGGTTAAAACATGACAGTCCTTGAGAGCAGTCTTTACTTCCAAAGATTAAGTTGTTGACATAAGAGCTTTAAGCAGTTTCTACAACACAATGATCAGATACTGTTTTTACAGGGTTTATGTGAAAGATTAAAAACCATTTTTATTGGGTAGCACAAAAAGACGGTAACAAATGAAGTGTAATACACAATGAGACAATGTAAAATATTCAGCTGAAAGGTTCTTTAAGTTGCAAAATGGTTATATAGCCTCACAAGCTTTTGTTTGAAGCGCAGGCTAAAAATCCCCTGTTGCAATTGCAGTTACATATTCTTATTTGCATTAATGAACAGCAAGAGACATACATGTGTACTCTGCAGTCTTGCTTTGATTATGATACTACAGAACTACTAAACACCTGATACTCACACCTAGCACTATGGATATTTGGCACCTCGGAAAACTCAAAATGTAATGCGGAGCTGATCACTATGTGTAACAGAAGAGATTAGTTAAACATGCAATTTTGGAAACACTATCAGAGCCGGTAAGAGATGGTTACAGAAACCTCAAGTTTCAAGTACTAAATAGCGTTTTTCTGTAGACATCAAATGTTAAAAAAAGAAAACGTCATTTCAAAACTTCTATAGTTTGTTAGAAATAAACTCATACCTGGAAATACCAACTTCTCTTCTCTCTGTAATGTTTATACCTGCTCATTTCTTAACGGAATGAGTTTATATCATAGCAGCAAAGAAGATTTTCAGGAGAAACCTTCTATTTTTCATGGTTTGCACATCTATACATTTTCATCCCTGCATAACAAAATCAATACTATTCACTACATCTATGTTTCTATTTTTTTTTCTTTTAATTTTTTTTCATACACCTGTAACTAGTGCATAGTCCTTGGTTTGATAAAGACTGCTATATTCTGATTGCCAGGGTGGGAAAATTTTAAAGCAGAAAGACATCCTAACAGACCAACCTGTCCTCTCAAGCTCCCAAATCTTCCCCTGCTTCAGACACACTAAAATCTCTCAAGATCCCACACTCAGCATTTCTCTAAATCATTTTATTTGTGGTTCCACCTTATACTAGCAAAACAACATGTGTTAACTGCTAGATTTTACTTAACTGTGTACACTGATTCTTCACTCAGGGGCAATTATCACAACTTTCAATTGTATTTTTACTATCTCCATCCAAGTAGAATGTCTCAGTAACTTTCTTCTAAATTGAGGTTTTCAATTCAGTAGGCTCCATGCCCCTTTTCTGTTTTGCCTGCACGGACAAGGAATTGGAGGACTAGGATGTGACACATGCCCCTTATTACAATTCAAACGAGGCAAGAAATATTTAATCTGAATTTGGTGACAAAATGAATCTTTTAAGGCTAATTTTCAGTACGAGTACATGAACAAGAAACCAGAAAGTAAGGAGATAGAAGGCCACATCTCACATACACCAACTTTTTGCGTATGCTTCTTTTCTGTGCTGTAGAAGTTGAGGGTATTTGAGGTAGTTCAGCTCTCTCCTACTGTGCAAACTTGGGCACTTTTTTTCTGAGACCTGAATGTTTCATCAAATATGCAGTCTTTGTTGTTATGTTGGTGAGGTGGCTGATGTCAGCAAAGAGAGCAGTAGGGGATTTGTTTGTGTGACAAAGTCACTCCTCTTATGGAAAACACTCCAGCTGTTTTCACTGGCATTGTCCTTCTCTCTAAAAGCCTGGTAAAGGCACAGCTCAAACTGTGCCGGTTGTGAAAAGGGAAGAATAAAACAGCACCCCTGCAATTTCAGGGAACTTTGCTGTTTACATAAAATGTTTGGCAGCTGCAAGCACAGCCAGTGGTGATCTGTAGCCCATGATCTAGGGCTCTCACACGCTTGTGCACATGCTTTGCAAAGCATAGGAGCTCAAACTGTTCTTGGTAATTTCCTTAGTGTGGTAAGTAGCAGCCCTGCTACATTCAAGACTGTGCCATCCTGTCATATGAAAACACAAAAGGCTCTAATTAGTGTTTTGGCTTTCTCCTGGCCGTGCAGAGCTGAGTGGTCACTCAGTCTGTGAGGGGAGCTGTTGGCGGTAAGGGCTGTAGGACGCCAGGCTAGGTGACAGCAATGGAGAGAAAGAAGGACTTTCAGGGTTAGAGCCTCCACCACAGAGGCAGCAGCTGATGGCCAGAGTGCATACAGGTGACTTGGGCAAAAACGAAAAAGGGAAAAGGCCAGGAAGTCTGGAGGCTAGGGCTTTCTGTGCCTTCTCCCTTCCAAAGATGATACCCCTTCCTCTGCTGATGGGAAATAGCTCTGGCATCCATGTAATGGTCACAAATACTGAGAGCTGGGTGGAATCCCCTCTGCGAGAGAGTGAAAAATCTCATGCACCTGAAGACATGGCAAGTGCTCTGAAATAACCCACTGTGACTAACCAGCAGGGAGTAAGGGATCCTTCACTTCATGCTCTGAATGTGTCTGGTTGCCGTGCACTTTTCCATCAAATCATTATGTCAAGAGAGCTGGCAGCTAAGGCAGGCAGACTCAGGTCCTCCATGTACCTCTGCTATGATCCTCACTCACACAGTGAACCAATGGTCACTCCTGCTACAGTCCGTGACCTCTACAAATCTTAGCCTACCCTGGCTGTTAGCTCAGTGTAAAATAGGGAAAAATAAATATTTATTCCCATAGTTCCTTGTTAGCAGGCTGAATCCCAGTCCTACAGCAGCCTCTTACCAGTTGGGTTGTCACTTGTGGTTGTTTGATAATGCTGTCTTTTGTGCTGTGAAGAGTTAATAGGGGCAGTTGCTTCTAAGTTACATTCCTAACTTGCTTCATCAGGTTGTTTCCATACTCCCTTCCTCAGCCTGGGAGGAGTTTATTTTTCTGGGGAGTTGTCATTTGAAAGGAACATACACCACTCTGCCACCAAGCCAGGCACCACTCTTCAGAGTCACTTGAAAGCTTCAACATACTCCACAGGAAGAGAGGACAGGCCTGCCTTCCCCCAGTAGTCAATGGCACGTACTGTGTAAAAGCCGGAGACTGAGCTTCCTGCAAATGAAAAGGTTAGAAATGGTCACTGTGAAATGCTGACACCTGTGGTACTTGGAGGACGTGAAGCAGGCACTACTCCTGTAAAATACAGGTTTGTGGAACGGGCTGGGGAAATCAGTTCTGCACCCTAAGTAAGTGTGTCTATGCCTGTCTGCTTAAAAATGGTAATAAATTCCTCAGTACTGGCTTTTTTATCTCATTGCGCCAAGGACATCCTCTCTACTTATTAGGATTTGCAAGTACAGCTACAGGATTGCTTTCCCAGCACTCCCTTTGGAAGAAGGCTATGGCATCTGTAACGCACAACTAGTCATTTCCTTTTTTTCCGACTTACTTTTCTGCCTGAATTGTGCTTTTGGAACAGGTTATGTGGGGACAGGTTCAACAAAGAAGCAGAACAAGATGCACACAGGCTGACTGAAAACCCTCTGCTCTACTCAGGAAGCAGCACCACTTACTTAAAAGGTATGTGACTTGATGTTCTGTGGTTCTGCTGCTTTTTATCCTTGATTCAGTTCAAAGAACACAGCTTTCCCTAGCAGAATCTTTGATCCCACAAGCAGTATAAATTTGGGGGTATTTTATCTATTTAATTTATTTTTATGTGTGCTTTCATATTTTTATTCTGGAAGAAAAAGAATGCTAGAAATAATGGGAGAGAAGGAAGTTCCTACAATATGGGCTGTTGAGACATGATATTTTTTCAAGCAGTCTTTTTCGTTGTTGTTAATTTTGAAACAAACAATTAAAACTGGTATATAATATTGCAATGAATAATAATTTCAGAGATTTGCCATAGCCATGACTTGCAGTCTTTGTTTTCCTGTGTAACATTTACATTGCAATAATAGCTCTGAACTGTATTATGCAAACACTGCTGACATTAAGACTTTCTCAGGCTAAGATGAGCCTGTGTTTCTGGTAAAAACATCTCTCAACTGCTTTTTATTAGTATCACTATGAGGCAAGTTTTGTCTGAATTTCACCCAGTCCTCACCAGTGCTAATGATCAATATTTGTTGGATGTTCATATTGCAGACTAGACCACATTGGCTTAAAAACAAAAAAAACCCAAACCAAACAAACAAAAGACCACCAATCCGCCCCCGCAAATAAACAAAAAAACACCCAAATAAAACATCAATCTCTTTCTTCACTTGGACGTTTCTGGTCATAATTTTTTGTGGGGTTTTTTGTTATAATTTTTGCATGTTTCTACACCAGCTACAGAAGTGCTCCTTAACTTCTTGGGGACCTTGCCAGGCCTGCAGCTGGGTGGTTTTGCCTTCCGTGACAAGGACTTACCCATGGCATACTACTAATAATGTCCTCACAACTTTTTGACAATCACTGTTTGTCCCTGAGAATAAAGGTCTCCCTGAGAATACGATCCTAAAGTAAGGGATGTGCTCTTATTTGTGTTGGGACTGTACATTACTAGTAAGTTAGGTACCTTCAGTAGTTACTAAGCAATGTTTCACATACTCACGAGTGGCAATATCAACATGACCGATTACCTAATATGCACACTCTTGCCATACCTGGACTATAAACCCAGAGAGTGAATATTGTGTCTTTGGCATTAATCCGCTGGTATGCTTTTCCATCTGATGAGAATTCCACTTCAAATGTCTTTATACACCTAGGAAAGAAACCAGAGACGTTAGTAAATACAACTGATAAAGTGTTGAGCAATCAAATACTGATCTCAGGGCTATTTCAACAAAAAGCACAAAAATGAGAAATGTTCAGTTGACTCATTCCTACCAAATGCAGGATGGCATGAATTGGCAGTATTAGGAAGAACTTGGGCTCCAACAGCCCACAGAACACCCAGACTGACTTGCTACTCTGGGTATATGTATGGGTATAAGCATGACAAAATGTTATGCATCTTTCTCTCAGACACCAGGGTTATCAAGGATGATGAATCTAAGGAGAGAGACTTGAAAAGGAGCTGAGTCACTGCCTCCTGAGGTAATCTGGTTGTACACTGGATCCCCTGTCAGAGTTCACTTAGAGACGGCTTCCAGTTGAGTCCAGCTTGCTGAAGGAAGCAGCTGGAGATTTTCTTTTCCCGTTCACATCCCTTACAGAGATGTGCAAGATCTGACTTAGGCATCAGTGGATAATGTAACTTTTACCATGAATCTTCCTGTCTGCTATGCTGAAGGCAAGTCCCTCAGAAATGCCATTGACTGGTGAGCAACAGAGAGATTCCTTTGGTCAGGAAGCAAATTAGTCAGTGTTGCTCTTCACAGTTTGTGCATGCAGGTCCTACAGTTCATTTTGTCAGACAAATGCACTGTATCATCTATCAAGGAGCAACCATTCATTAATCAGTGAACTTGTTTCACGCTGTAGGGCTTGCAGAAACTTATGGAGCTGTATGTTGGTAACTCATTTGTATCCATTTTATATTAAAGCTACTTACTTTGACTTTACACAGTCATCGTCCCACAGCACAATCACCTGCCCCTTTGTGACAGGGATCAAACGAACACCAGTCACCTGTCCAGAGACACAAGCTCATGTAAGAAAATGGTACAAACCAATAAGCCAGGTCAGATTTCTGTGTTCACCCTTCCTTATTAATTATTTGCTTTGATTTTTTTCCATTAAGATCAGGCGTGAAAACAAAATTCTTGGCTCTGTAGCTTTTTGTAGCTCATGTCTCCCACTCGTCAACCTTGCAGAGGATGTTCAGAGGCTCTGGGTACCACTATGAACATGGGTGAGATGGAATGAGCAGATACAGATGTCTAATATGACAGTCATGATTCCATATTATCTTAAGCTATCAGTTATTATCTGGAGAGCTGTTGTCATGCCTTGTAGCGTATCACGTGGTTTTTAAAAAGATACTGCACTTTTGAGCACAGTACAATTTATTGATTTCCCACCATGGGAACTTCTATTTATCTCAGTGATGGCTCCTATCACTTGCTATGTAATATTTTATCTTGAATTATATCTTGGAGACTCTTCTCATCAAAGGGGAGAAGAATTGTTTATTTACTAAATCTTACACGGTACTTTTAACAAAAAGTTGACTCAAATGTTCAACTGGGTTTTCCTAGTAAGAAGTAGTTTCTATTTTGATGAGTCTGACAGTAGAATACAACACATACTTGATCAGGAACAGATCTGGGTCTTGCACAGATGTGGATAAGAAAGACTGAGGGAATGGGAAAGTCTTGTTTCAGTGTCAGGATGCCACCTTCAGGAAATTGGAATGGGCCTGTTGCCAGTGGGTCCTGTGGAGTCAAAGAGTAGGGTTGTGAAAAGTCTTTTATTACAGCACCTAAAGGCCAACTGTTAAACCAGTGTAAAGCACCTGTGTACTTACTTTAGGACTCTCAATTTCCAGTACAGCTGGTGCTGCTAACGCTTACACACATCAAAGTTCTTCAAGCTGGGAGACTTTTCAATCTCACCTGTTCTCCAGCTCTTCAGATAACAGAGGGTTTGTCCATCTCACAAACTGTGTTGATCACAAACGCCCTCAGACACAATCTGTCACTTCTGGTAACCTCCCACAGATGCTTTTCAGGCTAGAGGTCTTTACAAACCATATCCCTATCTCTTCCTGGTGTGCAGATAGCTACAGCTATTGCTAGCTACAACAGCCGCACAGCTGGTCTCCAAGGATGAGGCTGTACCAGACAGCCAAGAGCATCTAAAATCTTGCTGCTGCCCTTTTCAAGGAAGAGCTGATGTCTCCTACAGTATCCAACAGGTCTTAGCAATAGTCAGTTATGGTGACTGGGAAGAGAAAACATAGTATTGTATACAAAGTCAGAAGGCAAGTACTATCTGTGGGCCCTGAAGGGGATAAAGATGACCTCCTTTTTTTAACCTGGGACTCTGAATGCATAGGGCCAACTAGGGGAGAGGAGGCTGAAGTGACAGGCTGCTCACATATGCTCACATATAGTAAGCAATCTCCACAGAGATTTTATCTGTAGGGAGGAGTTCTCACAGAAGACTTATTCCTTAATTACCTCTGTGGTGCATTCAGCGCTAGTGAGGAAGAGGAAAAATTGTAGGTCTCCCTGTGAGCCCCTCAGAGTCTTCTGAATTTGCACTGGGTAGTTTTCACCTCAGGGAGCTGCTCATTTTCTATTATTAACGGGGTTCATTTCAACTCTCTAATGCAGCAATTTGGCCCTTCTGTAATATACACAGTGCCATGTGACTTATTTGGGGAGACAGAACAGAAAGAGTCTCAAAGTTCATTGAAGTTTCAGAGAGAGGGCAGAACTTCCCCAGAAGCAACTGTGCCTCCTTATTTTATGGGGAGGCCCAGAGCAAAGAGGTTGTACAACATAAATGCAAAGGCATAAATTGTGTATCAGCTACAATTTTCTGTGTGACTGCAAGTGAATTTTTGTGTGTATATGAAAAGTGCATGACTGTGGGCTAAGGAAATTTTGACTACAGGCCTGATTTCTTCAAGCAAACACATAATCATACCTCAGCATCCCTTATTTGCTGGAACTGTTCTGGAGAAGGAAAGTCAGGGCTTCCTAGGTTTTTCCACTTCAGATAGGGATTGGTTTGATTGTTATCCATGTAATATGTCACATACACTAGCTCTGTAGGAACACAAATGAAAGAAAGTAAACTCTTTACTTGGATTTAAAGATCATCAAGAATAAGGTGTGTAAGTTTGCGTTCTCAAAAGTGATTTCAGGACTTTGGAGCTTAACTTCCACTGGAAAGTCCCATGGCTAGCACTTTATGAGGCTCTACAATTTATATTTGACAAGCTTACATTTCAGACTATTACTTCCATAACTAGACTTGAAATCTTCTTTAGGTGCTGCATGGATTTTTTGGGTAACTTCATCAGCTGTGCAATTGTGTGTTTGTGTTGGCTGTCTTGGAGTCATCTCATTAAGGGAACTGCTGCCTGAAAATACCCAGCCAGGGATATTGAGATCAATAGTCTTCCAAAAAGGTAGCACTTGGCAACTGCCATTAAAGGCAGGGTCAAAGTGTAGGCATTAGGAATTACCTTTCAAAGAAGAACACCACGGTACCTCAGAAAATCTATGTGTGCAAAATGATGAAAGTTAGCAAATGAAATTCACTCTTGCAATGAAAGGCAACTCAGCAGAAGTTTCCCAGCTGATGTTCCGTCCTAAAGATGACTTAACGTGAGCTGCCTACATGATATTTGTTTACCTCTAAGTTTCGGGAAGTGAGTGGCATTCACTGTGACCGTGCTGATGTTGGATGAAGTTCTGTTATCCTCACTTGAATACATCAGTACAGTAGCTTGCCAGCTGTCTGAGGGCTGTGTCTCACTTGGGGTGTGCACAGATGCCAGCACACCAACTGTGCTGTTTTGAGCACTTTCATCTCCACTGATCTTCACTTCTGCAAAAATCTGCTCTTCTCCTTTAAAAAACATGACAATTGTAAGCATCACTGTTAGTCCTGTACCAGAAGCTGGAGGGTCAAAGCATGCAAATAGGTTGAGCATAGGTTGATCTATATTCTGCCTTATTTTACCACTTACGACATTCAGTCAGATTTATCTTACAGCAATACGGCATGCACATACTACAGCAATTCTTATGCTTAGCAGCTCAGCTAGAAACATGCAAACCGGAGACAGTGAATAACGTTCTTCCTGTAACATGATGCATGAGTCTTCCAGCTGCAGGGATTTCTTAAAGACAGCTGCAGCCTGATGGGATGTACCACTTGCATCACAAGAGGGAAGTACCAGTGAACAAAAAAACAAGTGGTTGGCACAGAGAAAGTATAAACAAAGCAGTAAGTTAAATCAAATGGATAACAGATTATCAGGAATATTTTGTGAGCTATCAATCTCTTTGAGAAATTTTCTTAACACAGCTAGTAAACACTGAGTAGAAGAACTCCTGCTTTTACAAATGGCAAGATGTCTGGAACAATCTTTCTTAGGCAGGAAACTTTGAGGTAGGAGGGGTTATTGATGTGCTCTTTAATCAGTGATTACTATACCTAGCAGTGCCAGCAAGCCCATGGCAGTCAGCACTGGTTTCCGCACCATCTGGACATGAGGTGGCTTTGTATTGTTCATCTGAAAACGTGCTGTCAGAGTCCGTTGTGTGAAGTAATGGGGGTAGTAGCTCAAGAAGGCATTGTCATTACTCAGTAATGAGTAGTTGATGGTGTTGTTGGCTTTGGAAATGAGCAGATTTTGGTGCTGGATGATTACCTGCAAGGTCAAAGACAAAATGGACTTTCACCTTGGAGAAAATACAACAAACATGCAGTACCTGTATTTTTTTTAAAATCTTTACAGCATTCTGGAAAGAACTGTCATTCTGCCTTTTAGAAAAGAGTGAAGAAAAACCTGTTCATCAACTGTCGAAAAACTGTTCACAACTCTTAGAAAAACTATACCTTAGGTGATACACTAATCACTGTAAAATCTGATGTATCTACATAGTTTTGCCAGTAACAAGTCTCTCAAATAATTATTACTGATACTCTCCATAAATAATGAATACATTTCCTTGTCTATTGCACTACAAACGATGCTCCTCTGTCTTGAATATTTAAATAGTAATCAGGATTTACCATCTGAATTATATCTAAATGGTTCTCCAAATCTGGAGTTACTTTGTACCCACTACAACCGTGTCTGTGAGCTGGTCCTGGATTCTGTTTCTCAATTAGTCATTTTTCCCACTTGGTGCTAACTTGGAATTAATTATTCTGGTGTTTCACTGGTTGCTGTGCTGCTTTCCTGCAAAACATCAGAGTTCCCAAGTTCTCTGTTTATCAGATTGTGCCTGAGTATCAGAATCAAGCAGAACTTCAGAAGGCTAACAACTGAACAGCCTTGCAATTGTGTCCCTGAAGGAACACAGGGCTTCTATACACCCAAGCATTAATTTTCCATTGGATGTGTCCTTCCTTCTCCCTTCATATCACCACATCATTATAAACACTGTTGCTTTGTCTTGCAAACTCTGTGACGCACTCAATGACTTGTTGCCTTAGAGAAGACTGCGTGTATATGCAGTCTCAGGGAGCTGGGAGCCTTTGTCTCCCCAGGAGCAGCTGATAAGATGCATCTTTTTTCTGGGTGACATACATGCTCCCATGTTTGGGAATTTTTCCTTCGCACAGGGGTACTGGGACTGTATGTGCTGTATATAGTAGCGGCTCACAAAGCACCAGGCCTGCAGTGGAAATTATTGCTATGCAGGTGAAGGGCTGAGCTTGCTCTGGGGCCAGGGTTCAATCACTGCAGAGGCAGGAATGTTGAGCATTCTGTTCTCCTTCTGCTTTTCTGGTGAACATCAGTAACAACTAGCAGTAATTAATACAACCATGTGTACAGCCAATATCCAAAACAAAAGAATGGGCCTATGCTGAGAGCTCAAGGGACTTCTTAATTATACCTGATGTCTCTTGATGAGATAAACGTATGAAGGAGCTGGGAAATAATGTCTCACATATGTGAGGTAACAGCTAGAAGTATTGACATCAGAGCAGTAGTATTACATGGAGAGGGCATGTGTGGGAGTAGTCTTATCAGATGGATCTAACTGGGGGACTGTGTACATTCTCCAGCTTAGTTCTCTAACACTCCTCTGACAAGTTCTCAGTTTGGTTTCAGGCAGGATTTTTTTTTAAGGAAAGATGAAGAAAACTAATACAAATTAAATCAAGCTACTAAAACCAGACTACTCAGGGAAACCCCCACTGCATCAGTAGGGAGCTCTCCTTTTTTAGGATCTATTAGTCTGAGTAGTTGCTTAGAAATAAACTGTTAGTCTACTTTTTCAACTGCATTAACACATCAGGAGACACTACTGTGCCAAGATTACCAATGAACTGTTACCTTTACAACCATAGCTGCATAGGTCACGTCAGCTCGCCAGAGTTGTGGAATGGACCATCCAACCATTGGATCTGCTTCATCATTGTATATGGCAATAGAAGAAAAACTTGGAAACAGCTTCTGAATTTGCTGAACTGCTTCTACTTCTTGTTGCAAGATGGAGAGAGAATTCCCACCTCCCTGCAACAATATTTCTTATCTGCTTAGTGGTAGTGAGAACACAATGGTAAACATACCTAGAGTCATAAACTTAAAACATATCCTGAAAGCATATTCCTGAGTCACCAAGATGCTATGGACCAACAACATTAGTATTTTTACCCCATCTACTACAGCATGTGCCGTTTGTATGAACTCCTCCTAGAATATAAAATGGAAAAGAAGCAGAGCAGTTGTTTCCCCTTGGGAATCAGGCAAAGACAAATTTGCTTTGAGTTGAAGACTTGTAACTGAACACCACCACAGTTTTGCAAAAATAGGTAGCCATGCATCCTGCTATTAGGCTGGACACTCATCATCATCATCATCATCATCACCATCATCATCATCTTCATAAATCAGAATAAAATGTAACTTGAACTGATCGAAAAAACGATTTTAAACTGAAACCTTGGACTAACCTTCTTATGGAGAGAGATGTAATCCAGCCTTACACCAGTCTCCCCTGTGAAGAAGTTGGTCCCATTGTAGCAATGACACAGAAGACTCCAGCATATGGGTGACTTGGGTAAGGGATGGAAGGAATCCCCAGGTCCTCCAAATTTTAGAAGAGGACTGGCTGCTCTTAATCCTTCTGAGCAAGCATCATAATAGTTGAGAAACCCTGAAGTCCAAGCAGATACATTAATCAAAGATGATAACTCAAAACAGAAACTGGATCTAAAACTACAAGGAGATGTTACAATGCTACTATTTGGTTTACTGGCAAGATCTCACAAACTGGGACTACCCTTTCCTATGCATTGAGAACACAAGAAG
The DNA here is from genome assembly GCA_013400915.1 of Pardalotus punctatus. NCBI lineage: Eukaryota > Metazoa > Chordata > Aves > Passeriformes > Pardalotidae > Pardalotus > Pardalotus punctatus. Next base: position 76,000 of record VZTX01001341.1, on the reverse strand, counting down.
ATATCAAAACCTCAGCTGCCCTCACAAGGTTCTTCCAAAAGTCTTGTACGGACAGGTTCCCAAAGCATGCAACTCTCAGGGAAGAGTTTTCCTTTTATTCCTTATTCCTGATTTCCTTCACCCCCATAACTGCTACTAACTGTACCTTATATCCAGTTAATGAACTGCATCTTCTTAGTGTAACTCCTGTTTTGTTTCTTCTGTTCCACTATCCCTGATGTCCAAGCAGGGAATAAAGTTTAGCCAGTAACATGACCTTAGCAAAACAGACTTGGTGTACCTGTCACATTCCTTATCACTCCTCCCTACCTTACTTTGTCAGTATACCTTAGGTCTCACTGCCACTCCTCCGCTCACCCCACACACCTGTCTGACTTCATCACACTAGTAAGCGCTCCAAAACATGCTCACCTTCTACTGTCATAGACACATTGTCAAAGTCGTGGTGGTCTGGTTCATTCCATGTTTCAAAATTCCATTTAGCAACATGCTCCAGTCCATACCTATCTGTAGGAGAGGCCTCATTTATCAGTGAGCTGCATGTTCAGACAATATTACAATAAGTGACTTATTCTGGCAATTCTATTAGTTAGGGCTGCAAGTGAGGCTCAGCACCCAGAACGACCACTACATCATTTCCCTCACTATTTTTAATATGAGAGAAATGTGATTCAGGAGTTTCAAAACGTTCTCTCATTTTTGATGAAATGCAGCAATATTTGAAAAATATGGAAGGTGAGAGGGAGATGAATTACAGCTTTGCGATTAGGGCACTCACCTACCCTTAATTCAGGTTGAGCCTTCTGTCTCGTTAGAAATATTTGAAGCTGGCATGCACAAAGTATTCAGGTTATCATGCTCCAGTGAAAGCTGGTGGTTTACAGTCATAACAATATAACAAGGTTTAAAGTCAGTCCTTTGAGGCAGGTCAAATGGGCTACCCAGAACACTCTACTCATTCTTGATGTTGGCCATGGATCAGTAAAAAGAAGGGACCATTATCCCATGGTCTCCATGGTCTGGCGTATTTTCTGGCAGATTTTGTGTTGAAATGCAGGGTCTTGAAATTGATCACAACACACAGAACTTTTTTAATAGCCAGAAAGAATTACAAAAGAATAAATAACAAGACTTCTATTTTTTTAACTTACCTATGTATCTCTTGGCCAGAACCATAATTAAGTTTCTCCATTTTACTAAATGTTCTTTATCTTCAAAATCTAAAAAATATCCTGATGGATTCCCCATCAATTCAAATCCTAGAAAAGACATAAAGAATTGGTCTTCTTTTTTTTTGAATGCTATCTCATTTTGATTAATGAAAGGGTTATCGCATCATCTGAAAAAAAACCTGTTGATAAAGAAGCATCATTAAATGGGATCTCTTTCCTATTTTCACTTTGTGCTCCCACCAGAAATATTTCAGATTTTATGTTGTTTACCTGTTACTTATCAGTGACTATGGTAATCAAAACTAATAATCACCAGAAATTCCAAACAGTGGATATTTGCACAAATTCATGGGAAGTTATAACTTGAGTATGTTTCTCTGGCCTTTTTAGGTACATGTCAATGGGTACAAAGGCTTTTCCTCTTCAAGAGATCTCATTTCCAAATTCATCCATCTGAAACTGCCTTCAAAGGCAATGTAAAACCATTTGTGTTGTCTTAATTGCTATAATATCATTTTGCTCACAGTTTACATTTGCATGAACATGAGGAAAAGGCAAGTAGGTAGATAATAATTTTTATCAAAACCAGCTTTGGAAAAGCTCTCTAATAATTTTCTAATAATTGTACCATACAGGCAAACAGATATATCAGGCTGTGGAGGCAGGGAGCTACACTTACCTGGAATCAGCTTATTTTCCCACAGGCGATCCATAAGATTATCCAAGGCAGTAAAATTGTAGTTAAGTTTGCCATTCACCACTCTGACGAACAAAGGTAATAAAAATTACAAATGTAAATATTATAGCAAAGATAAGAGTTGATAGTAGATAATGAGTCACATGGCTTTCTTCTCAAAATTTATATTTGACTTGGATTCCTGGAATTGTACACAAACTTCCTTCCTCTAAAGTAACGAGTATTCACCACAAGTAAGTCATGTGTCTTAACCAATCCATGCCCTTTTCCTACTCCAGCAGCAACAGATGTAATATAATGGATTTGCTTGCTGAATTCTGACTTTTTAACAGAATATTAAGATTTCTAACTCTTTGCTGAAGTGAAATTTACATAGATTTTTTTGCCTAAGATGGTTTCCAATTTCCATTGGATTACCTGCTGCTAGGCCAGCTCTTTCCACACTGCCCCATATGCAGTCTTTAATGTTCTTTTAATTTGGAATATATAATACAGATTTCTTAGTAGCACTTTTTATGGTTGTAGGTCCAGCTGAAAAAAGAACTTTGTATCTTTCAAAGAATGCTGAATTTATGCATATGTCTGTAATTTTTACTTCATTGTAAGCATTTGCTTAGCAGTTCTCCTGTACTCCCAGGATCTCAGGCTGCAAATCTTTTATTCAGCTTTGAGTAAAAGCATTCAAAGACTTGGCAGCCCTACGATGAATCTCTTTGTGTCAGGGAATCTTGCAGGAACACAGGTACTAAAACTTTGACATACACATGCATGGGAACTCTGGAATTCTTTTTTACTCAGGAGATGAAAAATGGTATTTTCAATTTATATGTGATACATTTGAAGATTTGCTTTAAATTCCTGAAAGGTTTTCCTTGCTTGGTATCGAGTAGAAACAAATACAAGGTACTGCATGCGTCAGTTTCCCATAACTTCTGAACTTACTGCCAGATTTAACTGAAATCTGAAAGGGCTGGAGAATTTTTGCCAGTATGAAGTGCCAAACAGGAGTTAACAATGAACTTCTGTTGAGAACATTCTGTCAGTGTGACTTACTGCTGTTTAGCCCAGTAACAGCTTTGGCCTGGGGGCCAAATTCTGTCCTCAGTATGACCTGAGCAAAAGGCTTTGTAAGCACCCTTGACATAAGTCCACCCCTGGTAACACAGTAGCACTGAGCAAAGTCTTGGCAACACCTCTCAAAACTGATTTCTCCAGCTGTGCCAGAGCACTACATGCAATTTTTCTAGCACAGTGCAGCCTGACCCCTTCTCCTGCAGTCTTGCCTGCTCTTTCCTAGACACTTTGCCTCTGCTCGGGTGGAAAGCTGTACAAGTGAACTACAGATGCAATGCCCTAGGTATGATGGAAGGGGGAGAGACAATCACAGTTCTTGCAACTGATCAGTTCTAGCAAGGCATGACAAGCACACAGGATTAGATGTGAAAATGGAGCCGTCAACAGAGCTCTTAAATCAATGGTGGGCTCAGTGCTGAGAGCCTTGTTGCTATCTGTGCCTCCCCATGCATTTGTGAGCCTCTTCGATGGAGGCTCTTCCTCTGTGCTTTCTTGTCAAGGAAAGGTTTCAGTGAAGAAATTGCAATAGCAAATTAGTAGTAGTTCCAAATTAAGAAGGGCTGGCAGAATTGCCCAGTGAATAAATAAGGGAACTGTGCAACCTGAAGAAGACAAATCTCTGACCATGGTATAGAAGAGGAGGAAAGGGCAAGCAAAATAAATGTAACGTAAGCAATATCCACTGTACCAGCTCCACGTTATGTAACAAAGCACACAATCTTAGCCCCAGACTGGTCAAACTCTTTTGCCAAAGACCTGAAGTAGGCCTTTTTTTCTTTTACAGTATGTCCTACTACCATGACAGAAATCATCATGTATGCAGTCACTGATGGGCTTAAAGTTCCTGCCCAAGTCAAATGGTGCAGCTGTAAAAGAAGCAAATAGGAGAAAGAAATTAATTTGCTTTATTTATTTTGCCTTAAAGTATTTTAAAAGTCACTGTTGTACTAAAGCATGGCCATTTGGAACCAGGGTTTTTCCACTTAGAGTTTTTTCTAAAAATCCTATTCCAAAGTTCAAAGAGAAATTTTTTTTTTGGCAAAAGTTAGCTCAGCTCCCTCAGATCCATTAACTATTTCCAGTTGTACCCTGTGTTCTATTGAAATATTTGCTTACATGCACACTTACAGTCAGTGTGCATAAGAATTATTAACTACACTGTCTTGTAAAAAGTTAATAATGCCATTTAGATAAAAGCAAAGGAACTAGGGTCTTCCTGACTCCAGTCTAAGGTCTACACATCCTCGGAATGGCTTGCTTTGTGGACAATCTGTTGCTGAAACAAAGGCTCCAGGCCCATCTTAACAGCTTTCCACTACCTCCTATTACTGAAGTAGGTTTTTTTCAAGTATGGAGAGAAATTCTTTTCAGATGCATTGGTGGCTACTAGACAGCTTGCCAAAGAGTTCTAAGATACTCATGCTGCATTTCTTATCCATGCCACTTTCAGCCTACTCCCATTCACAAACTTAATCTCTTGGGAGGGCAGAGGTAAATTAGCTTTAGCTGTCAACACCTGGTGTCACAGCCAGATCTGCTCCAGTTAGCACAGCTGCAGATATTTACTCCTTAGCTTACAGCTATAGCTTCCCTCCTGTGCCCAGTATCTGTTTCTTTTCTTCTGCCCTGAGTTGATCCTGTCCAGAAACAGGGTTGCAAGCCCTGGAAAACAAATGCACACACAGAGATTGGACCAAATATCTTATCTACACAGAAGAGAGAACGAAAACCACGGGCAGGAAGTGTTTCCATTTCAGGTGATCTTCAGTCAAGTTAATGAATCTCTGATATGTCCAGCTAACTTTATCAGACTTTTTTGTAACATATCAACTAAATTTCCTGTGATAGGAAGCCTTGTGGCTGACCCCTGTCAGTAGATCACAGCCCAGTTTAGGAACTCAAATGTACCATGTAAGGTAACCACCAACAGAGATACTCTGTGGAAGAGAATCTAGGATTAGGATGATTGGGAAATACCAATATACTGGAATAGTACCTTACTCATTCTAACATTCTCACTCAGCTGGTGTGGTCTCCCTTTTGTATTTCTGGTGAACACAGTTACCACGCACACCAAAAGCTGATATAATCTGCCTTGCTTTCATCAATGTCTGAGAACAGTTTCTCTTCTGTCAGATTGGCTGTAGCGGCTGACTAGCACCACTCCCACGGCAGAAGAGCCTGCTTACATCCTCAGTGGGAGCTTCTACTTGGAAAGATTGCTCACCTAGTTGCAAATGCAGGCAAGAAGCAGGAACAGAAAACTGGCACAAGGTGTTAGCAGAGGAGAGAGATACGACTCACACCTGCAAAATTTTTCAGCAGGCTATTGGCTGACTCACACTTGGAAGGAGGACTCCATGAGGGAGGCACCTAAAAAAGACCCTGCTCCACTGAAGGTTTTCTGTGTTACAATCTTAGAGAAGCAACAGTGCAGTCTAAGAGACTGCCCTGCCACGGTAGTATCTAGTATCTCTACTGAGATAATGATCCTATTACATACTACCATTCATTTGATAAAGATGCTCAGCCATGTGCCAGACCATTTTTGTCCGCCCTTTTAAGGGGGTTCCTGCAATCATACACTCTCTTGTCCATGGTGTCAAGGTCCAGGATATGGACCAACGGTAACAGTCACCGCTGTTCTTCATAAGCATAAATACTCATGATAATTAAATTCCCCCTCTCAAGACTAAATAGAGTGAAAACAGTTCTTGAAGTAAGTGACTACTATCAGGAGCATGCATATAGGTACAGTGTTCCAAGGAATTGCTTACCAACTTCTAGAATCCATGATGCCATTTTAGGGATCATAGAACTTGAGAATATGCACAAGTGCCCATCTATCCTGGAAAGGATCTTAGTGTCCAAAGTCAAGCTGTTCACTGGAAACAAACAACAATAAACTTCCAAATGTTCCCACAACAGTAACTGTTGGGGGAACAAACAACAATAATTTATGCCATTTCAAATTTTTGTGGCCACAAGGTCCTCCAGAAGGAATGGTCTTCAGAAGCACCATTTTTAGCTAGAACAGGCTGTTTAACGGACAGGGAATTATGTAAGCTTAGAGCAGAGCATCTACAAGATGAAGGTCAAAAGCTCTGGACAGAAAATGTCAGCAAGTTCATTTTTTCCAGAAGGGAAACTTGTTGCCCTCCAAGTGCCTCTTACAACACAAAAGGATCCCACCTCCTTGGTTTTTCTAATTACTTTTCCAGCTGTGAGGAATGAAATGAAGCGAGTTTAAAGTTCAGGTTGTTGCAGAGACCTTGTTTGCTCCAAACCCACCAACTGTCTCCATAAGCATCTTGCTCTGCTAAGTACTTTAAAAACCTCTGGACCTTAAAAGCTGATCCTAAGGGACTGTGAGCATTACTGAAATGATACCTCAGAGTACATGAAGGGCAGAATAGCTCTCACTAGCATTTGCCTTTCCAGAGGCAAAATTCTCAGCAGTTCTCTCTAGATTTCTTCAGTGTCAACCAAAAGCCCTACTAGTCTGGTATTTCAGGTTTAAGTAGAAGATCATTAATAAATAACTAAGAAATCAGTAGGTTCCTGGGTTATTAATAAACAACACTTCCCCCTCCTAAATTGAGTGGAAGTTAACAATACAGTACTACTCATTCATACTAGAGATGCTTCTGCCATATTCTTGCTCCACTTGCTCTCATTTCCTATGATCACTACAGGAAAAGTAAATTGGTTCCTGTCCATGAAATCCCCATATTCCAAAATAACCATGATCACTTGATATTTTTGAGGCTCATGAATACTGATTCTTCCTCCCTGGTGGTCCCAAGGCAAAACACAGCATGTGCTTTTCACATATGCTTTGCAGACCAAAAACCTAATTCAGAGGCTTTTCCAAACACCAGACTACTTAACCCACACAAAAGAATTAGTATATTTTATCATTTCTGTGTCTATTTATTAGCATTAATTTTTTCTGCATTTGCTTCTCTGCTCTATCATTTCTGAAAGTGGGGTTTGAAAATCTGCTTGCTTTACAGTTATGGCACAGCTTCTGCACAGAATCACAATGCTGAAGACTTCAGTCTGTGCTGGCCCGCACTACACATAATTCGGTCACCCTGTAGTAGGAATGAGTCAGCCCAGCAGTAATGGGAGGATGCGTTACAAAACCACAGAGCCAGGCAGCATCCAGCCTTTGCTGATGTCACAGCTTGTCACAGTTAATCCATCCACACAACCAACCAGCCTGGTACATGCGCAAAAAGAAGGATGGGTATGAATCTCTGTGATTTAGGAATAAACTGCTTCAAAAATGGAGAATGCATCAGCTGTTACTTACTGGAAATCACTGCCTCTTCTACAAGCCAGTCAAGAGGCTGTGCATTCAGCTGAATCTTTTTATTTTTTAAAAAACATAAAAATAGAATTGACTTTGATTTATACAGCATCTTAATAAGCTTCTTTGCTCTTTGAAATCAGCACTATTTGAGCTTCACCTTGCAATGGCAACTCACAAAATCCTTGCTGTGATCTGGCTGAAATTCACAGGCACAGAAGTGCAAGCAAACAATGGATGTTTTCAAGCTGATGCTAATCATGGCCTATGATTTTCCGTTTCTTACTCAGCCTGCTTTTGTGAGCATAGTCTCAGTCCTTCTTTCAGCAATGAACGTGCTGTGTGTGGGGGGAAGAGAAAGAGAGGCAGACAAAGCACCAACAGCTTCCTGTGTCGAGGTGAGTTAGCCTCGGAAAATATCGTTAGACTGTTGCGTCTCTTCTCCCGCCACACCCCTCTCCCCCTTAAAAACAATTCCAGATGTAAAAGCAGAAACAGGATGTAGAAGCAATTTAGGCAAGGGCATATGCTATTTTAGTATCTGGCCTTTCTAGACACGTGAACATAGCCAATCAGACCACTTAGGCACGGATAATTCAGTGTTGTGAGAGCTTGTGATCCCTTGCTGAGGTTTGTTATCTTCACAATGATTTGCAAAGGGAACTAATTAAATAATGATAAGGCGAAATAGCAGAAAATGCATTTTGGCTGAATCTTCCCTACAAATTTAAAGGCTTTGCAAGTAACTGTAAGGTTTAGTCTGAGTTGGACTGCTAGAGGACACCTTTCTGACTGAGTTTGATGTATGAAACTGATTAAATTCACAGTAACGCCTGGCTACAAGTAAAATGTTCATTGTGATCTGATGCTGCCCTTGATGACAAAATTCCAAATAATGTCCCCTATAAGCAAAAGTTTTGAAATGAGGGGATAGGGAGACTAAATCCATAATGAAGATTAAAGATGCACAAGGAAGAGAAATCATGACCAAATGCTAAAACTAGCTTACTTCAAGCACATAACTCCTTTTGGCACTGCCTGGGAAAGCTGTCGCAGAATGTTTCTTTCCAAGCAGTGGCAGAACTGCTCTCTGTATGCATCCTGCATTCTAATTCAAGCACACATAATATGGCATCTTCTGTAATGAACCTCCATGGTACATATTTGACTTACTATCTTTATTTCACAGTTCTGTTATTATCATTCCTTCATGTTCACATCTTTATTTTCTGTTTATGCTCCACTTATTCTTTTGTCTACTAGCTGTATGAGGAAATACAGTCCAAAAGTATGTGACTGCAACTACATCACAGGACATAGCTTATTTATTGTTAGGTAAATCATAATATTGAGAGGGAATGATTGCCCTCCCTGCTGCCAAGTATGCAACAAGAACCAAATTCAGCAACGCTCTACTTAGTGTGCTCTTGCAAGCACTTTGGTTGCTCATGTACATGCTGTAATTGCACCTGAAATTCTGCATTAATGCAGAATATGCTGCTTTTACCAGGTACTTTACTTTATCTCATGGTTCTCAAAATTGTTTCCACCTGTCAAGATGTGTATTAAGGAGCATGTAATGGATGAACAGTCTAGAAAAAGACAAACATGGAACTAAATACTGAAGGTGTGAAGATTTAGAGCTAGATTTCTCAACTGATGTACTTCTCCTACATCAAAAATACAGCTAGCACATGGTGAATGATGAAGTCCAGCAGATGCTGGATCTATTTGCGTATGGTATGTAGTTTCAGGTATGTCTTTCTGTATCAAACCTTAATTCCCTGTGAGCAACTTTATGTTTAACTTGAATATGTAACTTAGTTGCAAAATGATACCAATTTTATTTTCTAATTTACTAATGTTTAATAACTTATGGTGAAAAGGCACAATGAATATGTCATCCATGTCTTGCTCTTAATTCTGAAATATTTTTGTGATTAATGGTTTCTGAGTACTTCAGAACTGACAAATGAGCACTATAAGCCAATCTGGGAGGAGCAGTTTTTTAGATGGCATGCAAGTGTCTGCTCTTCATTCTTGAATATAAAACATAATAAAATCTCTGACAATTAGGGGTAAAACTAGCCAGTTGCATTTATAGATAGTTTTGAATGAGATGCAAACCTACAAGTCTCTACAAACTGAGATCTGACAATTCTATTTTGAAACTAGGTTTGGCACTACAATTTAGCCTAGTAGTGGATTATTAAATTTAGCAGTGATAGCTCTTCCACTCCATGGTCTTCATGTTCATGTATTATCCTTTTTCCTTCACTCTTCCCCCATAGTAAAAAACTTCCACTAATATGAAAAAATATCTCCCTTTTCAGTCTAAAAATGTATTGTATTTTATGCTTATGAAACATGAAAGTTTACTTCACAATGTTGTAAGAAATCATCTATTTTCTTTGCACCCAGAAATGTGTTTTCAAAATCCAGTTAAGATTACAAAAAATATCAAGGAATGGGTGAACAAGCTTCAGAATTCCTGAGAGACTATCCTGGCTTCATTAAATTTGTCTTTAAGATATACAAATATCAGTAGTAACATTCTCCTTCATCAATAAGCAGGCTTCAGTTCTACAGTTCTGATTGTTTGGGGATGAAACAACAGGTAGATCTGTTTACAAGGCAAAAATGTTCAGACATTTTACACTCAATGTCATCTGATGTATATAATTTTTTTCTAGATATAAGATTTATCAGCTAGACCCCCTTCATAATTTCTTTTAATAAAAATTCTCTTTCAAAGGACAAATCTCAATTAGTGACCACAGACAGCTAAACACTAACTGTAAGGACAGTTCCACACACTTCCTGCCTTAATCTCATTTAACATATTAGAGTATTTTTTCACCTAATTGAAGTAAGTATACAAAACCCCTGAAATTGTTTAAAAGCTAAGTCAGGACTGCAATGCTATTTGAACTCCACATAGTGTAATCAGTTCTATCACAGCAGAATAGCAGAGATGGTAAGAAGTCAGAGATTACCAGCTCCTGTAATGTACTGATTTAAAGTTCATCTTTTACCTGTGATTACACTGTACAGGACAAAGATTTTTCCAGTACTACTGTTTATTTATATTATCTCGCTGCAAATATCATTGGAGTCATACCCAATTGGAAAGACTCACACTATATCATGAAACAATTGCTAATCTGTTCTTACAGAAAGCTGTGCTCCTGAGGTACTGTGCTACTGGGTGGTGCTAAAAAAAACTGTTGTGGAACTACTGCAGCTGCTCTGTGCCTTTGGTAAGTGCTAATCCACTGCTTCTATGTTTGTAGCGGGAAACAGAAAGAGGTTTGCATGCTGAATGACAACCTTCCTCAGTTTAAAATAAACAAATCTGCACTGAACATTGCAGATCTGTTTCTCCTGAAACAGGAATTACAGATTTTTTTCCTTAAAAAAAAAAACAAACAATAACATGAATGTCCACATATATACATCTGCACTGGACACTTGCCACTTCTAGCAAAGGAATGTGGGGTGCAGTGCATAGGGAATTTGAAGGGAGTGGATGCTTACTTTCAGTGTCCCCTGTCCTTCCTATTAAATTGCAACCAAATGTGTGCTTTTTAGGCACATCACCCGGTCACTATGATATAAAGGTAAATTACAGAGTAATTGAAGCTTCAGGGCATTTTAAATAATGCAAGCATTAGGCTTAAGAGTTTTTTGAATTCACTGAATTGATGATTCAAACACTTGCACAGAAGAAAGAACAAGGCTATTACACTTGGACTATGTACTACTGAAGATCTGGTATTATTGATTGTGGTCCAGTAAACAACTATGATTCTGTGATTCTAAGATTAACCTTCCCTGTGTGACTAATTTAGCATTATTTTTATAAGTACATAGTTAAGTTACTAGATAGGAATTTTATGTAGTAATGCCATGATTTTTTCTAAAATCATCTGAACGCAAGTGAACATGTCAACAAAGTCAAATATATTTCATGTCTTTACAGCATTTATTTCATAAATACTTCTCTTTGATTGTGCTTTTAACCTTCTGCAGTTTTTAAACCAGTTAAAACTGTGCATCTGTTCATAAAGATAAATAGTAACTCACACAAAAGAAAATAATCTGTAAACTCAGAATTACTGGTCAATGATCATCATTCCATCATTCTTTTCTACTGTAGTTCCTGTTCTTAGAGATAGGTTTTTCTTTGTAGTATCTCTCTTGGTTATTTTGGCCAGTTACCACTGTTTCACAACTCAGCAGTCGACACGGAAAGACAGCACTTTTAGAACTGAGTTCTTTTTGTAAGTGCCAGTGGAATTCAGCCAGGATGCCAGGACCAGCCCACTAAGAATAACTGCTGGACTGAAGCCTTGATGAATGACTTCAAGCAATGGACTGTTAACTCTCATCTCCATAATCCACTGATGAATCTTCCTGTTGTATTCAGTGTTTCTGTATTTTAAGTAACGCTTGTTCATCATAAAACATAGCTTTGTCAAAACTGTATTATTTTCAAAATTCCTAGAGATAGAATGAGAGATTGCTTCATTTTGCCACCTTTTTTTTCCTGTGTGGAACCGTACTGCCCAGAGATATTTAGCCTCATTTCTACAGTGCTGTACCTAATGAATGTTTGAAATTACATTTTGAAGTTTCTTTCTACATTTTCAAAAAGTGTCCTTTTTAAGCTAGCTTGAGGCAAAACAAAGCTACAATCAACTTCATATGGACAGGGTCAAGTGATAATGATACAATAATATCCTCCTTTCTCTTAGGAGTCTGATATTGGGAAAAGTACTATTGGGAGTGAAATGCAGAGAGGTCTGTCAAAAAAATTGTTAAGTTGGGCAAACCCCAGTTATTCTGCAAACTCCAGGATGGCAAATACCAGAAGTCACAGAGTTCCCAAATACTGGACACATTGTAAAGGAGAACAGAGTGGGCTAAGCTTACTTTGGTACTGAAGCAGACAGCACATGCATTTTAAGAGGTCATTAGAAAGGTAACTCTCAGTTCTAAGAATTAGACAGTAAAATGGATGAAAGGATGAATTTGAGAGACTTGAGTTTAAGTCACTTTATTTTTAATGAAGAAATACTGCAAGGCTGAAATTAAACTAACAGGAGCAGTGAAGATGTTTTCTGTTCTGTAGTGCACAAGGCTGAAGAAATACACTATCCTTGTGACCAGTGTGCAAAATTTGTTATATAGATAAGGTGTACTACTGTGTTCCCTTTCTTCTAAAAGCTACTTTAGCAAAGCCAAAGGGACAAGAGTAGTAGACAAGGCTTTCTATAAGAAAGAGGCAAGAAACAGGATTTTAGTTAAGATTGAAATTACCTTCTCTAGATTTTGGGACAACTACTGCCACCAAGTCTAAGCTCCTGGTTACAGCCAGTAGTTTTAAGAATCCATGACCAGTTTAACATCACAGAGGTGAGACATGAGATGCTTCCCTTTCTATTCCTCTGTCATATAAATTTTGACTTTTCATTTCCATAATTTTTATGTTTCCTTCTTACTTTCAAAGAGCAGCAAACAACTTTTTGCACAGGGTGTAGACAGTGTTGGAACCTGGCCCTCTGTAGTCATGCTTGTGCACTGTACCCCACTGCAAGCCAGCAACACAGCTTGTGGCCTTGCAACTCCCATCTCAGATTCTTATTGCATCCCTGCTCGTGTTCTTCCATGGCTGAGAAACAGACACATCTCACCCCTTTGCTTGTAGACCAGTTGAATACAGCTCCTGCAAGTCATGGCCTTGTGCCCAACCTGTTAATCTGCGCTGCTTAGTAACCATTAAACATTACCTATCACCTTTGTCAAGAGGAGGAGACGGATATTTATTTGTCATTTGGATAGGTCTGCATCTCTACAAAGATCTAAGACAACTGAGAGGGAACTTGGTCATTTATGTATGTCACAAGAATGAAGGAGACTTCCAATAGAAAAGTCTGTCTTTGTCCTACTGATCTGCTACATTTTAGTCTTCAGTTTACATAGAAGCCACAGATCTTGTGATCTGAATGCACTGACATGTAGGAACAGAAGTCTGACCTCCAGCAGTCCCATCCTATGCACAGAGCAGAACAGTATTTATTCCAGCCTGCAAAGTACACAAATCTCAAGCAAGACTGAAGTTCTATTCATACACCTTCAACATGTAAAATCAAAAGCTAATGCTACATGAGAATGCATAAACCAGATCAAATCTCAGATGAGAAGTAGCTTCAAAGGTCAGAGATGTACTAGACTGAACTCAGCACAATTTTTGGATCAGAGTTAGTTAATTAATAATCTTATGCATTATTCAAACTCAAATCCTCAGCTAATGCTACATATATATACAACCTTACAAAGTGATACAAGTGACAACACACAGCAAACTCAAGATTCCATAACGACCCATTCTTACCTTGAGGAATATTTAGCTAATAATTATCCTTTATGCAAACAGAGCAATATCTGGCTGAAGACTCATTCATTCCAACGTGCAAAAGCAGAGCTGGTACATTCCTGTCAAAAAGCTATCCAGGTAAGAGATTTGTTTCCCTTCCTATGCCTCTGAACTCAGGTTAATGTGCTCTTTGCCTGATTTCAAAGGTGCAAAACTGCCTCTTTTCACTTATTTTGCATGTGCTCTTGTTTTTTAAGTTTTATAATTATGTTATTGTTCATAAATATTGCTTATAAGGTAGACACTGGACAAAAGTTTGTAAAACATGCAGTCAGCTGTAAATGGACAGCAATTATCTTTCCTGCAACCCTCATCTAAGAATTCAAGATGAACCATTTGGCTACTTTTTATTTGTATTTAAGAAAATGGCAAATAGTAGGCTCATCTGTTTCTCAAAGCATTACAGTGATATTAAAACTGAGCATTTTCTTAGTGCATAGGTATGAAAGAATATTTCCAAAATACTGTCCTTATTGCATGTAGTAAACCCAAGATGACAGAGAAGACAAAAGGAAAAACCATGAGAATGGACTGTCAATTTGGTTTTCTCCATGACAGCTTAATATGGCTAAACAATGTCCAGCAAAACCACAGGCTAGAAAACAGAGCTTAGTATTTAACTTTGTGAATGATGACAAGGGTTTCAAAAAGCTATCTTGAAAGATTTTCTTTTAAAAAACAGACTTTCACTTTGAAACAGCTACTTTTCCAAAAGCAAGAAATCTGATTTTTAGGAATGTTTTTTGACTCCACAGGAAATGCCTTTTTAGTGGTCATGTCCTAAGACTCTCCAGAAGAATAATGCTGTCTTGCCTTCAAGTGCACGCCAATAGTTAGACCAGCATGTTCTGAAATCCTTGAACAAAACCCATCTCTGGAGAACCCGTGAAACTACTTGACCATTTATATGCATGTATGATCATTCCCAAAGATGATTTGATGGGCAAGCCTTACAACAGGTGCTGGCTGACTGCGTCAGTTCCACTGTCACCTGCTCATCAGCTCTGGGATTGTTACCTGTCACTTTACTCACTGGGATATGGAACTGAGAATCCTTGGGAAAACAAGATTTGAATCACAGCTGCTGTTGAATGCAGGCATTTAAAAAAGAGACGAACTTGCCTGGAAAATCATAAACCAATTTATAGTTAGAAATACAAGTTGTGAATTGGAGATTTTAGTTACAAATACAAAAATCTAAAAGACTCTCAGAGTAAATCTCTCCTTAGCGTAGCAGTTTTAATTTGTAGAGGACTTGTTCTGGCTTTCCTGACTTGTAGAAACCACTAAGCTGGAATGCTGTTTCCTCTTTCTTTTGCTTAAGTTTTGAATTAAGTGTAACACTGAAACTCAACACAAAAATGCTTTGAAGCAGCAATATTTTGCCCAAATGTAAAAAAAAACTAACCAAGACTATCAAGTTTCACATGATTTTCATAAAAGGTATTGCCATGTTCTGTGCCTATAGTCTGAAAGCTTGCTAGGTCAGTGTATGAATAAATGGTTTTGGTTGCTGGCACCTCGCTTAAAGTCTCCTTCCAAGTACATCTTAGCTCTAAAAATGAAAATATAACAGCTAATGCAAGACAGAGAGAAACATTCATCTCACTTGTTCTGTTTCAGCACTTGATCACTTCTAAAACTTGTAGGTTATGTTGACATTTCTAAGCAACCTTGCAGAACAAAAGCAGATTAATAAATCAAAGCAGTAGGTGCTTTGCAGTATTGTCTTGTATTATATGCAGCTCAGGGGATTTTATTTCAGACTAGTCAGTTCTCACAAACTAAATGTACTCCCCATATCTGTTCAAATATGTCCAAAGCACCAATTGCTGGCTCAGGTTTTTATGCCACCATAAAGGGTCAGAGTGCACTGGGGCATAGTTTCTAGGTACCTTCCTCTGAAAAAAACCTGGTTTGCAAGCATAACACACCTCTGCACATTGAATCTATGCACTATAAGAGAGGCTTACCAAGCAGTTTTTTCAAAGTTGCATCATTGCTCAAAATGAGAACATAATCATAGCCATCAGAGCCAAGAAAGGTTTCTATGAGACAGAAAAGGTTTCTGATATGAAAGATGAGTGACATGAAGAGTTTAACTCAACATCTGTGTTTTCAATCAAATGCTTAACTAAACTGATGTCTCTCATCTTTTCCTGTGATGTATGCAACAAAAACACAACTGAACTTTATAAACACAAAACCCACTCTAACCACATCAGTTTTTAGTGGATTTTTCACAGTTAAAACATGGAGTAAACTGCAAGCATCACTCGACTCAAACTCTTTAAAGGGCTTTATCCTAACTTCCACTTGCAATCACTATTTCAGCAAGTGACCAATTATAGTAGAGGGCTGTGATACCTGTATCTGACTTCTGTTCTAAATAAAGCATTTAAGATATTTCCTTAGCACAGACAGGCTCACACTGGCTACTCCTGCCTGGGCTTTCCAGAGATACAACTTCAGATTTTCTGGCGGACAACCAGGATGGGGAAGCAAAAAGATGCAAAAAAATAAAGTTTTTGGCGGTTGTGCTGTTTTACAAAAAACTCATCCATTCAGAATGGTTACACATGCAGCAACAGAAACTGCCTACTGAGGAATCTGCAAAGAAAAATCCCACATGAACATATTGTGATGAATGTTTCCTCTCTTGCAGAGAGATTTTGTCAGGTCACAGGCATGATGAAAAGACAGGAAGTAAGGTGGGACTAAGGCCAGTAGGAAAATCAGCATTTGTTTGGCTTGAATGATTCTCTCCCTTATTTCTCTTTTCCACAAGATAAACTGAGTCAATGCACTTAACTTGAAAGAATAAATGGTTCAGACAGGGTTCTGCTCAATTGTTTTTGCTCATATGGTCAAGAAACTTGAAAAAATTTAACTGTGAAGATTCCAAACATAAAAGTACAATTAAAAATAAGCACAACTACTTTCTCTTGTAATTATATTTATTTTACACACACACATGAATGTGCACACAAGTAAACTTTGTTTTAAACAGTTGTTCCAACACTGAAATCAAATGCAATGAACTAACATGTTTTATGCTATGTGCTGCTTCATCTGCACAGCCCTGCTAAAAACAGCTCCTTCAGTAAGTGATGACTTGAATAAATGCAAACATTATGTTTTGTGGAGCCCTGGAGGAAGAAAGGACAGTGAAACAGGGGTTTTCCATTTCTTAGTATGGCTAAGCTGAAAATGGGTCAGTTTGGTGAACCAGTAAAGGAATCCCTTTACTGACACCCCTAGGGCTCCTGCATACTGTTCAAGTATTACCACTTTCGAAGGATGGTGTTGTATCTCAGTGCCAGAATAAGAAGGCTGAAGTCTTCTCATGTGCACAAGAGCAGACAAATCTCCTCTCCACCATTCTGTCTTTGAAGATGGCAAGAACATTGTAATCTCCAAGCTCTGCTAGGCTGCACAACTGTACAGGGGATAGCACATATCTGTGGTGGAATCCCATTTCCTTCAGGTGAAGCAATGAGTTACACGCACCACAGCCTGACAATTATGGGGTTGCACAGCTGAAAAATTGGTTGCTGATAACAATGTCCCTTCCCTTATTTGGTGTGGCTTTACTGCATTCTAAAAGCAACAAGGAATCTAAACACTAAAAGTTTCTGGATACCAATCTAGGTTTAGAACTGGATGTTTTACAACAATCATGTTCATTTGACATGGTATCTCAAAGCATATATAGCAGAATAAACAGTTACTTACAGAAAGCAAACCTTTACTTTCAGGGGAAAAAAGAATTGATGAAAATTGCTTTCTGTCAGCTTGAATACAGAAGATACATACTTTACTACCTTTGGCACTGAGGGGGGGCATGGAGAGAAGGTTGTTTTTTACAAAAAGCTACTATTCTGATTACCTAGCAAGGCAGTATAACTAATATATGTTAATAAATTATCATTCAAACACAAGATCTCTTAATAGATTTCCAAAGAAATTATGTTCCAATCTTACATATTAAAAATCACTACCATCCCTCAGGGAGCTGCACAAACAAAACACACATGTGAATTGTAATGGAGCTTTTTTCATAAACACCAAGTTAATTCCAGGTAAATTGTATGAGATTAGAGAAAGGGAGACAGCAACTATGCAATTAAATATATGAGCCTGGTGTACAGAAGCTGATGCAATCTTTTTTATACAGCCTATAAAAAGCAATCATTGGATACTGAACTGCCCACTAGCTTTTAAGTATGTAGAGCAAGGGCACAGTACTTATTTCCTGGCTGGCTGAATTCACTAGGCTGTAAGAAGTGAGTGGCATTTGAATAAGGACTTGCTGTACTCATGCACAAGCCTCTCATTCTCCAAATTAATTTAGGTAAGACAGGAAGTATTGGGTTTTTGCCTCTTAAAAATGAGTGTCTTTATTACACTTGCTAGCATTCTGTATTTGGTAAACTTTATTCATATGCTCCTAGGTACTTCTCTTGGTGTTGCAACTTCATTTATCTTTTCTGTCACCTTGGCATTCTAAAAAAGCCTAGATCCAACCTATTTCCTGTCCACACAGATCTTGCCTAGCATAACTATGCAGTACATAGGATCTAAAGTAACCTTAGCATAGATAAAAAACAGACATTGATCTTTTTAAATCATTAAACTGTAATTAGTGTTCCCTTATGATGGAAATAAGCCTACTTACAAACCCAAAGAAATGTATTCAATAGGAGCTAAAAATGGGTTTATGCAATTGGGATGGATAAAAATATACTGATTTTTTATATTTAGATTACTATGCAGGTCCTCTTCAACTTGGACAATCAGTTCACACATTTCTAACCAGAACCTCTACTCTGCCTTTTACCAAGTTATAAATTACCTATCTATAACACCTAAACATCCTACTTTGAGTTGTGGTTAAATTTCACATAGCCTTAGAAATCATGCTGTATTGTTTATCTGTATGCTGTATCATAATATCTGGGAATTTACTTAAGAGTTCTACACTAGTTACAGATAGGTGTCTTCCCATTATTTTAAATCTGGTGGTGAAAGTTAATTATTAAAATCCTGAAAACGATTTTTAAGCAGGACAGACAGAAGACTTTCTAATAAGCCACTGTCTATTTGGACTGCTCCACATCAAAAGCTTACAGGCAATTGATAATCTAAACTTTTGCTTTTCAATCATGCTTCCAGTTGGACTCATGAACATTTTGTTCTAAATTTAGAATTCTACACTTCAATGGGCTCTTACTGAACGTTAACAAATCAACATACTCTTCTTAACAGCAACAAAAAAAAAGAAATTTACACAGAGAATGATAACTGCTGTCACTAGCACCTAAACTGTACATTAACTGTTAAAATCATTATAATTTACCCACAGAATACTGTGCCAATAAGCGTTCTTCAAGTTTTATGAAACTGATGGGTACAGATTCTCTCTCTAAACACTGAAAGAGGAAAGAAACAGCTTTTACTTGTTTTGACATAATTGCAATGTCACTCCTGGCACCAAACAGCTCTGATGCAGAGATCCTGGCTGTTAATGACACTGGGAGAGGCTGTGCCCAGAGAAGGTCTGCTTTCCTAGAGGTTCTGCATGCTGTTGTACTTGCACATACTATCCTCATCTAGGTCAGTATGAGTCATTGCTTATCTCCCACTACTCATATATGGGCATCCTCTCATGAAAGTCTCTTCTCTCTCCACTGCAAACCAGAAGACAAGATTTGCTACTTGCCATAGTCTGTTTGACATCTTCCACCTGTGTCCTCCTATTTTTACTTTTTCAGCTGTGTAAATTAGGAAAGTTGCATGTTTTGCCTCTTAGTCATGCTCCCACCTAACCCAAAATTACTTATGAATGAATGCACTACGCTAATTTCAATTCAATTTCACAATTGAGTAAAAATGCAGAGGTTCAGTTTGTGAAACTGTGAAAACAGTTGTGTCCATTGAGGCAAGAAGTTTCAAAAGCAGCCTCGTCAGGAGAATACAAATATTCCCTATCATTGTATATTAGAAAACATGAAGGAGAACCATAGGAAACACTGCTGTGTTTGCCCTGCTGTACACAGAACTATTTGTTATATCTCATTACTGGGAGAGCAAAGTTGGATAACTATGGGTTTAAACCTGAAAATACTAATATGAAGCACTCTTCTGATGTGGTAACATCATGGTGCTTGGTTTATATGTTGCCAATGTGGTATTTGTGATTAGATATTTATTACCAGAAGCTGCACATCGAAACAATCTACATTTCAGTTCACGTTATGTAGCAGCTACAAAGAGTCTATCAATGGTTTTTGTACGTATCTTTTGTGTAAGACTAAACTGTTGCTTTCCAGAAAACTCTGCTTTACAGGTCCCACCAGCAACATTTTTCTCCTGTGCATTGATGACAGCTGCAGTGACAGATCATTATACCCCACGTGAGTTACAAATCAATGACTACAAGATGTACTCACTGTATACAAACACTATAACCTACATCACTAGCACGTTTTTTTCATATCACCAGTGTTGCCTCTGCTCACAAAGACCTTTATGATGGAACATTTGGAAGAGATGACAGAAATCTTTGTCACACAAAGAAATTACTAATTTAACCTCATTTTTCTTTACTAGAACAAACTGGATTCAACTGAAAGTATTCTTTAATGTCTGCAAGAAAGGGCAAATTTATTTCTTAGTCTTATGCGTCACTAGAGCCCTGTGATAGTGTTCTTGCTGAGATGATGCTTCCTTAAAAGCAAAATCAGGTGACAAACTTCTAGTGTTAAGAATTTGTACTAAAAACAACTTCATGAATTGTAACCTAGCAGAGGTTTTCTTCACTTTGCAGGAGCACATAAATGAAGTAAACACTGAGAAAATGGAAAGACCACTTGAGGCTACCAGAATGGAAAACAACACCTCATCCTGCTTTCTCATGGAAAGAAAGACCCATGTCAAGATTAATATGAAAGAAGTCATGCTAGCTAAGCTAAGAAAGAGCTGCTCCTGCACTCCACAGAAGCTGAAGAACTTTGTTATGGACTTTTTTCCTGTTTTACGATGGCTTCCCAAGTACCGGTGCAAAGAGTACATTTGGGGGGATATTATGTCTGGGTTAGTGATTGGGATCATTTTAGTGCCTCAAGCAATTGCATACTCATTGCTGGCAGGTCTGAAGCCCATTTATAGCCTTTACACATCATTTTTTGCCAACATCATCTATTTTTTAATGGGCACATCCCGTCACGTCTCAGTCGGCATTTTCAGCTTGATAAGCTTAATGGTGGGACAAGTTGTGGACCGAGAACTTCTCTTGGCTGGGTTTGACTTGAATGATGATGCCCCACCAGCCTTGGGTGATGGCTCTCTGCAGAACGACAGTCTGTCCAACACAATTGCCGTCAACCTTACAATTGTGGGGATAAATGCCGAGTGTGGGAAAGAGTGCTATGCTATTGGCATTGCTACAGCCTTGACATTCGTGGCTGGAGTGTATCAGGTAAGTGGTTGCTGACATCCAGAGGCAAGGTATGAAGTTCCTAAAACTTTTTTGCATGACCTTTGGCTTGACTGTCTTTCAATGAGATACGTCATCAGTTCATTCAAATGTACCTTGGACCGTTTTATCCAGGAATTCCCACTGTGGGCAACTAAGAGACAGCATGACACAGGCAATTTTCTTAGCTACTAGCAAGCACACGCAAAACAAGGGTCTTCTGAAAGACCATTAACATTGTTTTGATACTCTACTGCTTCTTGGCCTTGCCACTTTCATGGGACAATGAGCCCCAATACAGATACAGGAAATTCCCAGGTAGCTCTGTATTCAACAGTGAAGAAATAATTCTGTTTCCCTAGATATTTTAATGAAGTAGACCTACTCATCTACTTCTACAGCTTCAGAATGTGCAGCTCAGTGTTTTGCTAGGGGATGCTATGTTCTACCAAACCACTGTCCTAAAGATAGTTCAAAGAAAGGACAAGAGGAGAAATAGACTGACTAACCTACTTTTCAGAAAATGGCTGTGCTGGACCCCTTGAGACTTGCCAACATGCAGCCATCACAACGATATCAAGAGTACATGGAAGCACCATGAACATACTTTTCTATTAACTGTGTGTGTACACACATACATATATATATGAATTAAGAAAGAGCTAGCTATCTTCCTGTTTTAGTAAGAAATTTCAGGTCACATTTATGAACAAAAAAATGCCCTTGTGAAGTTGTATTTTCCAAAGCATTTAAGAAAGAAGAATCAACTAGTTAAGGACTAGTTCCTGAAGTTAAGAATCAACTAGTTAAGGACTAGAATCTTGGAGTTCGTGAGCTATTCTTCCACTTCTGATCTTAGGCACGCCACAAAGACTGTCTGTCCTCCATTTTCTCGTCTGTCCACAGGGCTAAAATTAAAAGCTGTTTAATACAACAGCTAAAGTAGGGATCTTATTTGTTGTCATTCAAGTTCTGTTTACAAAGAAAAGGCCATATATTTTCACTTTATTCACTTTAAGACAGACAAAAAATAAATCTGGCTTTGGTATAACAGAAGTATTTTTGATCCACTGCTCTTCTGCTTGGGGAATAAAAATCAGGCAAGCCACTTCAGTGGAGTCACTTCAGACAAAGATCTGATTGACCCTGTCTTAAACTCCTCATTTACCTCCTGGGTTTGTAATAGCCCACAACAGTAAAAGGAAACAAACGTTTTAAAAGCAGATTGGAAATAACAAAGGATAATTCCTGATTCCTGTTTTAAGACTGAAATAGCCAAATGCTACTGACCTTGAGCTAGTTCTCCTCCATGATTTGCAGCAATGGTTACAGCTCATGGTTTGGTTTTTTTTTCTTTTTCTGTGTTTCCTCAGGTTCTAATGGGGATCTTCCGTCTGGGTTTCGTATCTATGTACCTGTCTGAGTCGGTACTAGATGGCTTTGCAACTGGTGCTTCCTTAACCATTTTAACAGCTCAAGTGAAGTATTTGATTGGAATAAAAATTCCCCGTAGCCAAGGGCATGGGATGCTTGTTATTACTTGGATTAACATTTTCCGGAACATTTCTCAGGCTAACCTTTGTGATGTCATCACAAGTGCCATTTGTATTGTGGTGCTGGTCACTGCTAAGGAACTTGGAGATCGGTATAAGCATAAACTGAAATTTCCTCTTCCTACAGAGCTGGTAGTTATTGTTGTGGCAACACTGGTGTCACACTATGGCAAGTTAAATGAAGTGTATGCATCCAGTGTTTCTGGAGCTATTCCAACAGGATTTATCCCTCCAAAGGCACCACAGTTCAACTTAATGCTCCGAGTTGCTGTAGATGCTTTGCCTCTTGCCATAGTCAGTTTTGTCTTCACTGTATCCCTTTCCGAAATGTTTGCAAAGAAATATGCTTACACCATCCGAGCCAATCAGGAAATGTTTGCTGTGGGGTTCTGCAACATCATTCCTTCTTTCTTCCATTCTTTTGCAACCAGTGCAGCGCTGGCAAAAACACTTGTCAAAACATCTACAGGCTGCCAGACTCAAGTCTCTGGAGTAATTAGTGCCATGGTGGTTTTGCTGGTGCTGCTCTTCCTGGCACCTCTCTTCTACTCCTTGCAGAAGTGTGTCCTGGCTTGTATCATCATTGTCAGCCTTCGGGGAGCCCTGAGGAAGTTCCAAGATGTGCCAGCACGGTACCATGTGAATAAGATGGACACACTTGTTTGGGTAGTTACCATGTCTGCCTCTGCCTTGGTCAGCACAGAAATAGGGCTGTTGGTTGGCATTGTTTTCTCCATGTTATGCATCATTGTTCGGACCCAGCGGCCACGGACAGCCCTGCTTGGTCAGATCCAAGACACAAGCTTTTATGAGGATGACTTAGAATATGAAAATCTCTCTACTGTTCCAAAGGTCAAAATATTTCGGTTTGAGGCCCCACTTTACTATGCAAATAGAAACTACTTCCTAAAATCTCTGTACAGATTGACCAATTTAGATCCTAACCTAGAAGCTGCTAGAAGGAAGAAATACGAGAAGAAAGAAAAGCAGCATCTGAAAAAGGGAAATCACAGAACTGCTAATGGACTGGGCATCCGAGAAACCACTTTGCAACTAGTTCCTAAGCAAATTGATTTCCAAGCCCTTGTTGTAGATTGCTCTTCCATCTCATTTTTGGACACCACTGGAGTTAATACTCTAAAGGAAATCCTGAAAGACTACAAGAATTTAAACATTTCTGTTCTCCTGGCCTGCTGCAATCCCTCAGTGATAGACTCTCTGAAAAGAGGGGGTTACTTTGGAAGAGATTTTGGATGTATGCAGGAAATGCTGTTCCACAGTATACATAATGCTGTGCTATTTGCAAAAGACCAGAAGCTTCCAGCAGATTGCTCAGTTTAACCCTGTGTCTTCCTCGATGATTCACTACGAAGTGACAGACGAAGAAGGGCAGTTTGCAAAAAGTAAATTATTAAACACACTGTTGGCCATGTAAAGCCATTCTCCCCCAAAGAGCTCTACTTTATGTCATATGCCACACAGTGCAGCCACTGGGGAGGCAATCCAGGAAAAGCATGGAACAAATTAGACTACCACCTTTACTTTAAAATACAGGCAAAGGCAGTTTGGGATTGACCTGTGCCTCATACCATGACAATTTGTGACCTAACATGGATGTCATGGACAGTTGTGCTGGAAGGCCTGCCCAGTGTCAGCTGACTCTCCCAGTGGTTTAATGGCTGGTTTGCATTTAAGAGGGCTAAGCCACTTCCACAAAAATACAATCATTATGGCATTCTGGACACATAATGGCTTAAATTCTGGCTTGCAAGGCCCTGCCCCTTCCAATCATTCTAGGTGTGCTTCTAAACAAGTCCCCACCGTTTGCATACAAATAAAATGTATAAAATACTGTGGAATGTAGAATATCTCTCCTCCTTTATCACATAGGCTTAATAGCATAACCTACCACAGAAGGAAAAAACCATGATTCATCACAGGCTCCTCTCAAAATGACCATTTCCAAAAATTGCTGCTGGAGTCACCTGTTTTATTGGATTAAATCTGCGGTAATTAGTTACTGCAGGCTGTGATACCCCTAATCATGCTGGAAGAAATATGACTCTGATGCACAAAATTTTGTAACTAGTAAGAGGACAAACAGGATTAAGAAAATTGAATGGCTTTAACTGGCAGCTACCCAGTTAGTTGTACCATCCTGTAAAATAAGTTGCCTCTGGTGGGCAGATGCAACTCTAATTCAGGGACACATAAGGATCATCAAACATAAAACCTCAGAGTTGTGATGCAGCACATCACTATCTTCCTACAAATGCCTGCCTGGGTTCAAAGACAAACAGGAGAAAATAGCGTAGGGTAGGGTAGGGTAGGATAGGGTAGGGTAGGGAGGTAAATCTGTGAGTTTTATTGAAGGGGATTGATAGATCTGTCAGAACTGCCTGGCTGGTCTTCTCTGATGCAATGAAGTATTACAAGTAACATACATGGGTCAAATAAACAGAGCAATGCTTTGTGTATCCCTCTGTGTTGAAAACCTTTCACTGCTGTTTGTACATACTACAGATGTTGTGGGGTTTTGTTTAGGGTTTTTTTTCCTATCATATTAATCTTTGATTTGAGGTCCACTAGACCACATTTTCTGGGACTGGTTACTTTCTATAGTAATTTGCATTAACTGCTGTTCATTATCCTTCATGTCTTATGATATGTCCATCTTCAGTTTACTGTTGTATATGCATGCTCTCTCTTCACAAATAAGAATAGACTTGGATTTTGATTGTAACACAGCTAGTACTTGGTGTTCTGCCCCATGGCATGGGTAGAGTGTCTTATTTCCTACTCAAGTTTATAATTACCTGTAGAAAAGGTAAGGCAGCTGTGCTTGCCCTCTCTCCTTATTCATTTCAGGTTCACGCAGCACAAAGCATGGAAGGAAATTCTATCACAGCTGTGCCTCTTACAACTAACAGACTCTAAAAACAGGTTCCATATATGCAGAAGACATTTCTTTGCTGTCCATTTAAAAAAAAAAAAAAAAAAATCAGGTCAACATAATGTATGACTTGCTCATTTCAACTTTTTAGGTCACTAAAACAAAATGAAAGAACAAACTGAGGTTCTCCAGGTGCTCCAGAGCCTGTTTGGCTCCCAGAAGCAAGTATTTTCTTAGAGGAAAAGGAATGCACTCCCAAAAGACAAAAAATACCTTCAGAGGACTAAGAATAGCACAGCATTAGGCTATTCAATGCTGACATTTTCATGCACTCAGTACAAAAGAAGCCTACCAGCTGCACACTGTTAGTACTGTTAAAGCAGTAAAACTGACAGAAATGTCTGACACGAGATTGAAGGATTGACCATTAGCAGTATTTTCCTGTCATAAAACAATTCACTTACATTATTATTTAAATTGCTGACTTGGTATGATTAGCTTCTTTCTGTTCTAAAAGGAAGTGAACAGGGCCCAGGGACAAAACAGTGCTTAGTGCCTGCCTTTGTTTGTAACCATTCTTTGATCAGATTCCTCTTTTAAGGTCCTGTTTGGGCCTAACAGGGGGAGTGGGTTCATAAGTTACTGCCAGACAGTATCAATATAGACACTCTAAGGCGGCTGTGCTAAAGCAAGCTGGCACTGAAAGTCAAATAGAACATCCTACCAATCTACACATTTTTTAGCTTTATGGATCAAGCTACCAATCTAGAACACAAAGAAAAAAAATGCAAAAATACCCTTAACTCTAGATTAATCTCATTTTAAAAGACAAAAAAACAAAGAAAGAGAAATTCCAATGCAAGGTGTATTCTTGCAATAGTCTCTGGAGAAAAATGAAGAGCATGAGAAAATAAGAGTGGCAAGTCACTTTTTCACCATATTTATTTTAAGTGTGGTACCAAAGGATACTTTAAGCAAAGAAACTCGACTATGCATAAGAGAGAATGTAAACTTTAGAACTTTTACTATAACAAAAGAAAGTATTGGTCAGAAGAAACTGTAAAAACAATCTCCTGTTTTGGTTTTACTGGCAGAGCTGGCTCACGATCAACTGTGTTGTACAATGTCAAATGCAGCACGGAAACAGCTTCAGTGCTATGATGTAGGGGTGCTTGGGAGACTGTGAATTATTTCTAAGGAGTATGTAAAAGGTAATTAAAAAAGCAAGCCTTTTTCTGGCACATTTATGTCTGCTATACTGTTATACTAAGATTAAAGATATGAAGATTAAAAATTAACAAAAATTGCTGAGTCTCTTCTCTCCTAATTGACCAGAAATTAGCTATCATGCCTTGGAGAGGAGCTGGGGATGGGCTAGTAATTCCAACTAGGTAAATACTAATATTGAAATAAAAATCATTGTATGTCTTTTAGGAAATGTTATATGCTTCATGTAGATTGACTGTATTTTTGCTCACTGTGATGCCTTGTCATTTACCATGCATCATGTATCCAACAGATTTTAGTACTGCTACATATGAATGGGAAAGGATTCTTGACTTGTGGACTGTGTGCATCCCTTGGAGCTGGGCAAAGAGCTGGAGTCTTCAGCTCAAAGTGTTCTGTCTTGACTTGAAGCATGGCCAGAATGTGTGGCCTAGGTGTCAAAATAGCTCCATTTACTGGCACCAATAACCAACAACCTGGGAACTGTCCAGTCCATTAAAGACACCTTGGGCTGCCTCACAATCATGAACATTCCAGTGTCACAAGACCAAGATAGAAATGTGTGCTTTTGGTTGGAAAATAAAACTAGGATTTCTTTGAAAAAAGTTTGCCTTGTGGTATCCTTTCACAGCTAGTGAAATACTGGGCTAACTCAGAATAAAGACAGGGGCTTCTGTATTAGAAAAAGTTAAAATAAAGGGATGTACCTGGTATTGGGAGATTAGAAGACATAAAGAGAAAGACCATTGCAGAAGTGAGAAGGGGAAGGTGGCAGTCTTTTATTTGAGCACATCTACTTGGGAGAAACATTCATGGCACCTTTTTACAGATGGCATAATTGTGAAGAAAAGCAAAGCCTCTGTTAGATTTCCACAGATGTGTTATCTCCTGGTCCTCTGTTTTCTCTAAGTGCACTTCTTCAGTCAAGTGCCCATCTCCACATTCCAGGAAGTGTTCTCTACCCACCAACCCCATAACATAATACAGTTGTGCACACAGATGGTTGTGCTCAAAACCTCTTTACATCCTTCTGGAAACCACTGGTTCAGGAAGAGAATGCTCATGCACAAAATTAAGCACCAGCACTGATCTCCTCTGCTTGTACTTGCATTCCTGCTTCTGTTGTTTTTTTCAGTCCCAGGGCTTGTTTGCAGGCTCCACACTCTTTCCCTTTCCAAACCTTTGCTGACACTCAGTCCACCAGCTGTCCTTCCACAACTTAAATGTCTTCTTGTCGTTGACGAATGCACATATTTTTGCAAGACAAGACGTTTTAGCTTTGTTCTAAATGGCAGCAGTTTCTAATTTCTACATGTCAAAGCTGAGCTAAATATCAAGGCTAGTAGGTTAGAATCCTACCTTTGAGACACTACAGCTTTTTTTTGGGACTAAGTTTCCACGGTCCTAGAATTTTGATTGTGTCAAGGATTGTATACCCCTTTAGAAGACTCAGTGCCTCAGTCCCCACAAAGGCTGAGCAGAATCCATGACCGATGCATTCCTCTCTCCTTCAGTCATTTGGAAAACCCAAATCAACACCTGGCACATCTAAGACAGGCTGCCAGAAGGGATTCTACACTCCAAGTGCAGATGTGACTACTTTCTTTCCAAAGGTACTCATTGATTTTTCCTAAGTGAATTGGTTACAGAAATCTGAAAGACCTAACCCATCTCTGAGGAGAAATCTCTGAGATCTAAGATAGGGACTCCAGAAGTGGTGAGCAGTGACAACTGTCCTTGACACTGGATCACTCCAAGAGTACATATCCCACAGTCCAGTAAGAGAGGGAGACACACAGAGAAAAGGGTTTTTACTGGAAACTTCTACAGGGAAAGAAGAGAGCGAGGGGCTCTGCCACCTGCTATATTCACAGATGGACTAACAGAGGCCAATCTGGGGTACCAATGCAATACCTGTGTGCGGGACGTCTGACCACCTCCCTGAAAAACCTACATACACAAGCACACTTTAGTATCAAGGAGGAAGAAGTCTGTTCCTAATGCACACTCTGAAACCCCCTACTCCTCTGCTTACATGCCATTCCCAGCGTCTGAGCTCTCCTTCCCCCTGTTGTTTCCCCATAATGGTAAATTCCCATCCTTCTGTGTCTGAGACAGTAAATGCAACAATGATGTGGACTGTAAATATGCTCAGCTCAGCAGCAGTCTGAACCAGGCAGAACTTTTAAGAGCTATTACAATTTTTCATGATGTTTTTATGGTTTGTCTTTCCTCACAGACCAATTGTTCCTGCTCTAGGCATCTATTTGGCTAGTCCCACTGGGCATCTTTATGTGAGTATGTTCAAGCTGAGTTAAAAAGGACTTGAAAGGCAGTAAATTCCAACGGTATCCTCCTAGAGTCTGACATCCACTTCCCCAAAAACTAGAAATGCCATTTTGTATATGACTCCTTCTGGAACAGGGTATTAACTGGTGTTACCTGAATTCACCCTGTTTTAGTTCTCACTGCCTGTCAATTGATGCAGTGCACAGGCGGGTTCAGGATGCAAAAAGTAACTCCTAGGACAGGCAGAAGGAATAGTGGCAGCTTTCATTTGGACCTCTCGGTAAGTCAGGCTTGGCTCAACCTTTGCTGGACTTTTTTGCTGTATCATGTCTCCTAAATTAAAGGACTATAAAGTAAGCCACCTTTCTAGTCCCTTAGTTTCTCAACAGAAATTGTCTCTTTCCTAATCTCATAAAAATCCAAAATGACTCCCATCTGCTGGAATTTAGCTGACTTCCAAGAAAGCAAAGACATGCCAAGCTTGCAATTAGGCTAAGATAAATATCAAAGTGAGCATCTGTTGGACTCTTTAATGTGTCACATATTCCCAGACTTTGACTTGAGGTGTTTGCTTACCTAAGAGCAACTAATTCCAGTAACCAGTGAATCCGAACTTGATCAATGCCACCATGTGGAACAGAAGAAATGTAGGCAAGGTTCAGCTCTTGGTCTTTGCTCAGGTCAAACAGGTCAGCACGGCTGTGAGGTAAAGGAGGGCTTCAGGAACAGATGGACAGAAAAGAAACACATTGCAATATTAAATAACGGCTTCAGTGGGCATACAACGATTCCTATGCTACATCCCTACACTACCTGCACATTCCTACATGGCTTGAGGAGTCCTGCCTAACATGAGATGAACACAAAATGGAGCTGCAGGTTATCTTGGGCTAACTGGCTAATCATGTCATTTGGCAAAGTAGATTACAACCTGGGTGCACCTCAGTGCCACGCTTAAAGGAGAACCTTGCCAGTAGTCAGTGTTGCACAGGCAGCAATCTCAGGCAGCAGCGGCCTGACAAAAACACATACTGATGGTCGCCTTGTCTCTCAATAACTAACCATAAAGGAGCTCAGTATCTTTTAGGCGTGGCAGTGGAAGTCAGACCTGCTGACGCCTGCAGTAAGAAAAATATGGGCTTGACCTTCCTGCTGAAGTTCATATAATTCTTTCTCTGCTGCGAACGCTACTACACTTGTTAGAATTGAATGCTCAGAGCCTTCACATTCTTCAGCCATGTTCAGCTCACTCTTAAAAATAAGGCAGCAGAAGAGTGTGTGGTTTGAGGTTTCTATGCCTGATTCTGCAAGCAGTTTAACAGGCTCATGGCTATACAGCAATGATCATATTAACTTGACTTTAACGTCTACTTATCACATTGAAATTAACATTACTCTCTGGCAAATTTCTGTTGCTCCTATCTCCACAGACAAATACTACAAGATGGAGATCTCAACCCCACCTTTCACAAGTCGGAAACTTAGAATGCTGCATGGTTCACTGGGTTTGGGCACCCTTAGGGACCTTCATAAAACCTCCTCATAATGTGCCCAGTCTGAATGATAAAGCATTTGTATTGCAAGGATAAAACAAAACTGTCCCTCAGGCTTGGTAAAATACATCCATGTGTCTTCACACTGCAGCAAGAGATGTCTTGTGCTCTAACTACACACTGTGTATATACATATATATACTGTTTAAGTCAAAAACTGTTCTACTTTATGCCTTGCCTATTGCAGTCTGTCTCCTGTGATGTCAACCAGACTTCTGCTGACTGTAACTGCTGGGAAGAGTAGTAACATCATCCTTGCCTATTCTATACCCATCCACGTAATAACCATACCACCACTGAGGTCCTCATGGAATGAACCTGCTACTGTATAACCGTCTGCATGCAAAGGGAGAAAAGCCTGGACAAGAATTTGACACAACTGAGATTCTGCCTATTACCCCATCTCTTGCACCCTTATCTGAAAGTTCAAGTCTTTACACAAATCATATCCACTCACAATGCTTAATACAAATCAGCTAGTACATGTGAGCCACTCCCTGTCATTTCACCAGCACACAAGGCACTTACAAACCATCTCCATAAGACAGCTTCAAGCCACGCAAGTGATACTGAGAAATTACGAGTTCCACTCTTGCTAAAAATGTATCGCCATTTGAGTCTTTTTAATTGTCTCAGTGGATAAGGTCAATGTCAACCATCAGATTCTAATGGAGTGGTTTAATACTGCTCTGAAATTCAAACCAGCTTCCATTCAACAGTAGCAAAGACATTTATTTTTGCTTAGTCCAGGTTGTATAAACACTCTAAAACTCACACTCTCTTAGAGAAAAAACTTGCAGAAACCATGATGAGATATGAAAGAAAACTGACAGAACAGTGGGTTTTGCTAGCAGTGCTATCAGTGTCTGTCCTTTCTGGTTCTGCATGCAAAGTGCCCAACCAAGAGAACTTCAAGCCTTGCTCCCAGGCTTTCTCAGCTGCTGATCCATAGCTGTGCACTTGTCCAGAAAAGAAGCTTTAGCATCTGGAACACAGTTGTGCCACTGGGTAAGCTTTCAAGGGATTTTCAGAAATACCAGAGTTGGCCAGGTGTTATAAATGAGTAACTGCTGACCAATGAATAGCCTCTGCCTCTGGTTCTGCTCCTCTGCCTTTCCCTCACGTGCCTTTCGTGGCCGCAGCTTTCCAAAGTTTTTCACACAATTAAAACCACGGGTGTTTCATAGGCCACAGTTTAAATGGTCTAAACATACTATTTTTAAGGCAGATTTTCGTTAATGTTTCCTAATATTGCAAGCAACATTTAAAACAAAAACACGGAACAAGAAAAGCAAAAAAAAAAAATTCTGAAAGCCCAAACATTTCATCAGAATGTATTTTAGTTCCTGTTCTTTTTCTCCTCAATGGAAAACTAAAGAAAAATCTTGAAAGTTTTGGCTTATGGTACCTTTATGCATTATATTAAAAAAGTGCACAAATTCCCTTTTTCCAGAGCACATGCTGATTCCATCCCTATTGCAACTCTTTTCCATACAAGTCTTATTTAACCCACTGTATGCCCAAATGAAGGAGATCATAATTGGTTTAGAGCAGGATACAAGCAAGGCAG
Organism: Pardalotus punctatus; assembly: GCA_013400915.1. NCBI lineage: Eukaryota > Metazoa > Chordata > Aves > Passeriformes > Pardalotidae > Pardalotus > Pardalotus punctatus. The sequence continues at coordinate 43,741 of VZTX01001341.1, read as the reverse complement.
TGGAATATACCATCTCTAGTTTTCATGCCTGCTAGAAGCCTTTAGGAATCTCACAAAACTTGAAGGCTGCTCCAACCCCAGTTAGCGGAGCAAGACCAGACTTTCTCCAAGAAGCAAATCAATACCAGAATACAGAGTGGTGGAGCTCAGATTTCTGGGTGGTCACAGCCTTCCCTTAAATTTAGGTCAACCTGACCCACTGGCCGTATCCAGAAGTTAGTGCATCTGGAAAACGTCTGTCAAGAAGAACAAACTCCTAGAACTGTTGGTCTTTTGTCTGGGGCCCTTTAGGGGCCTCGGCAATGGAAAAGCTGAAAGTAAAGGGAAATGAGTTCTGAGTATCAGCCTATGTACTGTACTGGGGAAAAATAAGGACTTTACATGTTCGAGGGGGCAAGGAAGCAAGCCAGAGCGAGAAGGAATGTCGACTAGGCCTAACATTCACATTAACTGGCCACATCCCACATCCCGCCCTACACTGGTGGAGCTGGTCCAGCAGCAGGCTAAGCAGCAAGGGGTGGCAAGGGCCCTCTGATCCCACAGCAGCAAGCCCGGGAGAACCTCGGTTCCTCCTGGAAGGCGGCG